>OY992894.1:9856586-10244086 GCA_963921405.1 Cepaea hortensis | reverse complement strand
TAAACTGAATTTTAGAAGGGAGAACGGACAGAATTGTAAAGTATGAAGGGAAAAAGAAGATCAAGTAATCTGTTCGCGTTGTACTAACGCGATCTTGAAACAATCTTCACCCCCCCCCCCCCCCGGAGACCCCAAAATTCCCACCTGGGGGGGGGTGGGAATTCCCCACCGGTTGAGAACCACTGTCCTAGAAGGTATGTCTTACAAGATGTCTATAGTACAAGGTACCTCCTAAAAGGTATGGTGTTACCGCCATATTTTAGACCGATCGCCATACGATAAGTGATGTCACAGAACCATATAGGTTGCCTTTAATTCTCACGAAATGTCCTGGTACGCCAATTAAGTGGACATGACAGATTGGTGAATGAGGGAAACAAAAATTCCAGTCTCGAAGATTCGAATGCCTGACCAGCAAGCAGGTGGACAGGCAGGCATGCAAGTTGCGGCGCTACCTCGTCACTACCTGTGATAGAGATGAATAGTATAACTGTTGGAGGAATCTTGAATATGAGAGTTGCACAACTCCTGTTTTCAGCACACACGCTGACACACGTACACACACTGACATGTATACACACTCATTCTCTCTTTCTTTCACACTCTCTCTCTCTCTCTCACACACACGTACATACACACACTCTCTCTCTCTCACACACACACGTACACACACACTTTCTCTCTCTCTCTCTCTCTCTCTCACACACACACACGTACACACACACTTTCTCTCTCTCTCTCTCTCTCTCTCTCTCTCTCTCTCTCTCTCTCTCACATAAGACATTAAAAAACACACATTCAAACACTCTCACATATACGCACCACACACACATATGATGATGAGATACTACACACAATCGCCTAACTACGACCCCCCCCCCCCACACACACACACACACACACCCACAACCTCAAACAAGTCTGCCAATAAAACAATCCACAACATTACAAATATATCTGTCCTTGATGTCGCACGTGAGACCTCATTTGTGTCTAGTAGTTTTTCATTTCAATACTCCAACACAGCACTCCACCCCCCCCCCCCCCCTCCCGCTTCCAATGCAACACACACACACACACGCTCGCACGCATACATACACGCACATAGACACATACGCACACACAGCTACATTACCCCCCTAACTCACTTTGACACGACCAAAAATTTCAGATACCAAAAAAAGTCATTGTGGACTATTAGTGGCAACAAGACGTTATGCGGAGGGTAGGGTGGGGAAGGGTTGGCGGTACCAGAGAGGGTCAACCAAGACACAGGGAAACCCGGTTGGTTTTGTAACAGCCTGAAAAACGGGTCGGAGGGGTGATTTGGGGAGAAGGGGGGGGGGTGTTTACAGTAACTAGTATTGGGAAGGGCAGAAAAGTGGGTTTTGTTTTTAAGTCCCTAAATCTCTAGACTAACACAGCTACAGAAACACGAAACAGACAGGGAGAGATGCAGACAGACAAATAGACTGACAGGCCGACAAGCAGACAGACAGACTAGCAGAAAGACAGACAATTAGAAAACTTGACAAACATAAGACAGGCAGACAAACAGAAAGACAGACACGTAGAAAGATCGACAAGCAAAACGACAGACGCGGAAAGACAGACAGACAAGCGGATAGACAGACAGGCAAGCGGACGGACAAGCAAACACAGCAGTATCATTAAGTCTTTACTCCCAGCGCCTTTCACTATAATATACAGTATAAATCTTGTTATTATTATTTTCTTTCTTTCTTCTGTCTGCCATCCCCCAAACAGAGCAACCACTCTCAACCAACTCAAGACAAAGCCCCACTATCCTCCCCATCTTGTGCAGTTTCCCCCACATATTATTCATCTGTACCCCCATATCTTTTCTCCGTCTGTTTTCTTACTGAACGTAAACTTGCTAAGAAATCACAAACAGCAAACACACTGGGGTTGATTGCGAAGCCCTGTAAAGCATATGCAACAAACTATAACTATTTGTTTTGCACTGCTGTCTCCAGAGAAAGAACTTTCTAGTGACAGTAAGATTAGGGCTTTACGCTGACTTCTAGTTCAGAAAGGAATGACAGACTAATGAACACAAATTGCCTGGTAAATAAACCTGGGGTTCCTCCTGTTGAGGACATGCAACTACAACATGAGTATCCTAATTAGGTCACAGCAACTCCTGCTCACTGTAACATACAATAGATATCATCTGGACACACAATTACTTTCGGTTCAACATGTAGTATCACCAGGTCCTTGAAACTTCCCACTCACTTTAATATGCAGTATCATAAGGACCTTGCAATTTCTCATTCACTATAACATATATTATCACTGGGTCATTACAAATCTTCTTTCCCTATTAACATATAGTATCATTAGGTCATTATAAATCTTCATTCATTATAACATATAGTATCATTAGGTCATTACAAATCTCCATTCAGTTTTACATATTGTACCATTAGGTCATTACAAATCTTCTTTCACTATAACAAATAGTATAATTAGGTCATAACAAATCATCATTCATTATAAAAATAACATATAGTAATATTAGGTCATTACAAATCTTCATTCAATATACCATACAGTAACTTTGGGTCATGACAAATCTTCCTTCACTGTAACATACACCATCAATTGGTCATTACAAATCCTTATTCCCTATAGCATAAGCACCATTTGGTCATTACAAATCCTTATTCCCTATAGCATAAGCACCATTTTGTCATTACAAATCCTTATTCCCTATAGCATAAGAACCATTTGGTCATTACAAATCCTTATTCTCTATAGCGTACAGCACCATTTGGTCATTACAAATCTTCATTCTCTACAGCATACAGCACCATTTGGTCATTACAAATCCTTATTCCCTATAGCGTACAGCACCATTTGGTCATTGCAAATCCTTATTCCCTATAGCATAAGCACCATTTGGTCATTACAAATCCTTATTCCCTATAGCATAAGCACCATTTGGTCATTACAAATCCTTATTCCCTATAGCATAAGAACCATTTGGTCATTACAAATCCTTATTCTCTATAGCATACAGCACCATTTGGTCATTACAAATCTTCATTCTCTATAGCATACAGCACCATTTGGTCATTACAAATCCTTATTCCCTATAGCATACAGCACCATTTGGTCATTACAAATCCTTATTCCCTATAGCATAAGCACCATTTGGTCATTAAAAATCCTTATTCCCTATAGCATAAGCACCATTTGGTCATTACAAATCCTTATTCCCTATAGCATACAGCACCATTTGATCATTGCAAATCCTTATTCCCTATAGCATAAGCACCATTTGGTCATTATAAATCTTCATTCCCTATAGCATACAGCACCATTTGGTCATTACAAATCCTTATTCCCTATAGCGTACAGCACTATTTGGTCATTACAAATCCCCATTCTCTATAGCATACAGCACTATTTGGTCATTACAAATCCTCATTCTCTATAGCATACAGCACTATTTGGTCATTACAAATCCTCATTCTCTATAACATACAGCACTATTTGGTCATTACAAATCCTCATTTTCTATAGCATACAGTACTATTTGGTCATTACAAATCCTTATTCTCTATAGCATACAGCACCATTTGGTCATTACAAATCCTTATTCCCTATAGCGTACAGCACCATTTGGTCATTACAAATCCTTATTCCCTATAGCATACAGCACCATTTGGTCATTACAAATCCTCATTCTCTATAGCATACAGCACCATTTTGTCATTACAAATCCTCATTCTCTATAGCATACAGCACCATTTGGTCATTACAAATCCTTATTCCCTATAGCATACAGCACCATTTGGTCATTATAAATTCTCATTCTCTAAAACATATCCTATGATTATGTCATTATAAATCTTCATTCTCTAAAACATATCTTATGATTAGGTCATTACAAATCGTCATTCACCACAACATACAGCATCATTAGGTCATTACAAATCCTCATTAACAGTAACATTCAGCATCATTAGGTGCGCCTCCACCCTCCCAAGGAGATTCAGAAGCAGTTTAGTGGGAGCAAAAACCAGACCAGGAGCAGACCGCCATTGTGGCCATGTCCCAGTTTTAGGAAGGATGACACTGAAACCGAAGACTGCAAAGAAGACCCCGATAGAACATCAAGTAACATCTGACTTGACTTAACAACAATCAACGTAATTGGGTAACTGTGCAATGTTACTATACAGAACCAAAATAATGCCATGGGGAAAAACTACTTACGGACAATGGGACATATTGCAGGAATTAATATAACACACTTTTTTGTAACAAGCATTCATTCTATACGCAGAATTGCAAAACAGACAAAGGAATGTGGGGAAGATGCAATGTGACTATTCATAACTGAAATAGTGCCAGAGAAATAATACAGACTACTGACGAACAATTGCTGGAATCAATACAGCAGCAACAAAAGAAATAATTCCTCCAACACATATACAAATACAAAACCGAATGAGGACAAATGATATTCTGCAGATGATGGATGAAAGAAGAATGAAAACGATGGAAAATGAAGAATAAAAATATCTGACATAAAGAAATAGTAAACAAATGCAAAAAGACTGAAATATGATGATTTTAATGTCACATATTGATAACATCATAGGCTAAGTATGATGATTTGATGTCATCTTTTGATATAATCATGAGCGAAATATGATGGTTTGATGTCATCTATTGATATCATCATGGGCTAAATATGATGATTTTGATGTCACCTACTGATATCATCATGGACTAAGTATGACGATTTAATGACACCTATTGATATCATCATGAGCTACCTATGTTATTTTGACGTCATCTACTGCTCTAAGCACTGACTATCTTTGTTTTCTTGATGTCAACTAATGCTCTTCACAGTGACAATGTATGTCGTTTTGGTTTCACCTATTGACAATATGATAAATTGATGCAATTTATATCTCATAATGAACTATGCGTAATGTACTGCTGCCATCTATTCACTGTGTGTTATTTTTATGTCAAATTTGTATTCTTATCATAAACTATGTGTTAACACAATCTGGCTGCTCTTATCATAGATTACATATATTATATTATTTGCTGACATTTGGTTGCTCTCATCATAGACTAATATACTGTCTGGTGTCATCTGGTTCCACTTATCATAGACTAATATACTGTCTGATGTCATCTGGTTGCTCTCATCATATACTAATATACTGTCTGCTGTCATCTGGTTGCTCTCATCATAGACTAATATACTGTCTGATGTCATCTGGTTGCTCTCATCATATACTAATATACTGTCTGATGTCATCTGGTTGCTCTCATCATAGACTAATATACTGTCTGATGTCATCTGGTTGCTCTCATCATAGACTAATAGACTGTCTGATGTCATCTGGTTGCTCTCATCATATACTAATATACTGTCTGATGTCATCTGGTTGCTCTCATCATAGACTAATATACTGTCTGATGTCATCTGGTTGCTCTCATCATAGACTAATAGACTGTCTGATGTCATCTTGTTGCTCTCATCATAGACTAATATACTGTCTGATGTCATCTGGTTGCTCTTATCATAGACTAATATACTGTCTGATGTCATCTGGTTGCTCTCATCATAGACTAATATACTGTCTGGTGTCATCTGGTTCCACTTATCATAGACTAATATACTGTCTGATGTCATCTGGTTCCTCTTATCATAGACTAATATACTGTCTGGTGTCATCTGGTTCCTCTTATCATAGACTAATATACTGTTTGATGGCATGTAATTGCTCTTATCATAAGAAATATACTGTTTGATGGCATGTGATTTATCATAGACTAATAAATATACTGTTTGATGGCATGTGATTGCTCTTATCATAGACTAATAAATATACTGTTTGATGGCATGTGATTGCTCTTATTATAGACTAATAAATATACTGTTTGATGGCATGTGATTTATCATAGACTAATAAATATACTGTTTGATGGCATGTGATTTATCATAGACTAATAAATATACTGTTTGATGGCATGTGATTTATCATAGACTAATAAATATACTGTTTGATGGCATGTGATTACTCTTATCATAGACTAATAAATATACTGTTTGATGGCATGTGATTTATCATAGACTAATAAATATACTGTTTGATGGCATGTGATTACTCTTATCATAGACTAATAAATATACTGTTTGATGGCACGCGATTGCTCTTATTATAGACTAATATACTGTCTGATGTCATCTGGTAGCTCTTATCATAGTGTTTGTATACTGTTTGATGTCATGTGATTGCTCTTATCACAGCGTATGGTATACTGTTTACTGTCATATGGTTACTCGTATCATAGACTGGGTATTGTTTGGGTACCATCCATTATTCTTACCATTAATAAGTGTTCCAATTGTATCCATTGTCCGGGGCCCTACTATACCATCAGCATCCACACTGGTAGCTTGACTTCTCACCTAGACATTGTTCTCGTGTTATGCATGCACAGTTGGCCTCCCCTGTGGTTAGCTCTCCTCTTCTTCCCCCTCCTCCTCTTCTTCTTCCCCCCCCCCCCCCAGTGTTCAACTTTCCTTCTTCATCCTCATCCTGCTCCACTTCTTCTTCTTCGTACACATTCAGATGTCAACCTGAATATATATATATATATATATATATATATATATACAAAGCAACAGTCAACTTGGGGTTGCTGTAATCTCCTTAGAGTTTGCCCTCGGCTGGAGAGGTTGCAGGCCAAGATAATGTGCTCAGTTCTTTGCATATGGCGGACACTCCTGGAGCAGATGTTTAGCTGATATTTTGCCAGTTCCACTGTTATATTCATCGGTATTTTGTAACACCATGTATCGTGTTGACTGTATTGTGTGAGTGATGTGCGTGTGCTTGTGTGTGTGTGTGTGTGTGTGTGTGTGTGTGTGTGTGTGTGTGTGTGTGTGTGATTAATTCACCCGTGTGTTTCCTGCCCGTCCTATTGTCCCTACAACCAGACAGGTTGATGGCATCAAATCGACCGTTGTTAAATCAACACTTATACAAATAAAGCAATCAGGCAATCAAGTGGGGACATATAAACAGCACACAACAGACATAAACAAAATAATAAACTATGAACACACTAGACTGGAACTCGTAACTACAATGACAATTGCGTTTACAACAAAGACATCTTCCCTCCCGGTTTCTTGCCTACTTTATGAACGCCCATAAATACATACCATTTATTATTATATAAACCTCAGGAGTTTTCCCCCGACAATCTTATTCCTCTGGAGCAATATTAGCAGTTCTTTTGACGCAAGACCCGGACATGTAACCACAGGTGAGGGTGATTTCAGCTGGATGGCTGAGTGGTGGGTAAACGGGGCACGGAAAAACAGGTTAGGCAAGGAAATTATGATTTCTGGCACATAATATTCTGGCCCCACTGGCGTCTGTGTTCTATTCTTGCTGGGGAACTAAATTTATACACATCTAGCTGTATCATAACAGAACTAAATATATTCAGATCTAGTTGTATCATGCAAGAACAAAATATATACAGATCTAACTGTATCAAACAATAACTTAATACAGTATTACAGATCTAGTTGTATCATACAAGAACTAAATATATACAGATCTAGTTGTATCATACAATAACTAAATATATCCAGATTTAGTTGTATTACACAAGAACTAAATGTATACAGATCTAGTTTTATCATGCAATAACTAAATATATACAGATCTAAATGTACCATACATGAACTAAACATATACAGCTCTAGCTGTATCGTACATGAACTGGAAAAAAAAAAACACACACACACACACACACACATATATATATATATATATATATATATATATATATATATATATATATATATATAGTTCGGTCATATAAGAACTAAATATATACAGATCTAGCTATATCATAAATAAACTAAATATATACAGATCTAGTTATAGCATACATAAACTAAATATACATATAGATCAGTCATACAAGAACTAAATATATACAGATCTGGCTGTATCGTACATGAACTAAATTAAATATATACAGATCTTGTTATATCATACATGAACTAAATATATATACATATATAGTTCAGTCATACAAGAACTAAATATATACAAATCTGGCTGTATAATACATGAACTAAATATATACAGCTCTAGATGTAAAATACACAAACTAGATAAGTATATATATAGTTCAATCATACAAGAACTAAATATATACAGATCTAGATTAGACCTAAAGAAGTACGTAAATTACAGAGAAATCTTCAAATAATGTTATTGCCAGCTCCTGGGAAAATAGTTAGCAGACCATTCTGGAGAGATTAAGAAATGCAACTGAGAAATAAATAAGATGTAAGGATCATGCAGCCACATGATGCATAATAATGGAGCAGAGCGTTGAAATGAATTCGCCAATTTATATTAGAATTTCTGGATTACGAAAGGGTCTTTGATAGCTCCGATAGGAAATCCCTTTGGAAATTGATCAGACATTATGGAATCCCACAGAAGTTCATAGGTCAAGAGGTAAGGAACCTTTGGCAGGTCTAGTAAACCCGTAGGGCATTTACTGGATCCTAGAAACATTGCTCATGAATCATGGAGGAAATTGGAGGAAAGGTGGAGGTCACAGGCACTGGAACTTCAATAACTCCTCCCCCACGACGCAGTATAAGCGGAAGGCAACAGCAGAAGATCATGAACTTAATAAATGCAACATATAAATAAATGAAATGCAGAGTTCCTCGTGAGGGGTAAACTATCTGATATGTTTGAAAGAGGAAAATGGGTGTCTTTTGTTACCTTTAGTATACTTGCTAATTATATAATGGACTGTGGAGATAATACCTAACTAGGCTCTCATATGGAACTCTATAGATTCTGATCAACCAGCTTGATGATCTGGACTTCGCTGATGACATTGCCCTCCTGTCCCACACACGAAATCTCTAGCTGAAACCTCACTTCAAGAGCTGGAATCATACATACATCTCCCTAGCTGAAACCTCACTTCAAGAGCGGGAATCATACATACATCTCCCTAGCTGAAACCTCACTTCAACAGCTGGAGTCATACACCGTTCAAGGTAGCAATGTGGACAAAGATGGGGGAACAGAGATACTAAAATACAAATACAAAGTCAAGAGATCTTGCATAGCACTAGGGAAGTTGTGGAAGTGAAAACAAATAAAATCTGGTACCCAACTTAGAATAATTAACTATAATGTCAAATCAGTAATTGCACTTTGGACCACAAACAACCAGAAGGAAGAAAGCAATTACTAATAAACTACAAACATTCATTAATTGGGGTCTGTGCATGATGGACAGACGGACATGGTATTACAGAAATCACTAAAGTGAAACTTTGACAGCACTGAACAAATTCCAGCAAGAGGCCAGGGAAAGACGCTGGCGTGGGGAAGGTCACACTCTGAGAAAACACGTTAAACAGTTTAACTAGAAGGCCCTTTCTCTGGAAGTGCAGGGCAAAAGAAATAGAGGAAGACATACAATGCACACGGAGAGAGGACTAGAAACAGAGATGAATAATGTGGGGAGGACACAGGAAGGGGGGGGGGGGAATGCACACTGCAACTTAATACACACGAGTTCAGTTTCAGAGCAACCAAATACACTCTCCCCACACAAAGTTCATTTACACAGCAATCAAACACCACCCACTCACACACACACACACACACACACACACTGTCAAACAGTTCAATTTCACATTAGCCAAACATACACACACACACACACACAAACGTACACACACATAGTTCAGATAAACACCAACAAAATACACACTCACGGAGTTTGTTAGAAAGCAACCAAACACACACACACACACACACACACACACACACACTCACACACACACACACACACAGAGAGTTCAGTAACACAGCTACCATATAACCACACGCACCAACACTCAGTAACCAAACACTCCTCTCCCCCCCCCCCCCCACCTCCCACACCCTCACACACACACACAAACACACACAACATGAACACGTTGCCCCTATAACAGCCACAGCAGCTAAGTGAAGTCCACGTGGGCAGCAGCCCTTCAGTAACATTCTCGTTAAAACATTCACAAACTCAGCCAAACAATGTTGACATTATATCAGTGACAAGATTCCACGTAGGCTAGGAAAGTATGCCAAAAGTGGAACATTCAACACTAGCGAGGTTGCAACTTGTTGTGATTGAGTGACCATCTCCCTTCCTCATGCTGTTTTGTTTCTTCCTCACCCTCCCCCCCCCTTTTCCTCCCATCGCTCAAATTCAAAAGTTAAATTAAACATCTCAGGTGATCTGGCTTCCAACCGGTCAACTTTATGAAGAATGACCAACCTCCCAGGACTGGTTCAGTAATCCACTACAAACCTGCCGGCTACTGGTGGCGCTACAAGAAAGAAAAAGTCTACAAGAAAGAAAAAGTCAAGTCAAGATGATTGAAATGTGTTTACTAGTGACGTAAACATCGTGTGCCCAAAGAAGGAAGCGAGCTGAGCGCCACCCGCCGCCCCTCTCCACCCCGCCGCCGCCCTGGATTGCGTGGCAATGAAGAGGCTGGCTACTCGCTACGCCTGGTTGTTCTCTGAGGTACGTAGCTACTCAACCTACAACCCTCTCCATGGCCGCGATTCACACACTGTGCCTACATTATAGCGTCTAATTTCGTCCTCTAAACAATGTCTTTATATTCGATATCTAATAACGATACTATAACTTCTACATAACCAACCAATAACCGTTTTTACGTAACCGTTTTATCGAGAGATTGTCGGTTTGTTAAAAGTTAACTCCGGACTTGTTAGTTTGTATCTACATAGCACGGTAGAAGGGCGAGATGTACTTATTCTAAATCGATATACTAGTTTAAAAATGTAACAGTATTACTTACGTGGACACTGTGATTTCCGTTGTTGGGGTCTGCCCTGTTTTCGACGCGACATTTCTTAAGACAAGTCATCAAAACATTGGTCTCCACTGACCGTCACGAAAGACAAAGAATACACATAACAACAAAGATGGCGGAAGTCCATTCGTGGGTCCCCACTGTAAGAAACAAATGTGTTTGTTGATCCTTCACAACACGTATAATCTCTCCGAATTCGGTTAATTCCAATTTCCGGACGGGCTCCGCTGTCCTCAAGAGACCCCAACTAGCCGCGGGTCATTATCGTTCAAGTCTTGATAGTCCAGGCGGAGAAGTGACCGGTAGGTTCTGTTGACCTGTAGTGAACCTCCCTTGAAAACAGCACAAGTGTAGGGAGGGGATGGAGGCCACAACAACTGACCCTGTCCGGGAGCAATCAAGGATGATCACAAACTGACCCCCAGGTCTTGGTAACCACCAGTCAGGGCTGTTCAAGTCAGTCACGTGTACAACGCTATCACAACCCGAACACACAACAACTGGCAGATACCGTTCTTCTTTAACGACTGCCTTTCGACCACTGGTATTATGCGGTCCCGTCTGTCTATGCTCTTGGCCTAGGTCGTGGGGGGAGGAAGTATGGACTGTGTGGACGGCGGGCCGCCAACCGTGGCTAACAGCCTCACACGGATCAGGTGTTTCTCAGTTACGCGAAAAACTGCTTTTAGAAAGAGAAGAAAAAAAAAGTAGATCTCCCTCCCCCCACCTCGTTGCCTGGCTGGGCTAGCGTGTTTCCAGGTCGGCGGCGTCTGTGTTGTGAAGTAGCCACGCCTCTCTGAGGCAGGCGGTCAATCAAGTCAATGGCCCGCACTTTGTGTGCTGCAATCTGATGACCTCGCCGGCCGGATCAACCTACTTCGTGTGCAGGGGTGCCTGGCTGGCAACACACACCACTTCTTATTACACAAGGAAAGCCGGTACTGGGGTACATCTCAGGCCAGGGCCAGGCGTTAACTTAATGGCTTCTTAGTATTGACTTACACCCGCTGGCGACAAAGGAAAAGAGGTGGATATCAGAGAGGGGTTGTCTTCTTTGATAATTATGTTATACCAGGAGCATGGGAGGATTGGCATGGGGTCAATAAACAATTACCTCTTGTATCTTTGGGTGTAGCAGAACTTTAGGCGGTCATTTTAATTAGTTTGACATAATTACACACACGATCTCGAATTATCGTACTTAGGCTAACAAGACGCCTAGCGGGGACCCACATCTGGGACTTCAGTAATGATAAGTGCGGTGTTGTATCGCCGTATCACAGAGCCGATAACCTATACATGTAAAATGAAAATAGTATATTTTAGACCCACACAATGTAGAGATGAAGTAAGTGATACATTAAAACGTTTATTGGCTATTACGTCATAGGATACCAACCTGTCCCTATAGTTATCTTCACGGAGACGGGGATAGCTATTGACTAGCGAGATTCGCTGTTTTTATTTACCTCAGGAATTTCTCAATGCATCTTTCTATAGTGAACGTTTGTCTGTTACATCGAGCAGCAGAGACAGAGAATGGGAGAAAAATAAAATAATTGACACGTCTGTGAAGTATGAGGAGGGTTACAATAGGTCGCCTGGGTTTGCAGCTGTCCAATAGAATGTTGAGTGTCGTGTGCGGGACATTGCATTCAATCCCAAACTCTCGTTGATTTTCTTGGCAATTTACGTTCATTGTTGGTTTTTTATTACATGGGCACCCATACCATTTCTGAACGACCAGCACGGTCGTTCAGAAAGCAATGGCAAACTACTGAACGTAAAGTTGCTCAGGAATTACGAACAGCTAAAAAATGCTGGGGTTGACTGGTACGTTTTGTAAATAATATGCAACTAACTTTAGTTTGCCGTTGCTTTCTGAACGAGAAGTGAATGTTAATGTACAACTGTAATAGAATTCTAACATAAGTGAAGTCAGCAAACACTCTCCCCCCCCCACCCTCTTCTCTCTCTCTCTCTCTCTCTCTCTCTCTCTCTCTCTCTCTCTCTCTCTCTCTCCCCCCCCCCCTCTCTCTCACTCTCCCCCCCCTCTCTCTCTCTCTCCCCCCCCCTCTCTCTCTCTCTCCCCCCCTCTCTCTCTCTCTCTCTCTCTCCCTCTCTCTCTCTCTCTCTCTCTCTCTCTCTCCCCCCCTCTCTCTCTCTCTCTCTCTCTCTCTCTCTCCCCCCTCTCTCTCTCTCTCTCTCTCTCTCTCTCTCTCTCTGTCCGTCATACACACGAGCGAGAGGGAGAGAATATACATTGCTGTGCACAAATTAAAGTCATTTAAATCCGCTATGGATTGGAGCAGAACAACAAAAGTCAAGAGTAATGAGAACATGCACATTCCCTGTGGCAACATACAGGTGTAAAACAAGGGCAATTAACACAACAACTCAAAAACACAGTTGTGCCTGTGAACATAAGTGTTATAGAAGAGATTTAGAAATTTATTGGACGTACAATTTGACAAGTGGATCTATCAAAACAAAAACACATTATTGGAGACAAATGGTTGTATAGACACATACAATTGAGAAGAATGAAATAGATCTGGCATTTACAAGGCATGAATGTCCGGAAAAGATATTTATGGAAGCGGAGAAGAGGTGGAGTACAACGTAGACACCTTCAGGATGTGATTATGTAGACGTGACAGCAATAGACACTTATGACAGAGAGTTTCGAAAGACTGATGTTGGAATAAACTTCTGCTCAGGACAAGCCAATCTATTACAGACAGACAGACGGACAGGCATACAGGATGGGTGGGACGGGCGGACAGACAGACGTGTAGGGTACATGGGTGGGGTGGATGGACGGTCAGACAGACAGACGGGCAGGCAGATGGGTGGGGTAGATGGACAGACAGACAGACAGACAGACGGGTGGATGGACGGACAGACGGGTGGGTGGGACGGGTGGACAGACAGACGGGTAGGGTAGATGGGTGGGGTGGATGGACGGACAGACAGACAGACGTGGCGGGCAGGCAGATGGGTGGGGTGGATGGACAGACATGCAAACGGGTGGATGGACGGACGGACAGACGGGTGGGTGAGACGGGCGGACAGATAGACGGATGGGGTGGATGGGTGAGGTGAAAGGATAGACAGACAAACGGGCGGGAAGGCAGATGGGTGTGGTGGATGGACAGACAGACAGACGGGTGGATGGATGGACAGACAGACAGACGGGTGGATGGATGGACGGACGGACAGAGAGACAATTAGACAGACAGATAGATAGACAGACAGACAGACAGACAGATAGATAGATAGATAGATAGATAGATAGATAGATAGATAGATAGATAGATAGATAGGCAGGCAGGCAGGCAGGCAGCCAGGCAGACAGGCAGGCAAGTAGATAGATAGATATGGTGCGATCTGAAACGTAATGCAATAAATATGGCCTCGTTGCGTATTTTTAATGTTTGATTGAGAGCAAACACTTAACAATCTACTTGTAAAAGCTGTTTTACTCATGTTTTAATGTATTGTAGCTTATATAATTTTTTTAAACTTCTATTTCAATGTGTTTTATCTATAATTTAAAATTGTTAAAGCAAGTTCCTTCTTCACTTCGCTTGACATTTTCAAATAAGCCTTGAAACGTCATCAGTTTAATTCTAAATGTATATTTGGCCTTAGTTTGGACTGTTGACCTGGCGGGACCAAGCCAGCAAGTCAATGAAGCGAGTAAAGTAGGGCAGTAGTACCAGGTCAGCTTGGGTAAGTAACGCGGTTTTCCAATGGCTGAGCCGACCACTGGGGGTGGAGCTACATTTGGCCACCGTGGCTGGCTGGCGATCATCGAGAGGCCACGTTTGGGATGGATTTCGTGTTCTGAGGGGCAACACGGGGGGAAGTGTGTAAGTGTGTGAATGTTGAAAAGTCAGGAATGAGAAAGGAACTTTCACCCACTCCTTGTCTTGTCCCAAACAAGTTTGATTCTGTATCGCCACCCGGCCGAGGTCAGTGGAAAGTACATACCGAATGCATGAATAGACATATGAACAGGACGGCGTGGTCTTACAGAAATGTTATAAATAACCCAGCTGTAAGAGATATATAGATGAGTTGCACAGTTGTACATATTTGTTCGAAAACGCTAATATAAATCTATTCATTTTCAAATCTGTTGCTTTATATTGTGTGCGACTAGATTTCATTGGCAGCGGTTACCAATGTTGTTACAAGGAACCAGGCATAGAAAAGTTGTGTGTCCAGCTACAATAAAATGTCTGCTGCCATCTTAAGGTTCACAGCGCGCGCGCGCATACACACACACACACACACACACTCACGCACATTATCATCATCATCATGTAATATGCCGATAAGCGTACGCAGTAATGGTTCGCCATCTCACACGATTGCCATTCTTGGATCGGGTCTGTGTTCTTGTCCCAGTTATACCATGATCTGCTCTATGTTCTTGTCCCAGTTATACCATGATCTGCTCTATGTTCTTGTCCCAGTTATACCATGGTCTGGTGTGTGTTCTTGTCCCAGTTATACCATGATGGGGTCTGTGTTCTTGTCCCAGTTATACCATGATCTGCTCTATGTTCTTGTCCCAGTTATACCATGATCTGCTCTGTGTTCTTGTCCCAGGTATACCATGATCTGCTCTATGTTCTTGTCCCAGTTATACCATGATCTGGTCTATGTTCTTGTCCCAGTTATACCATGATCTGCTCTATGTTCTTGTCCCAGTTATACCATGATCTGCTCTGTGTTCTTGTCCCAGTTATACCATGATCTTCTCTGTGTTCTTGTCCCAGTTATACCATGATCTGCTCTATGTTCTTGTCCCAGTTATACCATGATCTGCTCTATGTTCTTGTCCCAGTTATACCATGATCTGGTTTGTGTTCTTGTCCCAGTTATACCATGATCTGCTCTATGTTCTTGTTCCAGTTATACCATGATCTGCTCTGTGTTCTTGTCCCAGCTATACCATGATCTGCTCTGTGTTCTTGTCCCAGTTATACCATGATCTGCTCTATGTTCTTGTCCCAGTTATACCATGATCTGCTCTATGTTCTTGTCCCAGTTATACCATGATCTGGTCTGTGTTCTTGTCCTAGGTATACCATTATCTGGTCTGTGTTCTTGTCCCAGTTTTACCATGATCTGGTCTGTGTTCTTGTCCCAGGTATACCATTATCTGGTCTGTGTTCTTGTCCCAGTTATACCATGATCTGGTTTGTGTTTTTGTCCCAGTTATACCATGATCTGGTCTGTGTTCTTGTCCCAGTTATACAATGATCTGCTCTATGTTCTTGTCCCAGTTATACCACGATCTGGTCTGTGTTCTTGTCCCAGTTATACCATGATCTGCTCTATGTTCTTGTCCCAGTTATACCATGATCTGGTCTATGTTCTTGTCCCAGTTATACCATGATCTGCTCTATGTTATTGTCCCAGTTTTACCATGATCTGCTCTATATTCTTGTCCCAGTTATACCATTATCTGGTCTGTGTTCTTGTCCTAGGTATACCATTATCTGGTCTGTGTTCTTGTCCCAGTTTTACCATGATCTGGTCTGTGTTCTTGTCCCAGGTATACCATTATCTGGTCTGTGTTCTTGTCCCAGTTATACCATGATCTGGTTTGTGTTTTTGTCCCAGTTATACCATGATCTGGTCTGTGTTCTTGTCCCAGTTATACAATGATCTGCTCTATGTTCTTGTCCCAGTTATACCACGATCTGGTCTGTGTTCTTGTCCCAGTTATACCATGATCTGCTCTATGTTCTTGTCCCAGTTATACCATTATCTGGTCTGTGTTCTTGTCCCAGGTATACCATTATCTGGTCTGTGTTCTTGTCCCAGTTATACCATGATCTGCTCTATGTTCTTGTCCCAGTTATACCATTATCTGGTCTGTGTTCTTGTCCCAGGTATACCATTATCTGGTCTGTGTTCTTGTCCCAGTTTTACCATGATCTAGTCTGTGTTCTTGTCCCAGGTATACCATTATCTGGTCTATGTTCTTGTCCCAGTTATACCATGATCTGGTTTGTGTTTTTGTCCCAGTTATACCATGATCTGGTCTATGTTCTTGTCCCAGTTATACCATGATCTGGTCTGTGTTCTTGTCCCAGTTATACAAAGATCTGCTCTATGTTCTTGTCCCAGTTATATCATGATCTGGTGTGTGTTCTTGTCCCAGTTATACCATGATCGGGTCTGTGTTCTTGTCCCAGGTATACCATGATCTGCTCTATGTTCTTGTCCCAGTTATACCATGATCTTGTCTATGTTCTTGTCCCAGTTATACCATGATCTGCTCTATGTTCTTGTCCCAGTTATACCATGATATGCTCTGTGTTCTTGTTCCAGTTATACCATGATCTGCTCTATGTTCTGTCCCAGTTATACCATGATTTGCTCTATGTTCTTGTCCCAGTTATACCATGATGTGCTCTATGTTCTTGTCCCATTTATACCATGATCTGCTCTGTGTTCTTGTCCCAGTTATACCATGATCTGGTTTGTGTTCTTGTCCCAGTTATACCATGATCTGCTCTATGTTCTTGTCCCAGTTATACCATGATCTGCTCTGTGTTCTTGTCCCAGTTATACCATGATCTCTCCCCCGATGTGTCTGCACCTTGACGTGGTGGGGGAGCTTGCGTGTCCCATCGACCCCATTTGCTTGCTGATGGATGACAAACTACATATCGGACAGCTTATGGGATAGGGACCAGACTGTTGTTGTTTGTCCATCAAGAATGATGATGACCATTCATTTCATCCAGTGGGGTTGAAGGTGTGGAGCCGTGGGTTCTAAGATGGCTGATAAGGCCTATTTTGGCTCGAAATGTTCTTTGACAATGTGGGCAAAGAATGCTTGACGTCTCTGGAGGAGGATTTCCTGCAGTGGTTTTTCTGTCCTGCCTTTTCTTCACAGCTCTTGCAGTCCTGGTTGCCTCACATATGACTGCACCTTTGCGCAATGATGCACGCCACGTATTTCGGTCTCTGGCTGCAGCCTCCCAGGTGTCATGATGAATTCCAAAAGCATTCAGTGAAATTTTCAGTGTCTTTAAAACGTTTCCTCTGGCCACCTTGGGAGCGTTTACCACAACGCAGTTCGCTGTAGAAAATTCGTTTAGGGAGCCTGTGATCTGGCATGCGAGTCAAGTGACCAGCCCAGCGAATCTGATTCTTCATCAGTAGAGTGTGGATACTGGGCATGGATGCTCTTTCTAGGACTTCAGTGTCTGGAATCTTGTCTTGCCATTTAATCTTCAGGAGCTTCCTTAGGCAGACTGTGTGGAAGTGGTTTAATTTCCTAGCGTGTCGCTGATAAACAGTCCAGGTTTCACAAGCATATAGCAGTGTGGATAATACAACTGCTTTGTAGACTTACCTTTGTTTGCAGGCTTATTCCAGTTCTGTCCCATACATTCTTGTACAGTCTGCCAAAGGCTGCACTGGCCTTGGAGATTCTTGCATTCACTTCGTCATCGATTGTGGCAGCTTGTGACACAGTGCTGCCAAGATAGGTGAATTTGTCCACAACACTTAGTCTATGATCATTCACTTTGATATTCGGCACAGTGTGATTATTCCCTGGAGCTGGCTGGTACATAACTACAGTCTTCTCCAAGTTGATATTGAGCCCAAAGTTGGCACAGGCATGTGAGAAAGCTGAAACATTATGTTGCATGTCCGCCTCTGAGTTGGCGTATAGAGCGCAATCATCAGCAAACAGGAGCTCTCTGACGGTGCCGCTGTTAATTTTGGTTTTAGCTTTCAGCCTTTTGAGATTGAATAACTTTCCATCCATACGGTAGTTGATGTCTATTCCAATGTCGTCGTTCTCGAAGGCATTCGTCAACATGGCTGAAAACATGAGGCTGAACAGTGTTGGTGCCAGGACACATCCTTGCTTCACTCCATTGGTGACAGGAAAGGGTTCAGACAGTTCACCATTTTCCTGTACTCTTGCCTGCATGCCGTCATGAAATAGCCGCACTATTTGGACAAACTTTCGTGGACAGCCATATTTTGCCATAATCTTCCACAGTCCTTCTCTGCTGACTGTATCAAAAGCCTTGGTAAGGTCAATGAAAGTGGAGAACATTTCGCAGTTCTGTTCCTGACATTTCTCTTGCAGCTGCCTTGCAGCGAAAATCATGTCAACAGTTCCACGTTCTTTTCTGAAGCCACATTGACTCTCTGGAAGAAGACCTTGATCAAGATGGGCTGTGAGGCGATTGAGAAGAATTCTGGCGAGTATCTTCCCTGCAATTGAAAGCAAGGAGATGCCTCGGTGGTTGTCACAGGATTGGCGGTTTCCTTTGCGTTTGTAAAGGTGGACTATTGACGCGTGCTTAAAATCTTGTGGCATGGTCTCGTTCATCCATATGTTTGTGAAGACTTGGTGAAGCTGCTCTGTTAGGACCGGCCCACCTGCCTTGTATATCTCTGCTGGGATGGAGTCAGGACCAGGTGCCTTGCCGCTGGAGAGTTGCTGGATGGCTTTGTTTATTTCCACTATGGTTGGCAGGTCATCAAGTGTCTCATTGGTGGGAACTTGAGGAAGGCAGTTGATGGTTTCATCATCGAAGAAGGAAGTTGCATTTAAGATTTTGCTGAAATGCTCTGCCCAGCGTTGGAGGATTTCTTTCTTATCGGTGACCAATGTTCCCCCATCTGCACTGAGGAGGGGAACTATGCCTGGTGATGAAGGACCATAGACCGCTTTCAGTGAGTCGTAGAAGTTTTTCATATCATGTCTGTCAGCAAAGCCCTGAATTTCATCAGCTTTGCTGCTCAGCCAGGAGTCCCGCATGTGCCGAAGTTTCTGCTGCACTACTCTCTGAATGTTCTTGAAAGCATCTTTTTTTGATGTTGACTTTGGGTCATTCAAATGTGCCTTGAGGAGAAGATGTTTCTCGGCCAGCAATTGGTTGATGTCTTCGGAATTTTCATCAAACCAGTCTTAATGCTTTCGGGGGGCTGGACCCAGGATTTCCATAGCAGTGTTGTAAATTGTGTCCTTTAGGGCTCTCCATTCTGTTTCTGTATCCTGTTTAGCTTCAGCATTGGGCTTGAGGCGGTCTTCCAGCATATTTTCAAACGACTGCTGCATTTTCTTGCTGTTTAGGCGGGTGACATTTAGCTTTGTTTGCATTTCCGCCCCTTGAGGACGCCGTGGTGGCCTGATGTGGATGTTCATTTTCGAGACAATGAGACGATGGTCTGTCCAACATTCGGCACCACACATGGATTTTGTCACTCGAACGTCTTGTCTGTCACTCCTCCTGACGATGACATAGTCAATGAGGTGCCAGTGTTTCGAGCGAGGGTGCATCCACGATGTCCTATTTCTCATGGGGAGACGGAAAATTGTGTTCGTAATCAGGAGATCATGTTCGGCACATGTCTGAAGGAGGCGGAGTCCATTGCTGTTACAATTTCCGACTCCATGCTTTCCAATAATGCCACTCCAAGAGGTGGTGTCCGTGCCTACTCTGGCATTGAAATCCCCAAGGAGTATAAGTTTGTCTCCTTTGGGAACAGATGTTAATACATTGTGCAGGTCCTCATAGAACTTGTTCTTGACATCATCTTCGTTGGTCATAGTTGGTGCGTAGACACTCACAATGGTTGCATGCTTCCTTCCATTCAGCAGAGGCAACTTCATGGTCATGAGCCTGTCGTTTATAGCCTTTGGAAATCCAGCTAATTTGCCGACCAGGGCCGACTTAATGGCAAATCCCACACCGGATTGGCGAATTTCCTCGCTTTTTCTTCCACTCCAGAAAAATGTGTAGCCGGCACCAATTTCACAGATTTGGCCTTCTTCTGCAAGTCGTGTCTCGCTCAAGGCTGCAATGTCGATGTTGTACCTGCCCAGCTCTCTCCCAATCAGTGCTGTTTGTCTCTCTGGACCCGACGCGCCGTCTCTGTCAAGTAGGGTGCGTACATTCCAAGTTCCAATTGTTAAGGGAATATGGTTTACTCTTTTAGCTTTGCTGTTTTATCTTTCTTTGTATGTCGACCGCAGTTAGGGTACCCACCAACCGCGGCTAGCTGGTTAGGTAGTGATGAAGCAGACAATGTTTAGGGCACCTTTTCTAGCCCCTTCCTCATGCTATGGAGGTGAGCAGTGTGTTCCTATAGAGGGCTGCTCAGTCGCTCAGGGGGCTGCCGAATCCCACTGCTGCTCCGGTCAGTAGAAGACGACCATATGGCCTGAGCCGCCTGTGTGCAGGTCTGCGACTACGGCTGCCAGCGTATGCTCTATGTTCTTGTCCCAGATCTGCTCTATGTTCTTGTCCCAGTTATACCATGATCTGCTCTGTGTTCTTGTCCCAGTTATACCATGATCTCTCCCCCGATGTGTCTCCACCTTGACGTGGTGGGGGAGCTTGCGTGTCCCATCGACCCCATTTGCTTGCTGATGGATGAAAAACTACATATCGGACAGCTTATGGGATAGGGACCTGACTAAGAGAGACACAACCTGCTGCTCTGCAGGTGAGACTGAGGATAGCAGTCTAAAATTTAAATCAGGCGCACGAAGGCAGAAGTTCTTGGTCCGGACAAAACACTAAAGGCTCCCTGTCGAAGGCTGTGGCTGAACGCCTCTAATCCACAAACCCTCGGACCTGAGAGCCGGGCCGATTCCCACCTTTAGAAAAATAAAGGCGTGATACTGAGCAAGCTACATGCTCAGGTCTGATACAAGTTCGATGGCTCTCAGCTGGGGGTTATGAGAGATTCCCGGATGAGAGGGCCAGGCCGTTTCTCGTTCACCGCTGCACGAAGGTAAGGTGCTGAGCCGGCAGCACAAGTAGCCTACCTCGAGAGCGAGTACAAAAAGTCAAAAAAGTGCCCCAGTCGAAGAAAATGGCTGCGAAAACTGTGTCTTAACTCATAGAGAGTGTAGACAAAAGTGGAAGAACGTCTCAATGACGCAAAATGGAACGCACGGCGAGCGAACCTATTGCGTGGTCCGAAGTCAAAAGCAAAAGCTTACCGAGTGGGTGTCGCTTTCAGTCTGACCTTCCCTGGTGTGTGCTTGAGCGATCAGTGACAAACGAGCTGCCCAACACATGGAAGTGAGGAACTAAAGCAGCCATGAGCAGGACGTGGCAACTCCTCGGGTGAACCCAGTCACAGAGCAATATGTGCCGGCTTTGCAATTATGGAAGCCTCCTTGGATAGCGAGGGAATGCTCATGGTCTGCCCCTGCCTTCCCTTGAGGGCCGACCACGATGTCGTTCATCGTTCTATCTTGACCAGCTGAGATGTTAGCGACATCACAACAGTCCAACGTGCCTCGAAACCAGAGGAAGGTTAACCTCATTAAAAAATGCCCGCTGAAGTCGCAAGTGTCGTCCTACGGGTGGCAAACTAAAAATTGACACTACGCAATTACGTCCGAGTGAAATGTCTCGTCCGAATGTCTCTCGTGCTAGGAACAGCTATGACTACCTAGTTTCCGAATGCCGCTCTTGTTCGGAACAGCTCTGACTGGGTAGTTTTCCGAATGTCTGTTGTGCCTGAAAAGCTCTGATGGGCGCAACGACAAGCACATGTCCGAAAACTCGCTGAGTGGATACCGTCTGCAAACCTGTCTGGTTTGTGCGGGAATGACCCGGGGAAACGAAATGACCAATATATTGAAGTGAGGATTTAAAGCAGCCATGAGCAGGACGTGACGATCTCCCTCGGTGAGCCCAGATCCAGGGCGTTATGTGTCGGCCCTGCAAATATGGAAGCAACCTTGGATGGCGGAAAATGCTATGGACTGTCCCTGCCTTCCTTTGAGGGATGACCGTTGTCTTCGACCATTGAACCTTGGCCAGCATGGTTGCAGATGGCACCACAAAAGTGAGAGTCTCCCAGGAATGCTACCTGGTCAAAAAAGCACGCTAAAGTCGATGTGTTGGCCTACGGGTTTCGGCCCAAGGGCGCATAACAGACACACCGCAATCACATCTGAAAAAACACTCCGGATGAACGAAAAGAAGATACCATGATCTGCTCTGTGTTCTTATCCCAGTTATACCATGATCTGCTCTATGTTCTTGTCCCAGTTATACCATGATCTGCTCTATGTTCTTGTCCCAGTTATACCATGATCTGCTCTGTGTTCTTGTCCCAGTTATACCATGATCTGCTCTACGTTCTTGTCCCAGTTATACCATGATCTGCTATATGTTCTTGTCCCAGTTTTACCATGATCTGCTCTATGTTCTTGTCCCAGTTATACCATTATCTGGTCTGTGTTCTGGTCCTAGGTATACCATTATCTGGTCTGTGTTCTTGTCCCAGTTTTACCATGATCTGGTCTGTGTTCTTGTCCCAGGTATACCATTATCTGGTCTGTGTTCTTGTCCCAGTTAAACCATGATCTGGTTTGTGTTTTTGTCCCAGTTATACCAATAAAAAGATGTCAATTGAAACGAGAAAGAGAGTGTTGAGATGCTACATTGAGCCTGTACTTTTGTATGGATGTGAAGCGTGGACAATGAGCAGTCAGGCTGAAAAACATCTGATGGCTGTAGAGATGTGGTTTCTGAGGAAAATGCAAAGAATACCATGGACAGCCAGAAAGACCAATGAACAAGTCCTTCAAGAAGCAAATGAAGATCGTAAATTGATTAGAGAAATTAGACGTAGACAGTTAAAATTTTTTGGACATGTTATGAGAAGAAATGGATTGGAGAATTTGCTGACAACTGGTAAGATCGAGGGGAACAGACCAAGGGGAAGACCTAGAAGCAAGTACCTGGATGGCTTGGCCTTGTGGCATAGTCGAGACAGAAACACGGAGCTGATCCACGACTCTGGTGATCGGGTGAGATGACAGAACATGACCGCCCACGCTTACCGGCATGGCACATGATGGATGATGGATGGATGGATACCATGATCTGGTCTGTGTTCTTGTCCCAGTTATACAATGATCTGCTCTGTGTTCTTGTCCCAGTTATACCATGATCTGCTCTATGTTCTTGTCCCAGTTATACCATGATGATCTGGTCTATGTTCTTGTCCCAGGTATACCATTATCTGGTCTGTGTTCTTGTCCCAGTTATACCATGATGATCTGGTCTGTGTTCTTGTCCCAGTTATACCATTATCTGGTCTGTGTTCTTGTCCCAGTTATACCATGATGATCTGGTCTGTGTTCTTGTCCCAGTTATACCATGATGATCTGGTCTATGTTCTTGTCCCAGTTATACCATTATCTGGTCTGTGTTCTTGTCCCAGTTATACCATGATGATCTGGTCTGTGTTCTTGTCCCAGTTATACTGTGGTATGTAAAATAGAAATCAATCAATCAATCATGTGCCATGCCGGAAAGCTTGGGCGGTCATGACTCGCCATTTCACTCGATCACCAGAGTCGTGGATCAGCTCAGTGTTCCTGTCTCGACCATGCCACGTGGCCAAGCCATCCAGGTATTTACTTCTCGGTCTTCCCCTTGGTCTGTTCCCTTCGATCTTGCCAGTTGTCACAAAGTTCTCCAGTTCATTTCTTCTCATAACATGTCCAAAAAATTTTGACTGTCTACGTCTAATTTCTCTAATCAATTGCCGATTTTCATTTGTCTCCTGTAGTACTTAGTCATTGGTTTTTGTGTCTGTCCATGGTATTCTTTGCATTCTCCTCAGAAACCACATTTCTGCAGCCATCAGATGTTTTTCAGCTTGACTGCTCATTGTCCAAAATAGAAATGGGAGGTATATATCCCCAAATAGTTGTTGCCGACTACTAAAGGAAAACCAGAAATGGCTTGTAAGACTCCCTAGTACTGGATCAGGCTCATCTTGTAAAATTCCGCTAAGGTAAGGTGTTCTAGTAGAAGACCAGGAGAGCACAGGAAAGTCACCGCCTTCAGGAGAGGAGAAGGCTCACTCTGATTAGAACTCTGGTTAGACTGGAAGCGAGTTGTCTCCCTGCCACACACTGCTCTCCCGGTCTGTTTTTAAATGATGTAGTATTATCACCTATTACTCAATAAAGTTAGACACATGTCCACAAGAAAATTAAACTCCGTGTTATAAGACTTACTATTGTAATGAATAAATGGGGAAAGGTTATGCTAGATAGACATCTCAATTATACAAAACCAAAATTCACAAAAGACATAAGTAATTATAACAATATATCACAGTTGATTAACTAAAATGTTTTGATCCATAACAAGTGATTAACTATAATATTCTAATCCATCACAAGTGATTAACTATAATGTTCTAATCCAACGTAAACTATGGAAATAAGGCTAATCTTATTGGCGGTTCTAATCCATTATAAACCACAGAAATCAGGCTAATATTGTTGACAGTTCTAATCCATTTAAAACCATGGAAATCAGGCTAATATAGTTGATTGTTCTAATCCATTGAAAACCATGGAAAGTCAGGCTAAAATAGTTGACTGCTAATCTAGTCTATTGGCCGATGGTCACTGAATATGGCTTTCACTTATCTTCATTCGATTGAGGCACTGGGCAATTCTGAGTGACAAACATTGATGAAAAGCCCTCTGCTCTTCTATACAGTATGAAGGCGGAGACTCACCCTTCACGGATGACTGCCGCCTCGTGAGATAGGTGCACCCCTGTTAGGTACACAATATATAGGTCATTTGACCACAACCCTCTCATCATTGATGTATCCAGGAATTTAGAATTTATCTACATTAATTCCCCTGAATAACATCACACCTTGTCTGCTCAAGGTTTCTTGTCGACTGCCCCGAAAAATAAGAAATCTGTCCGTGAATTACTGCAGCCTATTCCATTGTCGCCCACGCTTCATCATTACAACCACTCCTTTTAGGATTTCCTGGTACCATAGATTGCATCAGATTGCGCAGGTGGCTGCAGACTGTAAGGTTCTAAAAGTTGAGGCGGATTGATTATTGTGCATTTCAGAATGGTGTAGTGGCCCATACATAATAATGTCACATATACCATGATCTGCTCTGTGTTTAGTCCCAGTTATACCATGATCTGCTCGGTGTTCTTGTCCCAGTTATACTGTGATCTGGTCTGTGTTCTTGTCCCAGCTATACCACGTGATCAAGTCATCCAAATATGTATTTCTTTTCCTTCCTCTTTCCCGTTTTCTCAACTATCATGCTCGTTGCCACCAAGTTTTCCCAACTATCATGCTCGTTGCCACCAAGTTTTCCCACCTATCATGCTCGTTGCCACCAAGTTTTCCCACCTATCATGCTCGTTGCCACCAAGTTTTCCCACCTATCATGCTCGTTGTCACCAAGTTTTCCCACCTATCATGCTCGTTGCCACCAAATTTGCCCACCTATCATGCTCGTTGCCACCAAGCTTTCCCACCTATCATGCTCGTTACCACCAAGTTTTCCCACATATCATGCTCGTTGCCACCAAGTTTTCCCACCTATCATGCTCGTTGCCACCAAATTTGCCCACCTATCATGCTCGTTGCCACCAAGCTTTCCCACCTATCATGCTCGTTGCCACCAAGTTTTCCCACCTATCATGCTCGTTGCCACCAAATTTGCCCACCTATCATGCTCGTTGCCACCAAGCTTTCCCACCTATCATGCTCGTTACCACCAAGTTTTCCCACATATCATGCTCGTTACTACCAAGTTTTCCCACATATCATGCTCGTTGCCACCAAGTTTTCTCACCTATTATGCTCGTTGCCACTAAGTTTCCCACCTTACATGCTCGTTGCTACCAAGTTTCCCACGTATCATGCTTGTTGCCACCAAGTTTTCCCACCTATCATGCTCGTTGCCACCAAGCTTTCCCACCTATCATGCTCGTTACCACCAAGTTTTCCCACATATCATGCTCGTTGCCACCAAGTTTTCCCACCTATCATGCTCGTTGCCACCAAGCTTTCCCACCTATCATGCTCGTTACCACCAAGTTTTCCCACATATCATGCTCGTTGCCACCAAGTTTTCCCACCTATCATGCTCGTTGCCACCAAATTTGCCCACCTATCATGCTCGTTGCCACCAAGCTTTCCCACCTATCATGCTCGTTGCCACCAAGTTTTCCCACATATCATGCTCGTTGCCACCAAGTTTTCCCACCTATCATGCTCGTTGCCACCAAGCTTTCCCACCTATCATGCTCGTTACCACCAAGTTTTCCCACATATCATGCTCGTTGCCACCAAGTTTTCCCACCTATCATGCTCGTTGCCACCAAGTTTTCCCACCTATCATGCTCGTTGCCACCAAGCTTTCCCACCTATCATGCTCGTTACCACCAAGTTTTCCCACATATCATGCTCGTTACCACCAAGTTTTCCCACCTATCATGCTCGTTGTCACCAAATTTTCCCACCTATCATGCTCGTTGCTACTAAGTTTCCCACCTTACATGCTCGTTGCTACCAAGTTTCCCACGTATCATGCTTGTTGCCACCAAGTTTTCCCACCTATCATGCTCGTTGCCACCAAATTTGCCCACCTATCATGCTCGTTGCCACCAAGTTTTCCCACCTATCATGCTCGTTGCCACCAAGTTTTCCCACCTATCATGCTCGTTGCTACCAAGTTTCCCACGTATCATGCTCGTTACCACCAAGTTTTCCCACCTATCATGCTCGTTACCACCAAGTTTTCCCACATATCATGCTCGTTGCCACCAAATTTGCCCACCTATCATGCTCGTTGCCACCAAATTTGCCCACCTATCATGCTCGTTGCCACCAAGCTTTCCCACCTATCATGCTCGTTGCCACCAAGTTTTCCCACCTATCATGCTCGTTGCCACCAAGTTTTCCCACCTATCATGCTCGTTACCACCAAGTTTTCCCACCTATCATGCTCGTTGCCACCAAGTTTTCCCACCTATCATGCTCGTTGCCACCAAGTTTTCCCACCTATCATGCTCGTTACCACCAAGTTTTCCCACCTATCATGCTCGTTACCACCAAGTTTTCCCACCTATCATGCTCGTTGCCACCAAGTTTTCCCACCTATCATGCTCGTTACCACCAAGTTTTCCCACCTATCATGCTCGTTACCACCAAATTTTCCCACCTATCATGCTCGTTACCACCAAGTTTTCCCACCTATCATGCTCGTTGCCACCAAGTTTTCTCACCTATTATGCTCGTTGCCACTAAGTTTCCCACCTTACATGCTCGTTGCTACCAAGTTTCCCACGTATCATGCTTGTTGCCACCAAGTTTTCCCACCTATCATGCTCGTTACCACCAAGTTTTCCCACCTATCATGCTCGTTGCCACCAAGTTTTCCCACCTATCATGCTCGTTGCCACCAAGTTTTCCCACCTATCATGCTCGTTGCCACCAAGTTTTCCCACCTATCATGCTCGTTGCCACCAAGTTTTCCCACCTATCATGCTCGTTGCCACCAAGTTTTCCCACCTATCATGCTCGCTGCCACCAATTTTTTCCACCTATCATGCTCGTTGCCACCATGTTTTCCCACCCATCATGCTCGTTGCCACCAAGATTTCCCACCTATCATGCTCGTTGCCACCAAGATTTCCCACCTATCATGCTCGTTGCCACCAAGTTTTCCCACCTACCATGCTCATTGCCACCAATTTTGTCCAGTTTATTTCTCCTCATAACGTGTCCAAACTGTGGTCACATAATTTCTCGAATTAGTTTACGGTTTTCGTTTGTGTCTTGTAGGACGTGCTCATAGATTTTACACAACGAGCACACACACGCACGCACGCACATGCACACACGTACACACACCACACACATACACACACCACACACATACACACGAGTTCCTAAAGAAACAGAAAGAAATTGTCTGAAAACGACCTTGGCATTTGATTAATTTTCTTGTCGTTGAATGTTCCAGAATATTCATGTACTGTATATAAATGTTCCAGAATATTCATGTACTGTATATAAATGTTCCAGAATATTCATGTACTGTATATAAATGTTCCAGAATATTCATGTACTGTATATAAATGTTCCAGAATATTCATGTACTGTATATAAATGTTCCAGAATATTCATGTACTGTATATAAATGTTCCAGAATATTCATGTACTGTATATAAATGTTCCAGAATATTCATGTACTGTATATAAATGTTCCAGAATATTCATGTACTGTATATAAATGTTCCAGAATATTCATGTACTGTATATAAATGTTCCAGAATATTCATGTACTGTATATAAATGTTCCAGAATATTCATGTACTGTATATAAATGTTCCAGAATATTCATGTACTGTATATAAATGTTCCAGAATATTCATGTACTGTATATAAATGTTCCAGAATATTCATGTACTGTATATAAATGTTCCAGAATATTCATGTACTGTATATAAATGTTCCAGAATATTCATGTACTGTATATAAATGTTCCAGAATATTCATGTACTGTATATAAATGTTCCAGAATATTCATGTACTGTATATAAATGTTCCAGAATATTCATGTACTGTATATAAATGTTCCAGAATATTCATGTACTGTATATAAATGTTCCAGAATATTCATGTACTGTATATAAATGTTCCAGAATATTCATGTACTGTATATAAATGTTCCAGAATATTCATGTACTGTATATAAATGTTCCAGAATATTCATGTACTGTATATAAATGTTCCAGAATATTCATGTACTGTATATAAATGTTCCAGAATATTCATGTACTGTATATAAATGTTCCAGAATATTCATGTACTGTATATAAATGTTCCAGAATATTCATGTACTGTATATAAATGTTCCAGAATATTCATGTACTGTATATAAATGTTCCAGAATATTCATGTACTGTATATAAATGTTCCAGAATATTCATGTACTGTATATAAATGTTCCAGAATATTCATGTACTGTATATAAATGTTCCAGAATATTCATGTACTGTATATAAATGTTCCAGAATATTCATGTACTGTATATAAATGTTCCAGAATATTCATGTACTGTATATAAATGTTCCAGAATATTCATGTACTGTATATAAATGTTCCAGAATATTCATGTACTGTATATAAATGTTCCAGAATATTCATGTACTGTATATAAATGTTCCAGAATATTCATGTACTGTATATAAATGTTCCAGAATATTCATGTACTGTATATAAATGTTCCAGAATATTCATGTACTGTATATAAATGTTCCAGAATATTCATGTACTGTATATAAATGTTCCAGAATATTCATGTACTGTATATAAATGTTCCAGAATATTCATGTACTGTATATAAATGTTCCAGAATATTCATGTACTGTATATAAATGTTCCAGAATATTCATGTACTGTATATAAATGTTCCAGAATATTCATGTACTGTATATAAATGTTCCAGAATATTCATGTACTGTATATAAATGTTCCAGAATATTCATGTACTGTATATAAATGTTCCAGAATATTCATGTACTGTATATAAATGTTCCAGAATATTCATGTACTGTATATAAATGTTCCAGAATATTCATGTACTGTATATAAATGTTCCAGAATATTCATGTACTGTATATAAATGTTCCAGAATATTCATGTACTGTATATAAATGTTCCAGAATATTCATGTACTGTATATAAATGTTCCAGAATATTCATGTACTGTATATAAATGTTCCAGAATATTCATGTACTGTATATAAATGTTCCAGAATATTCATGTACTGTATATGAAGGTCTCCTAAACATTACTGGAGGCACCGACAGGCATCTATCGGGTCACTAGAATAAAGGACATTCACGACGGGACCGTAAAGGTAGAGGATAGACATGCTGTTGTGTGACTAACGCAGCTGTGATGGTAGAGGATGGACACACTGTGGTGTGACTAACGCAGCTGTGATGGTAGAGGATAGACATACTGTGGTGTGGCTAACGCAGCTGTGATGGTAGAGGATGGACACACTGTTGTGTGACTAACGCAGCTGTGATGGTAGAGGATGGACACACTGTGGTGTGACTAACGCAGCTGTGATGGTAGAGGATAGACATACTGTGGTGTGACTAACGCAGCTGTGATGGTAGAGGATGGACACACTGTTGTGTGACTAACGCAGCTGTGATGGTAGAGGATGGACACACTGTGGTGTGACTAACGCAGCTGTGATGGTAGAGGATGGACACACTGTGATGTGGCTAACACAGCTGTGATGGTAGAGGATGGACATACTGTGGTGTGACTAACGCAGCTGTGATGGTAGAGGATGGACACACTGTGATGTGGCTAACACAGCTGTGATGGTAGAGGATGGACACACTGTGATGTGGCTAACACAGCTGTGATGGTAGAGGATGGACATACTGTGGTGTGACTAACGCAGCTGTGATGGTAGAGGATGGACATACTGTGGTGTGACTAACGCAGCTGTGATGGTAGAGGATGGACACACTGTGATGTGGCTAATGCAGCCGTGATGGTAGATGATGGGCACACTGTGATATGGCTAACACAGCTGTGATGGTAGAGGATGGACACACTGTGATGTGGCTAACACAGCTGTGATGGTAGAGGATGGACACACTATGATGTGGCTAATGCAGCCGTGATGGTAGAGGATGGGCACACTGTGATATGGCTAACACAGCTGTGATGGCAGAGGATGGACACACTGTGGTGTCACTAACGCAGCTGTGATGGTAGAGGATGGGCACACTGTGATGTGGCTAACGCAACTGTGGACCAATGATCCAACGGGATAGAGTGATAACCTGGCGTAAGTGTGGTTATCTGCGAGTTATCGTTGTGCGTTTTGTTCTCTCGTTGTCAAAGACATCGGTGGTCACGCTGGCATGTTTCTGTGTGTGTTTTACCATTCCTTGAACTACTTAGTCATATTGTGTGTCTGTATTCGCACTCTATGTAGTCAGGGAGTCGTGGTAGTCTAGTGGCCAGACGCTCGCCTGCAGGCCTGGTTGGTCATAGGTTCAAATCTCAGTGGTGCAGATTTGAATTTCTAAAACTGACCTGGGCTCCCAGGTTAGTTAATTAGTTAGTTAGTCGACAGATCATCCTCATTGCACATTGAACCATTCAGTCCATAAGAGCTCGGATTGCCTCCTCGGTAAATCCCGCAGCGTCTGGCAGCTAACAACACCAGTTCTGTGTTGGTTTATTACTCTTCTTTGGCTTCCTGCGTAGTGTTCTTGTTTTAACTTGCTGTTCTCGCAGCCTGACCATAGTTGTAGATTCCCAGTCATCGCTTGGTTCTCCTAAATGACTTACTTCTCGTAGAGCATTCAGAATGTCAGCCTGGTCCATGGCTCGTCCGCCTTCCACGGTAGCCCTACCTGCAAGCCTGTCAGCCTGTTCATTCCTTTGTACACCTGCATGCCCTGGCACGAAGATGAAACTAATCTTTGCCAGCAGAGATCGCTCCAGAAACAGCAGCCATTCTCTTCGGACCCATTGTCGTAATAAGTGTCGTCCCTGGGGTGAGGGGAATCAACCCCCACATTCTTTTAACCCCATATCATTATCTTGAGGATCTTCTGGATTTCTGTTCACAACACCCCGCCAGTCTTTGGATCACTCTCTCTCTCTCTCTTCTCTCTCTCTCTCTCTCTCTCTCTCTCTCTCTCTCTCTCTCTCTCTCTCTCTCTCTCTCTCTCTCTCTCTCTCTCTTACCACTGGACCACCATGCCCCCTCTCATTCTTTTCCAAAACATACCACCCAACTCTAACTTCTAACAAAATGACAAATTAATTTAATAAAGAAAAGTGTCAGGTATGTGCAAAGTGTGTGTAGAATGTCTGTCGTATAATCTAGAGTGTATGCAGAATCAGACCGAACAGCTCAGGAGCAAAGTCTGCTTCATCACAGTACCGGCCACACAACAGCACCATAGATCAAGTACAAGAAGACCTCACCAAATGATGCGTCTCTCCGGCCAGATGTCGACTTCCTACAATATCTCTTGGATAGTCCGGATGCCTGATCACCAATAGTGAATATAGTTCAATACTGACCATGAATCTGACACACACAGTGTAACTAATATGTCACTAAAGGTTCTGTGATCTTATAATCCTTGTATAGTAAAATAATGTTTACTGTCACTTTGAAAACCAAATGTTAGTAGTTAATTTATCACAGGAATTCACCATTTTGGAAAACACAATGTTAATTGTTAATGTCTCACATGAATTCACCAATTGGAAAAACGCAATGTTAATTTTCAATTTCTCTATATAATTACTATTGTTCCTGTTACTGGTGGTATTGTACGTATCTTCACTCTACTATGATGAAAACTACCACTGAGGAATCACTCTTAGATGATCATTGGTTCCCGCTCAGCAGAGGCCAGGTTCTTGCCGATCCTCTGAGTTATGGGCCCAGTGCAAAAGCCGCTGAGTAAAAAACTGCCTTCAATGATCGAGCCATATTCTTCTTCTATGACTTTTCTGCTAGCTTTTTGGAAAACATAGCGGAACCTGTTGAAGAGAGAACACACCTGGTGAGAGCAACCCGATTCCGACCTACATTAGGTGAGTGTAGGCCGACGGCCGCACTCAGATATTTAACAGAGAACAAAACTCTGTCATAAGGCAGAGGAGCTCATCACATCGGTCTGAGTCATGGTAAGACAAGGAAAGACTAAAGGAAAAGTGCAGAAACCCAGTAGATACCCTACTGGAAGATCCTACCATTTGACATTTCCTTTATCCCCCCAACCACTTTCAATCTCCCTAAATATCATCCCACTACATTGTTCTTAACTCACTGAGTTAATTGATATCTCACACTAGCTAGTTTAAGCAACGCGATAGCCTACTGTTGCCGACGCTCCTATCATACGTTCTCATAATGCACATTACCACTCTAGTCTCCTAAGAATCATCTAAGTTGGGTCTATTTAATTAAATACCATATATTTATTCCTGTTTGAAATCGAAACTACTAAATCACACAATGGATAAATGTCCGCCGATGTAAATCAACATAAGACATAATCCATAATCAAACCAGGAACATCACACACGTCCTTGTTGTCTCATAACATTTGGTCGACTCTCGCCAAAGTTGTTTATCCAGACTGCTTTAAAACTGTGTCTGAATGACGTCATAAATCTGACTAGATACTAGGCGTCGATAAACTACTTTTTTATCTCCTTTTCCGACTCGATGTAAACAACCCGCCGGCTGTCCCGCTTTCATCTGGGGAATTGTTCCCGGTACTCCAAAAAGTCTTGCCGGCCTGTGATCTGGAGAATCTTTTCCCCACAACAAAAGGTCTTGCCGACTTTCATCAGGACAGTCTGTCTCCAACATCAAAGGATGGCGCCCGCCTGTAGACGAATGACGCAACAGTCTTTCATCGATCGACAACTCCAAGAATTTCCGCGACACCCACCCCATCTCTATCATCCTGAGCATACTCATTGAGTCACTAAGAACACATGCCCTAGTGAATGTCTGTGTTTCCAGCCATGTTATTGCTTTACTTACTGCCATGACTTCCAAAGTCAGGCTGCTTGTGGTCAAAGCAAAAGCGCCACTCTTCCTTCACAATTTTCCCTCCGGCCTGATCCGTAAAGGCCCATGAACTTCTCACTCCCAGGTCGAGCCAGCCTAAAATAGGCACGGGGAAATGTCTGAAGAAGTAAAGGAGATCAGTGTCATACAGACCACATCAGCCTCTTTGTGCCGTTTGGTCTATAAAGAGATAGATCTATAACCATGTGCTCAACGTAGATGAACTTTATTTGGCTAAACCAGTGGGTGGTTCTTAACGGGTGGGGAATCCCCCCCCCCCCACAAGGGGAAATTTTAGGGTTTCCAGGGGGGGGGGGAATTAAGATTATTTGAATATCGCGTTAATACCAGAACCGATTACGTGATATTGTGTATCCCTTCACACTGTACGATTCTGTACGTCTCGCCCTTCTAAAATTCATTTTATAACGTAAGTAGACCCGCAAATCACGTATTATGTAGACTTCTAAACTTATCTTAGTATATGCTATTAAATTTAGCTTCCATTATTACGTATACTGTGTAGGGGCGGGGGGGGGGGGATTTTTAGGGAGGAAATATGAAAGGGGGGAATGACGTTCTGAAAATATTGTGAAAGGTGGGGGGGGGGGGGGGGGGCACAGGCCAAAAAAGGTTGAGAACCACTGGGCTAAACAGTCAAGTCAGTAGTAAAGGTAACTTCTACACACCTTTGGTGCGGTTGGCAAATCTTGCTAGACCCTTATTTTTATAGACCAAAAGGCAGTAGCCGGCTCCGTGGCTAAGGGCTTGCGGACGCGATTCGTGAGGCCGCTTATCTAAGTTCGAAACACAGCTGCGATCGATTTAGTAGACGATGTCGCGCTGATTTTAGCGTGATGGTATGGGAGCCGGTCGTTCAGAAAGCAATAGCAAACTACTGAACTTGCCAAGACATTAACAACAGCAGTGCTAGTGGTGACAGCGACGTTCTGTAAATAGGAGATGCAAAAAAAAAAAAAAAACGGCACTAAGTGAGTGACGTGGTCGATATCAAGCTGGCCGCCATTACTGCCCAACACATTTCCTCGTACCCATTTTAGGGTCACCCTGGGAGGTCCGGTAATTATTTTTTTTTTTACAATTCGAAACCGCCCCTAAACGGATCGAACCAAGACCACAGACACTGCAGGCGAGCGTCTAGATAATAACCTGCCGCATCTCTTGGGACTCTGTCTGGCCAGGGAGATACAATATTATGCATTTACTAATCCTATATACCTAAAACGTTAAGCCGGTAGATGTAGAAGTCAAGGGAAAACTACTACATCATCTCCCAAGATTGAAGCTATGGAATTGGTATAGATACGAGTTAAAAACCATTCCATGACAGTAGCAGGCCCAGGTTCCGTGACGAAAATACAAAATTGACATACAAAAGGGGCAGACAGCGAGAACGATATCTGTGGAAAGAATCGATTAGCCGGAAGACCAAGGATTCACGTGTGCTGAGGTAAATGCTGGAAGTAGCAATGTTCATCATATGCCATGCCGATAAGCGTGGGCGATGATGTTTCGCAATCTCACACAATCACTGGAGTTGTGAATCAGGTCTGTAGTCTTGTCTCCAGTATGCCATGTAGCCAAACATCCAGATATTTAGCTCTGTCTTTCCCTTATTATTTTGGCCTACATCGTTTCGAAGCAGAATAACTCCTTGGAAAACTCCCTGAAAAGCACAATAGCCGTCACGTTCGTTTCATGTTTATACGAGGGCGAGTCAATAAGTAAGTCACACAGTTCTGTGGGAAGACAGGTAAATGTAGTTTGTGTTTTCTACAGGTTTCATTAGGTGACAGCAACATCGAACATTATATTCCTGTTCGTTAGGTGGCGCTAGGTGTCTCATGCGCATGTGCAGTGCATAAACAAAGTGGCGACTGTACTTACGGAGTGTACAACCAAAGAGCAACGTGCAGTTGTGCGTTTTTTTTTTTTTTTTTTTTTTTGGTGGGCAAAAGGACTGCCTGCAAAGGACATTCATAAGGAAATGCTTCATGTTTATGCTGACAAATGTTTGTCCCGTAAAGCGGTGCATAACTGGGTAGAAACATTTTCTCAAGGACGCTCTAAAATTGTTGATGAAATTCAATCTAGTCGTCCTGTTGAGATTGCAACAGAAGCATCAGTGCGGCGGGTGGAGGAGATGATTAGATGTGACAGGCGAGTAACGATAGACTCTGTAGCATCTGCAATAGGGTGCTCACATGGTTCAGCATACAGCATAATGCAGGATCGATTGAAATGTCCAGGACTGCTGACTAGAGGAGTGTTGCTTCTTCATGACAATGCCAGACCACAGACGGCTCGATTAACTCAGGAGCAAATTAACCAACTAAGGTGGGAAGTTCTGGAACATCCACCTTACAGCCCCGACTTAGCCCCTAGCGATCCACTGAAAACCTACCTTGGGAGACATTTCATGAATGACGCCGAAGTTGAATGTGAAGCGAAAACGTGGTTTAGAAAACAGAGCACATAGTTCTGTGCAGCTGGTTTGGTAGGACTGATAAAACGAAGGGATAAGTGCATCAATGTTGGTGGAAATTATGGTGAGAAATAAAGGGACAATGTATGTATAAAAATAAACTTGCTTCAAGTTGTTATCATATTTAGGTATGGTTCTACAGCCATTTGTGACTTACTTATTGACTTCCCCTCGTAAATCGTGCATTCGCCTGACTTTGAATGTTTGATTGCTGATGAAGGCTTTGTTTCCTGTGAAGATCATAGATGTTTGTGAATGTATTATTAGAAAGTCGCCGTCTATGACAGTGAACGCGAATTCACAATCCCGATATAGGCGGTTCGAAGTCGGTCACAGACTTCCGGGAGAAGATCAATTTGCGTTGATTATCTCAATAGTATGATCGACGGCCGTTCAGAAAGCATGGGACACTACTGAACGTAAACTTGTTTTGAAAATCACAAACAGGCAATACATGCTGGGTTTGACTGCGACGTCGTGTATCGGACATATAACAAACTTTCTTGCAAAGCTCGCCTTATCCACTTTATGTTTTTTCCTTGTATTTCACCACGTAGACAGGTCACAGCCAGAAATATGGATAGTTGCTTTACTAGTTACTTAGCTGCATATACTTTACAGGATGTAGCAATCAACCCCACCTCTTTTGGCTGTTCCTGATTCCTCGGCAAGTTTACGTTCAGTAGTTTGCCATTGCTTTCTGAACGATTGGCTCCCATACCATGTCATAAACAACCACCATAACGCAGTGTGCTGCTAAATCGCCCGTAGCTGTGTTTCTGACGCGGTTTTTCTGGCAGAGTAGACAGTTGTTTTACTACTAGATAGATGTTTTACTAGTAGACAGTTGTTTTTTCTAGTAGATACTTGTTTTACTAAGAGATTGTTGTTTTACTAGTTGGTAGTTGTTTTACTAGTAGACAATTGTTTTACTAGTTGGTAGTTGTTTTACTAGTAGATATTTATTTTATTAGTAGACAGTTGTTTTACTAGTAGATAGTTGTTTTACTTGTAGACAATCGTTCTAGTGGTAGATAGTTGTTTTACTAGTAGATAGTTGTTTTACTAGTAGATAGTTGTTTTACTAGTAGATAGTTGTTTTACTAGTAGATAGTTGTTTTACTAGTAGATAGTTGTTTTACTAGTAGACAGTTGTTTTACTAGTAGATAGTTGTTTTCTTGTAGACAATTGTTCTAGTGGTAGATAGTTGTTTTACTAGTAGATAGTTGTTTTGATAGCCAATACAGAAGTCCGGTTTCATTGGTCATGTGAGGCTGGTTGAGGTGGGGATACGTTGACTACCTATGGACTTAAATATCCGTGATGCAATGATGACACTCCAATAGATAACTAACTACTGCGATCGAGGTGTCTGGCTCAGCCACATAATGATACTTGAACATCTCGTGTACAGGACAGGCAGTGAGAAAGATAATAATCCACCTCACTTCATAAAGTAGGGGCTTATATTTGGGTTCCTATAACTGTCTGGCCAGGGTTTTACTACACAGACATGTCAATTTTTGGACGTTCATTGAGGACAATAGGACAGCAGATAATCACATTCTAAAGTACTTTCTTTTAAAGTACAAAAAAAAGTTGTGAAGTCGACTTCATTGCACCCGGTGTTATCCCATATGGCTCGGTCTATCTCCGCAAAACGTAAAACCGCTTAATGAGAGCATCGCACAAGGCCCCCCAACTCTCTAGCTCCAATGGGATCCCGGGAGTTTCCGCGAAAATTGCACCCGAACTCTGAACGACGCAATCTGAAGAACGAACTTGCGATCTTAAAGAACGCTAGGTTGTCGGCTTAACCACTTCGCCAGGGAGACCCTCTAATATCTATTGCTTTCTTCTATTTATGTGAGCGCCGAACAGTATCACAGTATGACCTGTATCTTTACTTCAAATATTTTTCACCTGAAAACCGTTGTACCTGGCGCGTGGTAACTGGTAACTGGAGAGGCCCTAACAGGTGATGGACAAACGGGAAGGTCAGTGTTAAGGTCTCTTACAAAAGTTGACTAGCAAATGTCCTCAACCCTGACCTTTTCACAGTTGTTACTCTAGAGACGGAAGTCACCCAGCGACCTCTGTTGTTGTGGGTTGAAGTTCAATAGCTGGAGATGTCAGGATGTGCAAGTAGCAGGCAGGACGACAAGACCATTGTGTTCCCCAGACAAATGTATGAATACAAGCAGTGGAACTGCGGCAAATCTGTAGAAATGTAAACAATATAAAATAACACAAAGTAATGCAGCTTTACATAACACAATTCCTCCGAAGTCGGAGAGTGTCTGCCTGCACGGCGAGGAACCACCAGTCTGCACACCAATAAGCCAGACATGGGACAACGGATACTCACGCAAACCTCAGTCCGGTATGACATCACACTGATGTTGGACAACAGGATGTCTTCATCCGACATACAGGTCTTCACGCTGGAGTTCACAGCCAGCGAACGCAAGCCAGCAAGCACATAACACAATTACGGAACACATAGGCGTTGAGGTAACTACCCTTCATCAGCAAACAAATACATACACAAAACACAACGTATAAACATGTTGAAGACACTATAGTGACTATATTAAGGCATATAAGAACTTTTTTTTTTACCGCTTTCTATTCATTGTTCTCATGTGTTCATCTTTCATTACTTCTCATCTCGTTTTTATGCCTTAATGTTGTCACTGGAGGGCGTTCTTTGTCATTATATGTTGTGTTTTGTGTATGTATTTGTTAGCTAATGAAGGCTAGTCGCCGCAACGTCCTGTGTTTTCCCCAGACAAATGGACCTTACGTTCATTGTACACTTTTTATTGATAGTCGATCTGAACATAGGCATGTTATTATCGTTGATATCACATGAGACATGTTGGATCATCTTTGTTGATTCTTCTAAGAGCAGGGGTGGCCAACACGAGGCCCGCGGGCCGCATGCGGCCCGCCGATAGTCATGTTGCGGCCCGCGGAATTGGAAACGACGATGTGGTCGAAGCTGTAGCACGTTTGCTTGTTTACTTAAATTAAACAAAAATATTAGGTGCGTGGCCCGACAGGAAATATTATTTCTGAAATTTGACCCGCCTGCTGAAAATGTTGGCCACCCCTGTTCTAAAGCTTTCCGTTACGTTCCGTCGGAATTCATCCTGCGATGGGTTTGTTGGTAGTACAGTTGTTGTTGTTGTTGCTGTTACTGTTACTGTGGTTTCTGTTGTCATTGCTTTCGCTGTTTATGTTGCTGTTCTTGCTGTTCCATTTATTGATGTTGTTCTTTTAGATTTTGGATATTGTTTGTTGTTGTTGTTGTTGTTGTTGTTGTTGTTGTTGTTGTTGTTGTTGTTGTTGTTGATGGTTTAAAAGTCATTTGCATGTCCTGCTACAGGACGTTGCAGTCAACCTCAGCATTGATTGGCTGTTTGTGACTTACCGGACAATTTTATGCTCTGTAGTTTGCCATCGCTTCCGAACTGCCGACGCTCTTACAATCGAAATTCATTCAAAGCGATCTGCTCGCACATCGCCCACGGCTTTATTTCGAACCCTAGACCCGGTATGTCGGGGAATTGTGACACTGCATGTACTCCGCCCAAAGCCCCAGTTGCGGCAGCTGATGCACAACCTATGAATCAGGTTGCTCACGCCAATGTGGAGTAACGGTAACTCGGGTCAGGTGATGAGATTTAGTTCCCTTTCCGGAAGGTGATACTTCCCAGTGCCCCAATGTTTTAAAAAAGGGTTTAAAAGGCAAGAAGTTCGACTTCATAGCACTGAGAATGGCCGAGTCTCTTTCCACAGGACGGCCCGCTGAAAGCGTCGCACAAAGCAGGAACTCCGTAGCTCCAGCGACAATCCCCAGGGGTCTCCAAGAAAATTCCATTTATGAAGCGAATGGGGTAGGCGGAATCGAACCCACAACCTTCGAAGCGCGGCAGACAGCGCAACAACTTGGCCACGAAGACTCACTGAATGCTAGTGTGTGTGGAGGGGGGGGGGGGGGGAATTAACGCGATGGCCAGCATGTTGGTCCTGTGATCGAACCTCCATCGAAGCGGTCATTTGTTTGTTTGTTATTTGTTTGTTTTTTAACCGACCTGGTCGATTCGGCATAAAACGGATATCAGGAAATGTGTTGGGAAGTAATGGCAAGCCGTGTGATATTGATGGAACCGCCCATTGGTTGTCAATTGCTCTATAAAATAATGACCTCTCACCAGTTACACAAAACACTACAGCGCTGGAAAAGGGTCTTTGTTCAAATGTGTGTCCTTATGTTTGTCTTTTCAGTGTTTAGAGATCACGGTGCTCATCGTCCTCCATCAGCGATGGGGAATTCCCGTGGCTCTGTTGTGTAGCACCCTTTGTTATCCTTTTTCTAATACCCTGTCACTTAAGCCAATATTTTCCGAATTCGGCGGTTGGTTAGTACTTTGTTCAGTATCTTGGCCATTATTTTGGTCAGTTTGCTTGCGAACATCTTTTTCAGTTTCTTCATCAGTATCTTAGTTAAAACTTGGTCAATATCGTAGTGGATACTTTGGTAAGAATCTTGACCAGTATTGTGGTCAGTATCTTGACCAGTATTGTGGTCAGTATCTTGACCAGTATTGTGGTCAGTATCTTGACCAGTATTGTGGTCAGTATCTTGACCAGTATTGTGGTCAGTATCTTGACCAGTATTGTGGTCAGTATCTTGACCAGTATTGTGGTCAGTATCTTGACCAGTATTGTGGTCAGTATCTTGACCAGTATTGTGGTCAGTATCTTGACCAGTATTGTGGTCAGTATCTTGACCAGTATTGTGGTCAGTATATTGACCAGTATTGTGGTCAGTATCTTGACCAGTATTGTGGTCAGTATCTTGTCTAGTATTGTGGTCAATATCTTGACCAGTATTGTGGTCAGTATCCTGACCAGTATAGAGGTCAACATCTTGACCAGTATTGTTGTCAGTATCTTGATCAGTATTGAGGTCAGTATCTTGACCAGTATTGTGGTCAGTATCTTGACCAATACTGTGGTCAGTATCTTGACAAGTGTTGTGGTCAGTATCTTGACCAGTATTGAGGTCAACATAATGACCAGTATTGTGGTCAGTATCCTGACCAGTATTGAGGTCAACATCTTGACCAGTATTGTGGTCAGTATCTTGACCAGTATTGTGGTCAGTATCTTGACCAGTATTGTGGTCAGTATCTTGTCTAGTATTGTGGTCAATATCTTGACCAGTATTGTGGTCAGTATCCTGACCAGTATAGAGGTCAACATCTTGACCAGTATTGTTGTCAGTATCTTGATCAGTATTGAGGTCAGTATCTTGACCAGTATTGTGGTCAGTATCTTGACCAATACTGTGGTCAGTATCTTGACAAGTGTTGTGGTCAGTATCTTGACCAGTATTGAGGTCAACATAATGACCAGTATTGTGGTCAGTATCCTGACCAGTATTGAGGTCAACATCTTGACCAGTATTGTGGTCAGTATCTTGACCAGTATTGTGGTCAGTATCTTGACCAGTATTGTGGTCAGTATCTTGTCTAGTATTGTGGTCAATATCTTGACCAGTATTGTGGTCAGTATCCTGACCAGTATAGAGGTGAACATCTTGACCAGTATTGTTGTCAGTATCTTGATCAGTATTGAGGTCAGTATCTTGACCAGTATTGTGGTCAGTATCTTGACCAATACTGTGGTCAGTATCTTGACAAGTGCTGTGGTCAGTATCTTGACCAGTATTGAGGTCAACATAATGACCAGTATTGTGGTCAGTATCCTGACCAGTATTGAGGTCAGCATTTTAGCTGACCCTGTAGCACTAGCTATGGGAAGAGAATCCAGAACAGAAGCTGCATTTAAGGTTTTGTTTGTCAATGGCAGATATCTGTGTCAGACTGTCTGTGTATCTCCTTGTGTTTCTCTGTGTCTCTTTCTGTCTGTTTGTCTGTGTGTGTGTGTGTGTGTGTGTGTGTGTGTGTGTGTGTGTGTGTGTGTGTGTGTGTGAGACTGTGTTACTCACTGTCTTTCTCAGTATCTCACTTCTCTCTGCATGCCTTTATCTGTTTCTTTCATTGTCTCCGTGTCTCTGTCTCTCTCTGCTTCTTTCTCTCTCTCTCACTTCTCTCTCGCTGTCTCTCAGTCTCACATTTCTCTCTCACTGACTCACTTTGTCTCTTTCTCTCACTTCTCTCTCACAATCCCCCTGTGTGTGTGTGTGTGTCACTGTTGTTTTCTGTGTCCCTTTCTGTCTCTCACCTCTCTCTCTCTCTTTCTCGCTCTCTCTCTCTCTCTCTCTCTCTCTCTCTCTCTCTCTCTCTCTCTCTCTCATTGTCACGGTCTGTATCTCTCACTAACTTAAATATTACAGAACGATTCTTAGAATATCATGGACCGAGAATATCATGGACCGAGAATATCATGGAACAAGAATATCATGGACCAGAAATATCACTGACCAAGAGTATCATTGACCAAGAATATCATGGACCAAGAAAATCTTGGACCAAGAAGAAGAAACGTGCAATTATTGTACACGATCTGAACTTCGAAGAAAATTAGCTCCTAAACTGCACCATATTTAGAAGCTGAAATGCTTTGGCCATATTCAAGTCCTAGTGTAAAGATACTGGATGGACTGAGACGGTGGCATGGAGGAATATCATCAGCAGAGTTGATCCAGAACACCAAAGACCTAGATCTGTGGAGAGATACGAACGCATACGCTAGACGGTGATGCTGTCATCTACACAGATGGGCTTTTACGGCTCGGGCCGGAGGGAGAATTGTGGAGGACTCTGGTGCTTTCACTGAAACCACAAGTAGCCTGACTATGGAAGTCATGGCAGTAAGTAAAGCAATAACATGATTCGAGACACAGACATTCACTAAGGCATGTTTCCTTAGCGACTCAATGAACATGATCAAGAGGATAGAGGTGGGATGGATCCGAAGAGAATGGAGCAGTCTCGGTTGGCAAAGATTAGTTTCATCTTCGTGCCAGGGCATGCGGGAGTACAAGGAAATGAGCGGGCTGACAAGCTCGCAGATGAGGCTACGATGGAGGGCGGACGCGCCATGGACCAGGCTGACATTCTGAATGCTCTACGAGAAGTAAGACTTTTGCGAGAACCAAGTGATGACTGTGAATCTGCAACCATGGCCAGACTGCGAGAACAGCAAATTAAAAGAGGGGTGGCCAAACAAGAACACTACGCAGGAAGCCAAAGAGGATTGATAAACCAACACAGAACTGGTGTCGTTAGCCTCTACACGCTGCGGGATATGCTGAGGAGGGGATCCGAGCACTTATGGACTGAATGGTTCGATGTGCAATGAGGATGATCTGTCGACTAACTAACTAACTAACTAACTAACTAACTAACTAACTAACTAACTAACTAACGCATACGACAGCTGGCAAGGCACTTGATGATGATGCTGTTCAGTGTCGTATTTAGTGGTAAAGAATAGTGTGGGTGGGTAGGGAGATGTGTGTTGGAAGACGTGGTGCCTGGGAGAAGAGGCGAAAGTTGATACAAACAGCACATTGAAGACGCCGCGGGCATGAAAATACAAAGGCCAGGGAACTAGCACGGGATCGAGACTCTTTAAGATGGGCCATGATGATAGCGGCGTTCTTCAAAATGTCTGCCACACGATGATGAGAATACTTTTACTAGAAGCAGTCAGGACGTCTCTTAATGATGCATGGCAGTTGAGGGGTGGTAGTTGGTAGGTTATAAAGGTGTCATCGGGTGGCATATCCATCCAGCTTGATGTCGTCAGTAAGTCACTAAATGATGCATCATAGTTGAGGGATGGTAGTTGGTAGATTACAAAGTGTCATTCGGTGGCATATTCATCTAGCTTGATGTCATTAGCAAATCACACAAAGATGCATGGCAGATGAGGAATGATAGTTGTTAGATTATAAAGGTGTCATCGGGTGGCATATCCATTCAGTTTGATCCATCTAGATTGATGTCGCCAGTAAGTCACACGATGATGCATAGTAGTTGAGGAATGATAGTTGGTAGATTATAAAATATCATCGGGTGGCATATCCATCCAGCTTTATCCATCTAGTTCAGGTGTCACCAAACTTTTTTCACGGCGGGCCGGATAACTGACAAAATGACGAGAGCGAGCCGCATACTCATTCTATATAATACTTGCGCCGGGTATGGTGGCGAAGTCTTACGGACGTGGTTCGTAAGCCCGTATACCCGCGTTCGAAAAAACAGTTGCGCAAGATTTGGCAGCAGACCGCGTTGCGCTGGTTTTTACGCTATGGTATGGGTGATAGGCCGGACTCCCTGGCCTAGGGATTTGCGTCTTTCTCCGTAATCCCATTTATTCTCGCGAGTAACGTAACTTGTGTGAGAATCGGTAGTGGTTTTCGCCGCGTTAGTAACTTACGGGTATGTGAGCCGGCCGCTCAGAAAGCAATGGCAAACCACTGAGCGTAATCTTGCCTAATACATCAACAGCAGCTGAAAATGCTGATGTTGACTGCAACGTCCTGTAAGGGATATGCAATAAAAAAAAATGGGTGCCGGTCGTTCAGAAAGCAATGGCAAACTACTGAACGTAAACTTGCCAAGACAACAACAGCAAAAGATGCTGGTATTGACTGCAAACGTCATGTAAAGGATATGCACCTAACTATAACAATACTTGCAAGCCAGAACGAAAGCTCTGGAGGAAAAGATGAAAAACTAAGTTAATCATGGATGAGTGGTGTGCATGCACACACAAAAACAAAGACAACCAACATATTTATTTACTAAAAAAAAGTTATCAAAGATGGCGACGTTAGCAAAAAGATAGTTACATCAGACCGAGTGGGCACATATCCGAATCTCACAAACTCATCAGAAAAAAAGGTTAGTGAGATTTGTGAAACTGATATTTGGCTTTCAAGATATCATAAATGTTTGATTTGGAATTGCTGCATCCAATCAAAAGAATTGCTTTCAAATGTTCATCAGTCAATCTCGTTCGAGGTGTTGACTTCACATACCTCATTTTTTTAAATGTTTGCTCACAGACATAAGTTGTTCCAAACACTGATGCCATACGAGCGGCAAATTTCTTCAGTTTTGGAAACTCAAAATCAGGTAAAATTCACCAAGATTTCCTTCTCTGTGCTTCTCTTTTAACACGCCATTTGCTTGCAAATCAATGAGCTGAAACTGTAGTTCAACCGGCACATCATCAAGGTTACAATCAAACGAATTCTGGAAGAGAAGAATGTCACTCTCAATTCTCTTAAGATCTGAAAATCTCTCCAAACAATGCTTCTTCAAGTCACGAATAATTATTTTCTGAAAATCGAGGTGGACATCTTCGGCGATTGTAGCGCAAAACTGTTTGAAACAGTGAAAATGAGAAAAGTTTTCTCTTCTTGTTGTGCTTCAAACAATGACAGCTTTCTCCGAAATCCTTTGATGGTTCTGTAAAGATCACAGACGAGGATATCCTTTCCCTGAAGTTTCAAATTCAGTTCATTCATGTGGGATGTGATGTCGGCCAAAAATAACAACGTTGATAGCCAGGTAGTATCTGACAGCTATGGACCAGCTCTATCTCTTTCATTGAGGAAAACATCCATTTCGTTTCGGAGCTTGTAAAAACGAAACAAGGCTTTACCGCAGCTAAGCCACCTCAATGATGTGTGATAAGACAAGTTACAGAATTCAGAATCAATTTCTTCATGAAAAGTCTGGAACTGACGGGTGATTGAGTGCATGTCCCCGAATGAAGGTCACAGCATAAACGACTGATTTCAATGCACAAGAAATATTTAAGTCTTTCTCCACAGAGTGCTTGCTGATGTATGATGCAGTGTATGAACAGAGCGCCAGAAATTTGCAAATCTTCCAACAGAGTCCTGATCTGCCCCATCAGACCCTTCCTCACTACAGCCATGTTGTTTTCCTCCATCAACTTTACCACCTCGAAGCTGATTCCATTGAAGGTTATAGTCTTCCAAAACTTTTTGCACTTCCATGAAATGTCTTTTCCAGTTGTTGTTCCATACATGCTGCAAACAGATGCCAACTCTTCCGTTATCTGAAAGTCCAAATTGACACCACGAATACCACGAGAAGCTGTGGCGTACTCGAGAGCTCAGTAGACTCATCCAGAGCCAGAGAATACCACAAGTTCCTAGTTTTCCTGTTCTCCGCATAACTGTACTTGCCGATAGGTTGATAGTTCCAAACAAATCGGCTTTCTCAGGAAACAAGTCATTTGCTGTTTACATCATTCACTCTTTGATGAAGTTTCCATCAGTAAACGGGTTTCCTTGTGCTGTCATCTTATGCACTATTTTGTAACTTGTACGAGTGACTGATTCATTTTCAGAAAATTTTCACGTGAAAAGATTTCTTTGTGTTTCTAAACCACGTTTCATGGACTCATATTTCTCAGAGCGTAACTTTGCGTGTGTTATGTGTTGAGGGAGATGATGTTGATGCGAAAAAATGCGCGCGCGCGCGCGCGTGTGTGTGTGTGTGTGTGATGGAAACCATGGCGACCACGTGCCGAGGAAGGACTTGGGAGGGCGCGAAATTATCAAACATTACAATAAACAAGAAAATCTAGATACAATAATTTATAACTGAAAATAGTATATTTAACACATATAGCAGCCAGGAGGTCTCCACACTTGTGAAGATCTTCTATTATTCTAAACATAATATTTACATATAAATTGTATCGCAACGTCTCGTTTTCCATACGTTATATCAAGCAAGTTCAAGTACCGTCAGGTGGATGAAATTTTGGTGACCCCCTGATCTAGCTTGATGTCGTCAGTAAGTCACACGGTGATGCATGACAGTTGAGGGGTGTAGGACATACTGGAAGATAGCACCACAGAAGAACAGCCTGCTGTTGTGAGGGTTCTTTCGAGCCAGAGAACTTACTGCCAAGATATTTATAAGGAAATATTGCCTGTCTATGGCGGTAAGTGTTTGTGTCGAAAATCGGTACACAACTGATTTTCTGATGACCAAGAGGTTGGGCGTGAAGTGCGAACGTGGTTAAAACAGCAGCCCAGAGACTTCTATGGTGCAGGTATAAGGAGAATGATACAACGATGGAATAAATGTATAATTTAGACACAGAAGTCACAAACAATATGCGGCGCGATTTATTGCCTGCCATATTTTGTTGCATTTGCGTCAGGTGCATACTGCAGAGTTATTTATCATATGAAGTGAATAAATGGATGTCCATTAGATTGTAGATTGTGAACCTCTTTTAGTGTGCCATCGGCTGGAATTGGACACCCTTAACCAACCTCTACAATCTAATGGATATCCAGCCGATTTCATGAAGAATCACCGGTTCCCAAACTTCAAGTGTTAAATGTGAAATTGCCGTCGGAATAACAGGTGCTCCACATTCGAACAAATCCAGTGACTTTGCGTTTGAATTGTTTCAGCTAGAGTATTATTCATGTTTTCACTTCATATAATATACAACACCCCCTCTGCTGTGTGTCCACCGTGATGAGGTAGAGGGGCTTGTGCGTCCCAATGACCCCAAGAGCTATGTCGACGGTAGCACAGCTACTGGTAGGGCCACCCATGTCGGACAGGTCAAGGGAGAGGGACCAGACGAAGAGACACACAAACCTGCTGCCTTGTAGGTAGACTGGGGACAGTCAAAGGCTAGGGAAAGCACCCCGAATACATGCTTGTCGAAATCGGATGTACTGAGCCACAGGCTTGACAAAGCAGTGCAACGTAAAACCTGCTGCCTTGTAGGTAGACTGGGGACAGTCAAAGGCTAGGGAAAGCATCCCGAATAAATGCTTGTCGAAATCGGATGTACTGAGCCACAGGCTTGACAAGGAGTGCAACGTAACTTAATTCATGATGTCACAAATCAAAATTAATCGATATGGTGCTAATCCCGTGAAGTCCCATCAGGCGGCGATAGTGCCGGGCCCCCTGACTCGAGGGGGTCCACCCATGACTACTGGTGGTCACCTTCCCCTGTGCTGTGGAGTCAAGGCACAGAGGAGTAGGTTAAGAGCTATTGACCAAATACCCCGGACACTCAACATACTACAGTGGAATGCCGAAGGAGTTTACAAGAAGAAAGACTCCCTAACACAGCGTCTTCATAAAGATAGAATAGATGTGGCATGCATTCAAGAGACACACCTCAACGCCAATCACAAATTCTCAGTCAGCGGATATCAGGCCACACGTTTTGACCGCGAAGGACACAAAGGAGGAGTTCTAATACTTACACGAAATACAATACCTTGCAGCGAAGTATCTGTGATCTCCGACAACCAAACGGAAATTATAGGTGTTGATATAATGATAAAGGACGTGAAAATAAGAATCTACAATCTGTATAGCCCAGCAGATAAGAACCTTACACTCTCAAACATGAAAATAACTGACACAAACTGCATTATTGTCGGAGACTTTAATAGCCGTTCAGAAAGATGGGGATACCCAGATACTGACAAAAGAGGAGATGAATTGGAGGACTGGGAAATAGACTCAAATCTCCATCTACTCAACAAAGCGGATGACACACCGAGCTTCTACTCTAGAAGATGGCTTACCACTTCTACTCCAGACTTAGCTTTCTGCACAGGAGACATCCTCCACAAAATCGATCGCCATGTGCTGGACCAATTAGCAGGTAGTGACCACAGACCAATCAAGCTTGTAATGAATATGGAGTATGTTCCACAGGAGCAAAAGCCCTTGCCCCGCTGGAATTACAAACGAGCAGATTGGGACAGATTTGCCATACTAACAGACAAATATTGTGAAAACATAAATACACGATATGGCAACATAAAGCAAATGGTGGAAAGTCTAAACAGAGTGATAATACAGGCAGCCACTGAGTCCATTCCTAGAGGAGCGAGGAAAAATTACAAACCATACTGGACTGAAGAACAACAAAGTTTGGAGGACAAAGTTGAAGATGCCAGGAAGACAGCAGAGAGAGAACAAACAATTGAAGCGAACATCTCTCTCAAAGCCATCTCAGCAAAATATAAAAGAACAGTAAATCAAACAACAAGAGATTGTTGGAGGGAAAAAACAGAAAACCTGAATTTTGACAGGGATGGAAACAAACTATGGAAACTAGTGAAAACCATGAACAATGAAGGACCTAGAAACAAACAAATAACAATGAAACAAGGAAATGCCTTGCTTACAGAAAGAAAGGCTGCAAATGCACTAATGGAACACTATGCAAATGCAAACCACATTGATATTACAACCGAACAGAAGAAAGCAATCAAAGACAAACAGATACATCATAGAAATACAGAGACAGCAGCAGAATATATGATGGCAAATCTAACAATGGAAGAAATGGAACAGGCAATGAATACCCTAAAAAAGAAGAAATCACCAGGAAAGGATGGAATCACAAATGAAATGCTAATAGGACTAGGCACCAAGGCAAAGAAGAAACTACTAGCAGTCCTAAATAACAGCTGGAAGAGAGGAATAGTCCCACAGGCATGGAAGGAAGCTATACTAATACCAGTCCCAAAGAAAGGAAAAGACCTGGAAGAACCAAATGGCTATCGACCTATCAGTCTACTTAGCTGTGTAGGAAAATTAATGGAACGCATTATCAATGGCAGGCTAACATGGCATCTGGAAGAAAACAAACTCTTAACACCACACCAAGCAGGATTCAGAAAGTACAGATCCACTGAAGATCAAATAACCTATATAGCTCAGGAAATAGAGGATGCCTTCCAAGAGAAAAAGCACACACTAGCAGTCTGGATAGATTTAGAAAAAGCATTTGATAAAGTATGGAAGGAAGGACTGAAAGTAAAACTGCAAAACATGCATGTTTGTGGAAAAATGTATAAATGGATCAGCCACTACCTTGAGAACAGAACTGCCAGGACAAAAGTACAAGGACAAACAAGCAAAATGATGCTGTTGGAGCAAGGTGTCCCCCAAGGAGGAGTTCTTTCACCAACATTATTCCTAGCATATTTAAATGACATCACAGAAAATTTTCCAGCCAGAGTACACACATCCTCCTTTGCAGATGACCTAGCCATATGGACATCTGAAGAATATATTAGTACAGCTAACAGCAGAATACAGCAAGCCTTATTAGCGCTAGAGGACTGGTCAAAATCATGGCTAGTGAAGATAAGTGAGGAGAAAACAACATGCACAGTGTTCTCCCTCTCAAATAAAACTCAGCAACCTAAGCTGGTATTGAATGGAAAATATTGCGCCATGAAGAAAATCCAAACTATCTAGGAGTCACCTTTGATCGTCGCCTGACATGGAAGACACAGGTTGAGAAAAATCGAACAAGAGCAAGGCAGAGAATGGCAATCATGAAAAAGCTTGCTGGTACAACATGGGGAGCAGATGAGAAAGTTCTCAAGAAGCTATATACTGGACGGGTGAGGCCAGTACTGGAATATGGCATTGCAGCTTGGGCAACAGCAGCTAAGTCAAACTTTAACAAAATAAGTAGAGTCCAAAACCAAGGAATGCGAATCATAACTGGAAGCCTGAAGACAACGCTTATTAATGAACTAGAAAAGATCACTTGTTTACAACCAATGCAGGATAGAAGAGATAGCAGAGCCCAGCAACAAGCAGAAAAATTTAGAAGATTGACAGACCACCCTATGTACAACAGATTTAATGGTTTTGGAAAGGGAAGACTGAAGCGTAGCAACTTTGTAGAAACTGAAAAACGAAGGATTAGGGCAGATCCTATACTTAACATATCAACAGTCAAGCCCATTTACAATGCACACAAGTTCCCAGCTTGGAGACAGCAGCAACTGCCTGAGATGATAGAAAACATTCCTGGTATTGAGAAAAAGAACACTCAGCATGAAACCGAAAGAAGAGAAATAACCCTAAACTACATAAAAGAACATTACCCAAGCAGGAATTGGACCCATGCATATACAGATGGATCAGCCAAAAATTCAATAGAGAATGGAGGAGGAAGAATTCTCCTAAATTTAAAAAATGGAGTGAAAAAAACACATTCAATGGCAACTGGAAAATTTTCAAGTAACTTCAAAGCGGAGGTAGAGGCTCTGAAAACTGCAGCAGAAATGCTCCTGATGGAGGAAAATAAAGAGAAGCAAATAGCTATCTTCACAGATGCAAAGTCAGCTGTCTCAATACTGAAGAGCAATAACAGCACAGAACTAGCTGACCTAAGAGCAGCACTCCATGGTCTATGCCAGAAATCCAAAAAAGTTGTAATACAGTGGATCCCATCACATTGCAGTATACCTGGAAACGAAGAGGCTGACAGACTGGCAAAAGAGGGCGGACGACTACCACAGCCTGACATAGACATAACCTATAATGAGGCAAAGAGGTTGATAAAAAGCACTTATAGAACCAAATGGGAATCAGAGCATCCAGGCCATCAGAAGGATGATGCATATTACAAACTCGACCGAAGAGAACAAGTAGCAATCTTCAGACTTCGCACAGGACATAACAGGCTGAAATACCACTTGTTCAATAAACTAAAGATAGGAGATACCGATGAATGTAATTGTAGAACTGGAAAAATTACAGCAAAACATTCGCTGCAGGATTGCCCAACGTATGCAGAACAGAGAAAGATATTTTGGCCCACACCTGCTTCATTTGAGGACAAGCTCTATGGAGATATCAACAAGCTCAAGTTGACCGCATCTTACTTTAACTACATACAGGTTGACGTTTAAAGGTGCATGAAGACCCAGAGGCATGAAATGGAATATTGCTTGGATAGCAAATCCATTATGTGGAAAGTGCAAATCGAAAGCTCGCTGTGTGGGCTTCATAAAAGGTGGAAAAGTGTCCTAATGGCACGAAATGGAATATTGCTTGGATAGCAAATCCATTACGTGGAAAGTCCGAATCAAAAGCCCATTGTGTGGGCTTCATAAAAGGTGGAAAATTTCCTAGTGGCATGAAATGGAATATTGCTTGGATAGCAAATCCATTACGTGGAAAGTCTGAATCAAAAGCCCACTGTGTGGACTTCATAAAAGGTGGAAAAGTGTCCTAGTGGCACGAAATGGAATATTGCTTGGATAGCAAATCCATTACATGGAAAGTCCGAATCGAAAGCTCACTGTGTGGATGTCATCTGCAGACTGCATACTTCTGGTTTCCGGAAGAACAGCCTATGGTGAACGGAAGGCCCAATATACGGAAGTGAGGCTAAGCAGCCATGTGCAGGACGTGACGATTCCTTGGGTGAGCCCAGTACCAGAGCGCTATGTATCGGCTCTGCAAGTATGGAAGCCTCCTTGGATGGCGGGGAATGCCCATGGTCTGCCCCTGCCTTCCCTTGAGGGCTGACCAGGATCTTTGGCTGTTCTATATGGGCCAGCTGGGATGGGGGATAACACCACAACAGTGAGAGTCAAACGTCCTAAGAAACCCCCGGGAAGGTTAACCCGGTCAACAAATGCCCGCAGAAGTCGGATGTGTCGGCCTAACGGCGCAAGAACGCAGCTCTGCTGTAAACAGGCACAACGCAATCACATCCGAAAAAAAAACTCCGGATGATCGCAGAAGAAGATATACAACACAACAGCCATCGCTTTCTGAACAGCCGACTTTCATACCATCGATATCAACGCAAAGCGATGAGACTCCCAAATGGCCTTGTGTTGTGAAACTGGGATCATTAACCGGCAAGCCACAGACACTGATGTTGGTCGGAGTAATGACTAGAAATAAGATTTACTCAGAACGGTTGACAGGACGCTTGCAAAGCTTTGCATTTTCCCAGTAAAAAGCGCCACGACAGACAAGAGAAAAACTGCACAAGAAGTTTCCCGCCAGTTTAACGGCTTGCAAGCTGGAGAGTGGCTGGTTCGGGAGAAACTTAGCAGACGGACAGAGACGCTGACCTCTGAGCTGCGGTGTCTAACGTTGGGAGAGTCGGTTAGAAGTACCGGTCTATCGTTAAATGACCCGGTGACCTACTTTAGCTGCAGGCCCATGTAAATTAACTTGGAGATTTTCAGAACCATGGGGTGTTCCGTTGAAATACAGTAGTAGATTTCCGATTGAAGACTTGCGTCGTTGTGGGGTACAAATGTGAACAGTGTTTCACGATGAGGTGCTGCGGTGACGTTGTGGGTAGCTTACTTGCCTGAAGGCTAGATGGCCATACAGTCGAATCCCCTGCCAGGATTTAAGTTTGACCCTGGTTGCCAGGTTGATCCGGTCTGTAACGGTTGCTAGAAGAGTTTCCGGGAAGCAAAGGCGGCGGACGTAGTATTGACCACGTCACGCATTGATAGGTTGCCAGAAGTCCCGGTTCTCCGGGACAGTCGAGTTTTTATTTATTTTTAATGAGATAATTCAAAAATCACGAACAACGGAAATGCTGGCGTTGACTGCTACGTCCTATGAAGGACATGCTACTAATTTTTTTTTTTTAATTCAAAATCCTTTGGTTTGGCCATGAATGAATCACCCAAAAAACGAGAAGTAGATTATGAGCTTTACTAAAACACGACTACATGAGACACATCGGACGTTGCTGCCAAAGCCTTCGTCAGCACAGGACAAACCAACACAAACCGACACAAACCTACATGAAACAACACATGACAATATTAAACTAATTAAAGGTACTGATCTGAATCTGTATCCTTGCTAGGAAAGACTGACACGCGTAGGGCTGTCAGTGGATTAATAGGGTTTGGCCATGCAAGTAGGTTACCAACTAACAGTATACCACAACAAGCAATGGTGTACAGACCAGAGGGAAGCAGAGGAAGAGGCCGACCATGTAAACGATGGACGCAGGGAATAACAGAGTCCATGGGAATATCGATACATAAAGCCCATAAGCGGGCACTCTCCCGCTGTTTATACTTCACCTCGACACCGTAAGGTACAAGAGGAACATGATGAGATGAGATGAGATTCCACATGCTTTCCGGACGCCAATTTTCCCGGTTTGCCATGTCAAATTATACATTTAATTAACTTGAACTGTTTCTCCATTGTCAATGGGTATGACCACCATGTTTAATTTATGACAAAGATTAAAAGCAAAATGTTTGAAACAAGTCACATTTTAGAAAATGGAAAATGCAGTAAGTCAATATCAATGAATGTCAGAAAGATAATACTGATACATTGTACAGGGACTGACCCGCTGTATGGCTGTGAATTAGGCGATGTGAATGAATACATTGGGAAGAGCTTGGAAGCAACGAAAAGTGATTCCTGAGACCAATGTTGCGCACACCTTGGACTGCCAGAATATAATCAGCAGCGCTTGCCTGAATGAGTCCAATGACAGCAGAACATGATATACACCTATAAGAAAGATGTAAATAACGTTCATTGGTAAGAAGAAGAAGAAGAAGAAGAAGAAGAAGAAGAAGAAGAAGAAGAAGAAGAAGAAGAAGAAGAAGAAGAGGAAGAAGAAGAAGAAGAAGAAGAAGAAGAAGAAGAAGAAGAAGAAGAAGAAGAAGAAGAAGAAGAAGAAGAAGAGATAATAACAAAGGTTTAATCCCTGATTATTATTATTATTATTATTATTATTATTATTATTATTGTTGTTGTTGTTGTTGTTGTTGTTGTTGTTGTTGTTGTTGTTGTTGTTCAAGCGTGTGTGAGGGGCAAGAACTGGAGATATTACTCTTCACTCCTCTCTAATAAGTTGATATTGTAATTAGGTTGATATTGTAATTAAGTTGATATTGTAATTAAGTTGATATTGTAATTAATTTATTGTTGTAAGTAAGTTGATGTGGCCTATATTATATATTCACAAAGCACAAACTATTCGGGCAGCCCAGTCAATACCAATCAACTAACTAACTAACTATACCAGGCTTGCCTGCCGGGCAGGAGGTCTTCTGTTCGGATCCCCTTGGAGGCAGTGATGTCTTTCCTCGACCTGATCTCGCGTGTTGGACGCAGCGGGTACCGGGACATTTCTTGGGAAATAAAGGCGGCCACATGACATTCACCCCCTCACTCGTGGATTGCCGACTTTTCTGACAATATGGGCCATGTGCTATATATGTATATACAATACGTCCAAAGAGGCCAGAAGGGCTTCTCCACTTTACTGTTACTATTGTTCTTTATTTTATTATTATTATTATTATTATTTTTTTGCGTTCGCTCGCTTTGACCTCAAGCGTGTTCCACACACGTATTAGCTTATAATACTACTTCTTGTGCACCGGACTGATTTTTGCGTGTGGATTAGCTTTCCCTATTTCCAGTGTACCTCGCCATCAGGTGAACCCACTCCGACTTCTGAGGTACTTGTTATTTACGTCCCAAAGTCAAGTAAGAGAAGGCAACGTAAAAGTTCACGTGCCGGTGTAAGGAGAGAACACCTTAACCCGACATCAGAGCACAGGAAGTTTGAGAGAGAGAGGGATCATAGCCTTTTAGCCGCGTGACTTCCGATGATGATGATAAAGGTGATTATGATAATTGTGGTGATAATGATAATAATGAATGCAGTTTATTTAATTGTTAATTTAATAGGTCATATTGTACAAGTATTTACTCCACTGTGTTTGTTCATGTATGACCAGATCTAGATGAAAACCATACACGTTTCATTGTATACTCACATAACAGCCTACAGACATTGAATACACAGTTAATGATAAGTACATTACACACCTCAACCCACATACTAAACACCACCCACACACACGCCCACTAAGACATGACCACTCACAAACCAACACACTGGCGCACACCCACAAACCGTACTCACACATCCTACAGCGTGAGCACGGCCGCGTCCTGAGCGTATGTTCTTGTTTAGCTTCACACATGTGGCATACACACACACAAGCCGCCAACCAGCGCACACGGAAGGTATTCTTTCTATCTCTGCTCGCTGCATCAGGCCTTGGCTCACGGGATGTGTGCGGCTAGTAACAGTCTGGAACGCGGCCCGCATGTCGATATTTCATACATTTTTAAAACAACGACCAACTGCCAATGCTGTTAAAGTATCAATAATAAACGAATTATAGAGTCGTCGGTACTGATTGGCACTCATAGAAGACAAGAAGATAGGCGCATATATATGTGAATGCGGTCAAGTTCAAGGCAGTTACATATCAAACATTGGTATGATTCATTATGCTATTTTATGTGAGGATGGATGACAAGTTAATGTCCTTGTCACTTTCTTTCCTACATAATGTATTTGTTTTAAATAGTCTAACACATAACCCCATTCCCTTACCAGGCGAGAAAGCGAAGTAACCACTATGCTTCGGTGGAAACATCCAGAAACTGTGGAGATCATCTAGAGGTGTTCATATATAGCGACAGTGAACATTTAACAATAAACACCGATAACAAAGTTGGATGTAAATTTTTGACAATTTCAGTTCATCCTGTTGGTTGGCCTGGAGAGTATTTTATTCCCCAGTTTGCCTTTAGCTCGCGTATAGTTCCATGGGACTGTTTTAGCACGACAGCGCCATCCCTAGGACAACCACACTAGCCCAAACTCAGCATTCTGAGGAAAGATTAGACGGGCACATAAACAGACTGGCCAGGTCTGAACCTATCGAAATCAGATGTAAAAAACAAGTGCATTTATATATCAACTATCACCCATACTGAAACGTCCAAATATACCTGTGTCCGTAAAGCGACACATAATAAATAGCAAACTGAAACCAACCCTATGCAACCAATGTCATACTCCAACATTATCCATAGCAAGCTTACGCAACATCAATACCTGCGAGATGAGATTCCTGAGAAGAGCTTCCAAGTTAACTATCTCAACCCAGTAAGAAATGATGTTATCAGACTGACAGTGTGATCAACACCTTGTGCCACATACACTAAACACCAGAAGTTCAAATGGTTCGGCCATCTCTTTAGAATGCAACACCATCAACTACCAGCACTGGCACCACATCACAGGAGATCTGATACGAGGGCGAGAGAGCGCTGGAACGTAAACTACTCCTCCATACGATGCTTGACAATAAAAGTGAACGATGATAATGAATATGATGGTGATGATAAACTGGTACCATTAGTAATGGAACGTACGCTGGCTGTTGGAGTTGGAGACGGTCCGCGCATGGGGTGTTTCGTGTGCTATGATGCAAGTTCTATAGTGCGTTCACAAATATTTTCCACCATATAAAAATACGTAATTCAGTAACCAACTACGGAGAAATAACGAAATTTAGCATATCGCCGTATCATTATGTACACCCAATATTGTTTTTATTAATTTTTGTTCTGGAGATTGTACGACAGATCTCAATGTTTGTTTACATGCAGTATATAATTTAAGGGTCAGAGCTGAAGTGCATATTATGAAAAGTATTATATCTTCAAATGGAAACATCAGTGTTCAATAATTATTATTCTCGTGGTGCACGATAATTATCACAAGGCGAGCTACTATAAAATGTCGGATACCAAAGAAATAGTGACAGTAAGAAAACTTAGGTGTTGGTTGAGAGAGAACAATGACATAGAGCTATCCAAAACAACTTTGTGGAAAATTATAAAGACATTAGGCTTCACGTTTATAAAGTATAAGTGAGGTAGAAATATTATTTGCGAGCAACCGCGTTTAAGAGCCTTGTCGTGTCTTCCTTTAAAGTGTCGTCCCTGGAGTGAGGGGAGTCAACACCCACATTATAATATTTTTTTCCCCTATCAATATCCTGGAGAATCCACCAGCTTCCGTCCAACACACTCCATCAGTTCATGGACACCTTTTCCTATCTCTCTCTCACTGTCGTACTATGCCCCTCTCATACTTCCCCAACGCAACATATTCAACAACTCTTGCTTCTAAAAATACTAAAGATTAATTTATTAAAAGAAAAGCGTAATGTACGTGAGAAGTGTATGCGAAGAAAATGTGTGATGTGCTCTATAATGTGTGTAGGATCGGACCTTCATATAATAACATAGTCAGTTCATCCTTGCAAGGACACACCACAGCACGTTAAGTCAGAACAATTCCATCTCACCCGGTACTGTATCTCTCCTGCCGGACACCGACTGTCATCTGTAGCTACCTGGTAATCCATCTTCCTGATCATCCGAAATAGATACTGTTTGTAATTTACAGCTGATCATGGACCGGTTGTACACTACACATAAGTTCCTATCGGTCCTAAAAATTGTACGAATCCTTTGTTGTGTGTACTTAGGTATCACTGTTATTGTTAATATACTTGATCCTAACTAGTGTCTATCTAGTTTAACGTATCATGTCTTTTGTACTATTTCACTAGAATATATCACACCATGAGACTATTATAGTTTAATGTTCTCGTTCCTTTAACAATGTTTGTATGATGTGTCACATATCAACAATCATCACCCATCCTAGGTGAACCTTAACACGCAGGAATCGTTATATTGGTTGGCTCTTCTGGGCCATGTTATGGTGAACCCTCCTGATTATGAGTCCAGCGTAAACATAATACCATCTTTCTTCTCGGACGTTATTCCTTTTTAGTAAGAAACATTTGAGTGTCCAACTGGTGTTATGTCTAATTGAAGTTGCACTTCATCAAACCCAGTGTTGAACTTCCTCGTAACTGGTAGGGAACCTGTGAGAGAAACAACACATCTGGTGATAGAACTAGTCACTGATCCTACCGGCTGAGTGTAAGCCTATTGCCTTGCTCAGTTATTTTACAGCTAACTAAACTCTGTCATAGAGCATATTAGCTCCTCACCTACGTCCGAATCAGGCGATGACAAGGAAAGACCAATAACAGAGCGCAAAACTTCAGTGGGCAACCCACTGAAAGATCCCTTCCCATTGAGCACTTTCCCCATCTCCAAACCCATCTTAAATCTCTCCAGTTATCACCCCGCTATCCTATTCACCATAGCAGAGCCAATTATCACTTCACTACTCTAACTAGTTTTCAACTAACAGTGCTAATCATCACACTCTAGTTTTAACAAGACTACTGCCTATATTAATTAGGCCTAAATAGACTATTTTAACTACCTTAGGCAAACCCGCTCCATTCCTGGATGGCTGCTACACTTTGCCATAACGACACATGCTAGTTAATTTTAAATTAATCTAACACCGTAGAGCTCTCCCACAAAACACGTCAATCCTAATCCATATTTTGGTCAACACTAATTGTCCCCAAATCAGGTTTTTGGCAAACGCCTAAAATTGGTCACGTGACGTTATTCTTTATGTCCACACAGGTGTTATTTTGGGCAGATCATTCCTTGTCAGGAATCTATCTTCCCTGGCTCAATCAATGTCAGAGTTGTCATCACTTGTTTTGACTCCCACAACAAGCTAGCGAGTTCCTGTATGCTCCCAACAACGGGTTTCCACAACAAGCCGCCAATCTTCTGTCGAGTGGTGACAACCCCAGCCGCCATTTCGCTTGATGTCCGGAACTCTAAATGACAGACTGACTGTTTTCTCCCGAGCTGGGTACTTCCGCTTAAATCTGACCTGTTTATGAACTGTCAAAGTGGTGTATAGATTCATCTCACTCACTTCCCCTACACATCTGCAGCTGTTATTTTTGCCCGACCTGGGATTGTCTGATATTTGATTGTAACTAGGATCTGACGGGTTCTATCTGTATTTGGTACAACTGTTGTGGCCTAGAAAATATGCGCTAAGCAAACTTTCTGTATTATCATTATCTGGTTAACTCATGGCGATCTCGTGACAAGCCTTGAGAAGCAAGTACCTATGTGAAGTAAGGGAAATGCGCCAAGGATATTATGACATATTGTATTTGGATGATACTTGGATCAATGTCCACCACAAAAGTGAAAAGGAATGACAATCAGTGGATGGAAAGATAAAACGATATGTAGCACGTCATAAGAGGTAACGTTTGGTCATAGCCTATGCTGGTAGTACTCATAATGGATTATTACATAATGCTAGACTCGTGTTCGTATCAAAGCATACAGACAATAGGGGTTATCACAATGAGGTGAATGGTAGTGTATTTAGAGATTGGCTCAATAATACAGTGCTTCCATCCCAAGATACATCAATTTGCCTAAGTATGGACAATGCATCATACAGCAATGTTTTTTTTTCCCAAGTAGAAAAATAACTACGGTATCGAGCACAAAGGAAGCAATAAAGATGTGGCTCCGATGGAAAAATATGTCATTTCCAGAAACGTATTTCAAGCTAAACAGGCGCGAAAAAAACAATAAGTATCAAATTGACAAGTTGATAGAAGAGCATGGTCATAAGTGCTTGAGACTTCAATCAATCAATCAATCAATCAAGTGTCATCTCCACAATGAAGGTTGGCTGCAATAGATCTCCAACACTGTATTTCTCTTGCCTTGACTGTACATTCTGACAGGCTGATATTCGTCCATCTCTTGATGTCATCTTTCCACTTGTTTACCTCTTGCTCGCTTGCCCTCAACCTTGTCCTCCAGTGTGGTTTTTATAAGAGTATTTTTTTTTTGCGCTCGCTCGCTTTGAACTCAAGCGTAGTCCATACACACTATTTATAGTAATGATGGACTGAATTTTGCGTGTGGATTAGGATTCCTTATTAATAGTGTCCCTCGCCATCAGGCGAACCCACTCAGACTTCAGAGGTACTTGTAATTAACGTCCTCAAGTCAAGGACGACAGGTAAACATTTTAATCCAGCTGTCCGATGTAGGGGTTGAACCGCTTACCTCGGCATCAGCACGCCGGATGTTCAATAACACGTGTTCTTATCCATTCGGTCATGCAGACCTGCTTATAAGAGTATTATGTCTTTTAACGTGACTGAAATATTTCACTCCCCCCCCCCCATTTTTTTTTCTTTCTTCAACTCTCTCTTCATTCCCAGGTTTTCTAGAACTTCTGTATTTGTTTTTGTTTCCATGAAATACGACATACTCGTCTGTATATCCACATCTCCAGGGCTTCTATTCGACTTTCTAGTTGCTTGTTCAATGTCCAGGCTTCCGCGCCTTACAGTAGTGTTGAATATACCTGAGACTTCCATCGTACCATTCTATAAAATTTGTGTTGGCTAAAATTAAAGGACGGGTGACAGATGACAGCTACATTCAAATTGTCTGACGTCAAGACACTAACCCAGTCCGCGCTATTAAATATTGATACAAAGTTATTGGACAAAATGTGAAGATCATGTGTTGAAAGAGGAAGAGGACTATTGGAGAAAGGATGGATTGAATTGTATGCAACCGAGAGCAGTCATTAACCTATTGGAGTCGTTCGACACAGATTAAGGTCCTGGCAGATAGCAGACATTAATCCACATGCACACCTACTGGAATATCTTGCTCCAGCTATTCTGAAGAATTGCGTGCCTAAAACATTATAGCATCGGCACAAACAATAAACTTGTCAATGGTGACAGTTCATATTCCACACCGATGAGTTTTCAGTTTCGCAAGCCCTCAACGGTGACAAATAACCGGCATTGAAATAAAAAGCAACAAAAACAACATTAAAAACACACTAAACGCATTGAATACTAAAAGAAGAGCAGTATTGTGGTGGAAACTAACATATTGTGGCATAACAAGAAACGTGAGAACAAACATATTGTAAATTAGGGGACAACACACGAACATACGAATCAATCTATAAATTTCAATGAAAAGAATACCAACATCCTGGTCGTTAAGAAGGAATCCCACTACAGAGACATTCACAGCTATATTCGTCGTGCAAAATAGGTAATCATGTTCCGTCTTTGAACAACACACCAAAGGAGACGCTCTTTTACGAAGACTCAAAATGGCTCTATCACTCATGTGCACGTTTGCTGAGGATGGGGACGGAGCACTTATGGGAATGTCCCGAATGCTGTGATGTCGGTTCCTAAATCCATCAATCAATCAATCAATCAATCAATCAATCAATGTGCACGTTTGAACAAACTACACAGACAGCTAAACGTATCCGTAAAATTTGACACATGATATTTGAATTGTGGTATTGTCTCTGGTCATTCCATACGCACATTAACGCACAGTTATTTGGAAGCTTTAACAAAACAAACACTCCATTAAAGTGCAAAAATACACCCAAGTAACAGAACTCCTTGTGAACACATTATTAACCAGGAGATCAACATGCCCGAAGGGATAGAGTGGTCGCTCTTAAATTTCCAGTGTGCTGATGCCGGGGTAGCGGGTTCAGTCCCTACACTGGTTAGTCGGACTAAAATGTTGACTTCTCATCCTTAACTTGGGGACGTAAATTACAAGTACCTCTAAAGTCGGAGTGGGTTCGACTGATGGCGATGGACACTTAATAGGACAACTAATTCACACGCAAATATCAGTCCAGTGCACTAGAACTGGCAATACATCTGTGGACTACGCTTGAGTTCAAAACAAACGAACATTTTTTTAAATTGGCTAGTATTTTGAGTTCTAGTACTCACAAATATCCAAATACTGGAAAAATTGGATTGTGTGACGATTTGCTAAGCATAGACGTAGACTTAGATGGAGAGGACACATTCAGAGTATGGACGATGGTAGAATTACAGATGGGTAAAAGATCTCAGGGTCGGCCTCTACTACGGTACGAAGATGTGTGTAAGCAGGACATGGCTGAAACAAGCATTGGGAGCAAGTCGTCGCTGATCGCGTTGCATGGAGGGGAAAGATCATAAATTGAATACAGATACAAGAGAAAATGTTTGCAGATAGTTCACACACTGAGCGTGTGAGACGTCAATTGGTGCGTGATGGTGGAAATGACTATGTGATCACATGCATCCACTGTGGGCGAACATTTACCGTGCTAATTGGTCTTTCCAGTCACATTCACTACCGCCATGGGTTGTAGTTATTATGCCTGTTTGGAGCACACTGTAATAAACTAACGATTGCCAAGACGGCAAAGGTGCTATAAGCAGCCGCCTCCAATGACAGAGGTTTATCTCATAAGATGAGGTTTATCTCATAAGATGTTCTTCATTTTATAAAACGGGATGTTTACTTGTCATATTCTGTTCTTTGTTTCTGCGATACATCTTTATCGATGCACCTAGATATTTGAATTCCTGCACTATCTAATAAACATAAAATTTCATAATGGTAAGCAAAGGAAGTCGCTTAAGCGACTTCCGCTTAAAAGTCGACATGGTCGACTTCATTGCACCGGGTTGTACCCCATATGGCTTGGTCTCTTTCCGCAGCTCGGAAAGCGTCGCACAAAGCACGAACTCCGTAGCTCTAGCAACTGCCCACAGGAGTCTCCGAAAAATTTCACTCGTGAACCGAAAGAAACGGCCCGGAATCGAACCCACAAGCTTCGGAACCCGAGTCAAACTACTTGACAACTTCGCCACGGAGACTCCCCAAGCAATTACTGGTAAGCAAAGAAAGATTTTGGCTAATTTATTTCAGTCATAATTAAAGAAAGAAAAGTATTTATATTGTTTGGTTTCGGTGGCATTGCATTGGCTAGGCATCGCACTTTATGTATATAACTAGCTGACCCGGCCCGGCTTCGCCCAGGCCCTGGAGGGGATCTATCTATCTATCAGTCTGTCTGCTTGTTTGTCTGTCTGTCTGTCTGTCTGTCTGTCTGGCTGACCCGGCCCGGCTTCACCCAGTCCCTGGTGGGGAGCATCTCATTTAATTCATATAAGTAGTCATATAAGCTCTCCCGTTCCCGACTATCTGTCTGTCTGTCTATCTGTCTGTCTGTCTGTCTGACCCGGCCCGGCTTCACCCAGTCCCTGGTGGGGAGCATCTCATTTAATTCATATAAGTAGTCATATAAGCTCTCCCGTTCCCGACTATCTGTCTGTCTGTCTATCTGTCTGTCTGTCTGTCTGACCCGGCCCGGCTTCACCCAGTCCTTGGTGGGGGGCATCTCATTTAATTCATATACGTAGTCATATAAGCTCTCCCGTTCCCGACTGTCTGTCTGTCTATCTGTCTGTCTGTCTGACCCGGCCCGGCCTCACCCAGTCCCTGGTGGGGAGCATGTCATTTAATTCATATAAGTAGTCAAATAAGCTTCCGTTCCCAACTATCTGTCTGTCTGTCTATCTATCTGACCCGGCGCGGTTTCGCCCAGCTCCTGGCGCACAGTAACTTAAAAGAATGTCCTTCCACACACCATTCATTATTTTTAATGAAAACTGTTTTTAATCACCGACATGACCGTTGATAAGTTCTTTAAGCAGAAAAAGATGGGTTACAATGTTATGCATTATGCATTATTTTTATGAAAACTTTGAAAATGCCTTAAAGATTATTTCATTATTTATTATAACTTATATGCCTGAAAATAACTATAGACAAAGAGTTTAACAATAGTGCAAGTAAGTCCAACAATATGACTATAAAGTATATAGAAATGTTATTAAAAGTTATGCCCCTTGAAATAACTTTTCTAGAGTGAAGTCCCCCACTATATAGAAATTATATAATGAAAAATGAAAAAGTAAATGTTATTAAATAAGTAGAAGATTTTACACTAAGAAACTATTATAGTCGGTTGCACAGGAATGAAAAGAAGACGTGTAGAAAATTTCATCTCAATCGGATGTACCGTTATCGAACGCATCCAATACACACAAACAAACAAAGTCACATACACTCTGTTTTATAGATATAGATGATGCAGTTTACAGTAGTTTCGCTTTTTGGGGGCTGCGTGGTCTCGAGGTATGGTGTCCGCCTCGAGTGCTGGAGGTCCCGGGCTCAAACCCCGGTGAGGACCGTGGACTTCTAGTAATAAAATGTCCCCTGGTCTCTGGGTAGTGAGATCGGACGCCCGTGTGTATTGTTGCGCACGTAAAAAATCCCTTGGCAGTTGGAAATCGAAAAAGAGTAGCCTAATGGCGCTGCCTGGGCAAAATTTCGAGTTAAAAATCTACCCAAAGTATTTCAGGATCCTCGCCGGTGCTACGGAGTTCGTGCACTGAGCTGAGTTTCTCCAGACTCAGGTTTGAGTTAGGAGGAGAACTGAGCACTTATAGTTTTCACCCATGTGCCGTGATGTTGATCCATCGACTAAACTAAACTAAACAGTAGTTTCGCAAACTGCATAAAGGGACATAAACTATTCAATTATGACTGAAGCAAATGTCCGAAGGGACGTAACCATTAAATAATAGGAACAGCCAGTTATTTTAATATCCGTGGTTTGGCGGTCAGCATGGCCGAAAGGACAAGAGAGCTCGTTCATAAACATCCGGGGTGCTGATGTCGAGGTAGCGGGTTCAACCCCTACATTGCTCAGTTGAACTAAAATGTTGATTTCTAGTCCTTGACTTGCGGACGTAAATCAAAGTACCCCTGAAGTCAGAGTGGGTTCGCCTGATGGCGAGGGGCACTGGTAATTGAGAAAGCTAATCCACACGCAAAAATCTGTCCTGTACACTAGAAATAGTAGTACGTGTATGGACTACGTTTGTGTTCAAAGCAAGCTAGGGCCTCCCCTCCCCCCCCCCCCCTGCAAAAATAAAAACAACATCAACAACAACAACAAGTTAGATGGTGTGTTAATGTGTTTTTGGTTGTAAAATTAATTCTACACATATTTTTTAATGTCGCATATCCCTTGCAGAACGTTGCAGTCAACACCAGCCTTTTTCAGCTGCCGTTGGTGTACTAGGCAAGATTACGCTCAGTAGTTTGCCATTGCTTTCTGTGCGACCAGCTCACATACCCCTGTAAGTTACCAGCGCGGCACGAACCGCTTCCGATTCTACACATTACCTTTCTATTAAATTGTATGGGCAATAAAGTACCTGAAGAATGGTAAATCACCTGGATGTGATGAGATACCAGCTGAACTAATTAAAGCGGGAGGAGAAGACAGCATACAAATCTATCACGCATTATGTAAAAAGATATGAAAATATGGCATAAGACCAAAAGATTGGAAAAGAACTATCTTCATTCCAATACCACAAAAGGGCAACCTGAAATTATGCACCAACTATAGAACTGTTGTCCTGATCAGTAATGCAAGTAAAATTCTACTAAACGTCATTATGGAAAGACTTCGTAAGAAAATGGAAGAGGAGATTAATGTGGCCCAAGCTGAATTTAGATACGGAAGAGGAACAAGAGATCATATACTCAACATGTGATTAATAATATAGACGTGTAGGTAATTTAATTAAACATATTCTCATGATTTGGGGATTATTTAAAGGCATTTTACTGTGCTAAACATAAGAAATTTTGGGAAATTATGGGGGAAATGGGCTAGAGATCTACACAGAATTAGATATCTACACAGAACTAGATATCTACACAGATCTAGAGATCTACACAGACATGGGGATTTATACAGACATAGAAATCTATACAGAACTAGAGATCTACACAGACATATCGATCTACACAGACTAGAGATCTGCACAGACATACGGATCTACATAGACATGCAGATCTACACAGACACTGTGATTTACACAGACATACAGATCTACTTATCCATACAGATCAACACAGACATACATACAGAGTGAGTGCGTAGCGCGACACTGTGAGCTGTGGGTTTCGTGTGAAGTGCTTTTGAATTTGCCCAAGTTTTTTTTTTTTTTGGAACGTGACTGCATGTTCGGAGCGATGGCAGGTGGCTATGTCCCAGAGTTGACCGGTTTTTGCCTTATGCAGAAATGCGTGGCTGCTGGGCTTCTGGTTGACTGCCACTGCCGTCGGTGATGAACTGTATGTTCGTGGACTGTGTAGGTGAACATCTAGGAAACATCCAGATAGGAAAATGACTGCCGATTCCATCAGAGATGAATTGGGTGTTTTGTGGGGGACTGGTGTGTTGACATTCTGGCGGCGGCATTATGCACAGTGTATCTGTGCGGGCTGTTGTTTGTCGAGACTCCTGTCTTTTCCACTTTTCACATTGGGCAGTGGGGAGCGTTTTGTGTGATATTCACTGGCACAGGAACGGAGCATAAAGGGGACGACCCGTTGCTGTGAAGTTGGAACTGCGACTAACTAACTAACTAACTAACAGACATACATATCTACATTTACCTAGATATCTACACAAATATAGAGATCCGAACTAGAATAAAATTAAGCTGCATGTCCTTCGCAGGACGTAGCAGTCAACCCCAGCATTTTCGCTGTTCGTGATTCCTGGGCAAATTTTACGTTCAGTAGTTTGCCATTGCTTTCTGAACGACCGGCTCCTAAACCTCTTTCGAAAAAACCAGCACCGCTGTGTTTCGAATCCGGGTATACGGGCTCACAAACCGCGTTCGCAAGCCCTTAGACACAGAGACCTGGTCTAGAGGTCTAGCCAGACAGATAGAGATCTATACAGACATAGAAACCTACACAGACATAGAGATCTATACAGACATAGAGATCTACACAGACCTAGAGATCTACACAGACATAGAGATCTACACAGACATAGAGATCTACACAGACATAGAGATTTACACAGACATAGAGATCTACACAGACATAGAGATCTACACATATATGGAAGCCCACACAAACCTAGAGATCTGCACAGACATACAGATCTACACAACCATAGAGATCTACATAGACCTAGAGATCTACACAGACCTAGAGATCTACATAGACCTAGGGATCTACACAGACATAGAGATCTACACAAACATAGAGATCTACACAGACATAGAGATCTACACAGACATGGAGATCTACACAGACCTAGAGATCTACACAGACATAGAGATCTACACAAGAATATAGATCCACACATATATAGAAATCTACACAGACATAGATATCTACTCTACACAGACCTAGAGAACTACACAGCTATAGAGATCTACACAGACATAGATATCTGCACACACATAGAAATCTATACAGACATAGCGATCTACACATATATGTAAACCTACACAAACCTAGAGATCTGCACAGACTTAAATATCTACACAGGCATGAGATCTACATAGACCTAGAAATCTACACAGACATAGAAATCTAGACAGATCTAGACATACATAGCGATCTGCACAGACATGGAAACCTACACAAACCTAGAGATCTACACAGACAGAGATCTACACGTACGTAGAAATCTACACAAACATGAAGATCTGCACAGACATACAGATCTACACAGACATAGAGATCTATACAGACATGGAAATCTACACAGACCTAGAGATCTACACAGACCTAGAGATCTACACAGACATCGAGATCTACTCAGACATAGTGATATACACAGACATAGAGATCTACACAGACCTAGAGATCTGCACAGACATAGAGATCTACACAGACCTAGAGATCTGCACAGACATAGAAATCTACACAGACCTAGAGATCTGCACAGACATAGAGATCTACACAGACCTAGAGATCTGCACAGACATAGAGATCTGCACAGACATAGAGATCTATACAGACATAGAGATCTATACAGACATAGAGGTCAATACAGACATAGAGATCTACACAGACGTAGAGATCTGCACAGACACAGGGATCTACACAGACATGGAGATCTTCACAGACAGAGACCTTCATAGAACTAGAGATCTGCACAGACCTAGAGATCTACAGACTCCGAGCACAAATAACACAGTAATTGATCTACACAACGAGTTAACACAGAAAAAAATGAGTATAAAAATGGATAATGATGAATACGGAGTACAGATATAAACAGTGAATTATTAAAGGGGAAGTATGCCCCAACATTAGGTATTTAATTAACAGAATTACATATATTTTTGTATTTATTAACACACTCACACATTCACACAATATAGACACCGCGGATGAAAGTGAGCAAACACCAAAAAAAATTAGTTAAATAAATGTGTGTATGCAATTCAACTGGATTTAACATTGTTATTTAAACACAAATATATGCAATTCAACTGGATTTAACATTGTTATTTAAACACAAATAATTGCAAATGATAAATAAACCAAATAACAATAAGAAGTACTGACAGAAATAAAAGAAACGCACAAGAAGTACAGAAGACAGGAAGACAAAGGCAACATGACCACATCTGGAGTCCTCCGTGCGCACACGTCACATCAGATAATTACAGTTCGTCATTTTCTAGCATCGCCCTCGGCAACAGTACATGGAAAAGACTACCTCGAGTGTCATCCGGCGGGCGCCGCTACCACTCCCCGCCATAACTACAGGTCTCAGGTAATGTGTATAAATTAAGTTGTTGACATGCTTGTTGTGAAGATATCAACTTGGGATTAAATAAAGAAAGTAGGAATTGTATCTTCTTATAGTTCACGCCGCGTGGCATTGGTGATCATGTCTGTCCACAGACCTTTCTCTCGTGTACTGTCAATAATTTCTGATACTGATGTTCCTCCATGCCATGTTGTCAAACTGTCCAGCATCTTCTCTCTTTGTTTCCCTCTACTTCTCCTCCCCGCTAGCTTCCCCGCTGTCACGACCTACTCTTGCTTTCCCCTTCTCGTGACGTGTCCAAAGCATGTAGACTGACTTTTTCTGATGCCAGTAACCAGTTCTCTTTGTGAATTGACTTCTTTCACGTTATTTTTATTATTCTTTCTGTTCGTCCACGTTGTTCTTATCCCTTTCTATAAAACCACATCTCCGCAGCTTCCATATAATTCATCACTCGTAAGCTAACAAACTGTACACGACTCGCTTCCGTACAACAGGATTGGCTCGATATTGCTCTTAAGAACTCTTGTCCTGATATCTGTAGGCAAAGATACAAATACAATGCAGAAAATAGTTTTCCCTCTTGTAAAGCAAGCTTCTTTTGTTTAACTTCCGTTATAAATCTTCCTTCTGCTGTTATTAAAATACCCAAATTCTTAAATACATTGACTTGTTTCAGACTTGTTACATTCACTTTCATGTAGCATTTGGAAAGACATTTTTTCTTTGTAATAACCATTACTTGTGTTTCTCTGTTATTCAGACTAAGTCTTTTGTTTTAACGTTCTGTTGCAATTATATCTTTGATTATTTGTTTTAAATAATAAATAAACAGTAATTTGTCCCAGTTTCCTTATATGAGAGTCTGTGATGTAATAACGGCCGATACATTGGCGTTCAGGTCCTCTGAGCCTTGGAAAGAGCTTGCATCTGTCGGAGTCAGGTGGCGTGGAAAGAGCTTGCATCTGTCGGAGTCAGGTTGTCGTGGAAAGAGCTTGCATCTGTCGGAGTCAGGTTGGCGTGGAAAGAGCTTGCATCTGTCGGAGTCAGGTTGGCGTGGAAAGAGCTTGCATCTGTCGGAGTCAGGTTGGTGTGGAAAGAGCTTGTGTCGGAGTCAAGTTGGTGTGGAAAGGATGTGTGTCGGAGTCAGTGATGCAAATATCTAATCCCATAAGTCCAGAAAGCAGCAAGGAGGGGGGGGGGGGGGTACTAGGCTGGTACTGGGACTCCACATCATGACATGGTAATATGTATTGTTTATGTTCACAGGATTCATTTGACCATGTTTGGTTTTCCTATGTTCATATCCCATGAATAATAGATAACTGATGTAAGAAAGATGAGTGGTTGGAAGGGCTGAATGTAAGACGGACAGGTAGGCCCAATTTGTGACCCTTTGAAAATAAAGTTGGTTGGTTGGTTGGTTGGTTGGTTGGTTAGTTGATTGGTTGGTTGGTTGGTTGGTTGGGTGGTTGGTTGGTTGGTTGGTTAGTTGATTGGTTGGTTGGTTGGGTGGTTGGTTGGTTAGTTGGGTGGTTGGTTGGGTGGTTGGTTGGTTGGTTAGTTGATTGGTTGGTTGGTTGGTTAGGTGGTTGGTTGGTTGGGTGGTTGGTTGGGTGGTTGGTTGGATGGTTGGTTGGATGGTTGGGTGGTTGGGTGGTTGGTTAGTTGATTGGTTGGTTGGGTGGTTGGTTGGTTGGGTAGTTGGGTGGTTGGTTAGTTGATTGGTTGGTTGGTTGGTTGGGTGGTTGATTGGTTGGTTGGTTGGGTGGTTGGTTGGTTAGTTGATTGGTTGGGTGGTTGGGTGGTTGGTTGGGTGGTTGGTTGGGTGGTTGGTTAGTTGGTTGGTTGGGTGGTTGGTTGGTTAGTTGGTTGGTTGGGTAGTTTATTGGTTGGTTGGGTGGTTGGTTGGTTGGTTGGTTAGTTCGTTGATCCGTTGATTGGTTGATTGGTTGGTTGATTTTCTGATTGGTTGGTTAGTTGGTTGATTGGTTGGTTAATTGGTTGGTTGGCTGATTGGTTAGTTGGTTGGTTGGTTGGTTAATTCGTTGATTCGTTGGTTGGTTCGTTAAATGGTTGGTTGATTGCGTCATTTTTTGGTTTATTGGTTGATTGTTGGCTGGTTAGTTCGTTGATTCGTTGGTTGGTTGGAATTTTGGTTGGTTGTTTGGTTGGTTGATTGGCTGGCTGGTTGGTTATTTCGTTGATGTTTGGTTGGTTGATTGGTTGGTTGGCTGGTTGGTTGGTTGATTGGTTAGTTGGTTGGTTGGTTAGTTCGTTGATTCGTTGGTTGGTTGGTTGGTTGGTTGGTTGGTTGGCTGGCTGGCTGGTTGGTTGGTTGGCTGGTTGGTTGGATTGTTGGTTGGTTTGTTGGTTGGTTGATCGGTTGGCTGGTTGCTTGGTTGGTTGCTTGGTTAATTCCTTGGTTGGGTGGTTGCTTGATTGGTTGATTCGTTGGTCGGTTGGCTGGTTGTTTGGTTGGTCTATTGGTTGGTTGGCTGGCTGGTTGGTTAGTTCTTTGATTTGTTGGTTGGTTGGTTGGTTGGTTGTGTGATATGTTGGTTGGTTGGTTGGTTGGTTGGTTGGCTCGTCTATGGAGCGGCAGGTCAGGATGTAACCAGGTCATGGTTCGACACGGCACACGAGGGCTGGCTGGGATCAGGCCACCCTTGGCGGAAGACATTTCGCGAATGACACCGAAGTTGAATGTGAAGTGAAAATGTGGTTTAGAAAACTGAGCACGCAGTTCTACTCTACCGTTTTGGGAGAACTGATAAAACTATGGGATAAGTGCATCAATTTTGGTGGAAATTATGTTGAAAAATAAAGGGACAATGTATGTATACAAATAAACTGGTTTCAAGTTGTTATCATATTTAGTTATTTTCTACAGCCATTTGTGACTTACTTATTAACTTACCCTCGTATATACCTAGCGATCTATATACTCCGAGCACCAATGACCCATTATCTTGTCTACACACAGAATTAATACAGCAAAAATACAGATATAAACGGGTAGTGATAAATACGGAGTACGGATAAAAGCAATGAATATATGTACATTTGTTCATATGGTTGTGTCAGTGTGTATTTATTATTTCTGTGCTGACGAAGGCTTTAGCCGCAACGTCCATTTACTTATCACTTGTTTCTGTGTTCTAGTAAAGCCTGTCGATTCTACTTCACATTTTCTTTGATTCTCTTTTTGCAAAAAGACTACCACGCGACGATACCAGCCCATTCTCAACACCAAAACATCAACCAGTCTTTTTTTCTCCCCATAACGAAAAACCACGCTGTTAAGTGAACTAAAACCGTATGCTAAAACTGACACCAGGTCGAAGATATATGACCTCTGGCGGGAGAATGCAAAGCCCTAATTCTAATAGGAGCAGCAGGTGCTACGTGACGCTTGCATCACCACTTTTGTGGCTCTGGCTGCGCGGCGTTGCCGACCAGTAGTTACGCACAAGGGACACCAGCCCTTGACACACCGCCTCGTTCTCTACACCACTTACTTTGCAGACATTGAATTAAGGTCGTTAAAACAGGGTTGGGGATGAGGGGATGGGGAGGCGAACGAGCTGGGCGCACCATTACCCGTCGAGGCATCAAACTTCATCGCCCTCAACTGCATCCTAGGCCGAGAACTCACTGTCACGGCGGTTTTATTGACAAAGGATAATTTTCTGTACTGTCTTTCGCCCGACTCTTTTACCCACGGCCTCAGGTGACCTCGGGTAGGGTCAAGGGTTATCAAATGAAATAATCGGTGGCTATGCAATGCGTTCTTGTTACAGAGGCCCCTCATTGTCTTCAGGGGCCGGCGTGCGTGGCCGTCTTCTGTTCATTGTATCGTCTGTAAACCCAAGAGAAAGGCAGGCAGAGCCCAACGATTGGCCAGATCTGAGGCGCAAGGTCGTGTGCACGCTCAGCTTGAGTATTTTACGACCAGTCTATTGACGGCTTATCTGGTTCGACTTGCTTAAAGTCTTGACGCTGTAAATACCCCACCCCCTTCCCGTATTCCCTCTCGATCCCACTCAGGGACAGAAAACAAGGGGACCCAGAATTGGACACTGTATGACAAGGTTAACGTACTTCCAACGTAGACACTTGCGATGAAGGGTGACGTAGTCAGCCTACACACGTTCCACTAGATCAGGAACGCCCGGCCCGCGGGCAGTGTAAGGCCCACGAAATCATTTGTTCTGGCCCTGCCAATGAAATCGCAGGGTGGACTTGAAATTAAATAAATCTAGGAGCTTGCTCAAAGAGTACTCTAATTAAAAAGTAAGTTGCTCATTCTTTGCAGGACGTCGCAATTAACCCAGTATGTTTTACTGTTTGTGATTTTTTATGGGCTAGTTTATGTTGAATAGTCTGCCTTTGCTTTCTCAACGTCCGGTCTTATACCATAGTATGAATCCAACGTAATGCGGTCGCCCTCAGCTGTCTTTCGGTTTGGTTTCACCATTACCCCTACCCCTTTCAACTTCAAGGAGAAGTTATAGTAGGGCCCATCACCGGCTCAGAATAGTCCTTTGATTGAGTCAGCCACAATCGCAGCTGCCTACGGTTTTACGCCCCACAGGATTATTAATCCGAAGGTGATTGTTGTCCATAGGGGTAATGGACTCTTAATCGAACGCGGTATGCGATATTACTGTGTCAGTAACCCCACTGCCATGGAGCATATTACTGATTACGGTGAACTTGTTTATCGCTGTGGAGTGTGGTGACTGTGTCGGGTTTTTGATTGTTTGTTGTATGACGTTTTGCTGTTATCTTTATCTTTGAGGTAACTGATGCTTCTGTTTTCTTGATATTCAGGAAAGCTCTGTTTGCACTTTCCAGGACACCAATACCCAACAGCTGTAGATCTTCAGCGTTCTCAACTCTCATTACTGTGTCACCTTCCTGGCCTCTGTTCGATCGATCTCATTATTATTTAGCTAAATAGAGAGAAGAGGTTAGCGTGGCCAAGAGGATCAAGACTCTCTCGCGGGGTGGTGGGGTTCGTTCCTCACCGGTCAGTTGGACTTTACATGATGACCTCTCGTTCAGAAATCAATAACAAACTACCAAGCGTTACATTTCCTAGAAACAAAAAAACTTGGGGTTGGTCGAAACGTCCTACACAGGACATGTAACAATGTAGAGACCGGCGTGGCCGAGAGGTATATCACACAGGACATACAACAATGTAGAGACCGTCGTGGCTGAAAGGTCTATCACACAGGACATGTAGAGATCGGCGTGGCCGAGAGGTCTTTCACACAGGACATGGAACAATGTAGAGTTTGGCGTGGCCGAGAGGTCTATCAAACAGGACATACAACAATGTAGAGTTTGGCGTGGCCGAGAGGTCTATCACACAGGACATGCAACAATGTAGAGTTTGGCGTGGCCGAGAGGTCTATCACGCTCGTACCTAAACTTTCCGTGAGCTGACGGCGGGTAGTGAGTTTGTTCCATACACTGGTCAGTTTGACTTCAAAGCTGACGTCTCGTTCAGAAAGTAATGGCAGAATACAGAATGTAAAATTGCCTAGGAAATCAACATGGGATTTATTGCATAGTGAAGAGACTCCAAATGACAAATGGTATTTTTGTCTCACTCATTGCTGTGTCTGTTCATAATTGCTCTCTTTATTTCCTTTTTTTTTTTTTTTTTTTTTTGCATTCGCTCGCTTTGTACTCAAGCGTAATTCATATACATGCTAATATTTCTAGTGCGCTTGGCTGAGTTTTACGTGTGAATTAGCTTTCCCCATTACCAGTGTAATTCACCATCAGGCGAACCCACTCCGACTTCTGAGCTACTTGTAATTTACGTCCCCAAGTCAAGGACGAGAAGTCAACATTTTATTCAAATTGATCGGTGTAGAGGTTGAACCCGCTACCTCGACATCAGCACACCGGATGTTTAAGAACGAGAGCTATTGTCCATTCAGCTATGTTGATCCCCTTTCCCCTTGTTAATTGCTGCTACTTGTTTCCAGTAAATATCCTTTATTATTATGCTATCTTAACCATAATCTTTAATATCCTCTAACAGTTTACTTTATCACATGCTTTGGTATAATGGTTAACCACAAGTAAATGTCTTTCTGTGTCTCTATTGATCTATTCACTGCATATGATATATAACTCTCTGCTAATTGTTATAGTGTGGCATTGCATTATTTGTACTCTTTATTTCCGTGCCAAGCTGCTCGCTTGTAATTCCAGCGGGGCAAAGGCTTTTGCTCCTGTGGAACATACTCCATATTCATTACAAGCTTGATTGGTCTGTGGTCACTACCTGCTAATTGGTCAAGCACATGGCGATCGATTTTGTGGTAGGATGTCTCCTGTGCAAAAAGCTAAGTCTGGAGTAGAAGTGGTAAACCATCTTCTGGAGTAGAAGCTCGGTGTGTCATCAGCTTTGTTGAGTAGATGGAGATTTGGGTCTATTTTCCTGTCCTCCACTTCATCTCCTCTTTTGTCACTATCTGTGTATCCCCATCTTTCTGAGCGGCTATTAAAGTCTCCGACAATCATGCAGTTTGTGTTAGTTATTTTCATGTTTGAGTGTGTAAGGTCATTATCTGCTGGGCTATACAGATTGTAAATTCTTACTTTCACGTCCTTTATCATTATATCAACACCTATAATTTCCGTTTGGTTGTCAGAGATCACAGATACTTCGCTGCAAGGTATTGTATTTCGTGTAAGTATTAGAACTCCTCCTTTGTGTCCTTCGCGGTCGAAACTTGTGGCCTGATATCCTCTGACTGAGAATTTGTGATTGGCGTTGAGGTGTGTCTCTTGAATGCATGCCACATCTATTCTATCTTTATGAAGTCGCTTTGTTAGGGAGGCTTTCTTGTTATAAACTCCTTCGGCATTCCACTGTAATATGTTGAGTGTCCGGGGTGTTTGGTCAATAGCTCTTAACCTACTCCTCTGTGCCTTGACTCCACAGCACAGGACAGGGGAAGGTGACCACCAGTAGTCATGGGTGGACCCCCTCGAGGCAGGGAGCCCGGCACTATCACCGCCTGATGGGACTTCGCGGGATTAGCACCATAACGATTAATTTTAATTTGTGACATCATGAATTAAGTTACGTTGCACTGCTTTGTCAAGCCTGTGGCTCAGTACATCCGATTTCGACAAGCATTTTTCGGGGTGCTTTCCCTAGCCATTGACTGTCCCCAGTCTACCTACAAGGCAGTAGGTTTGTGCGTCTCTTCGTCTGGTTCCTCTCCCTTGACCTGTCCGAAATGGGTGACCCTACCAGTAGCTGTGCTACCGTCGGCATAGCTCTTGGGGTCATTGGAACGCGCAAGCATCTCTACCTCGTCACTGTGGACACAAGGCAGAGGGGGCAGTAGAAAATATATACTGAGGTTGAATACAACGTAAATTATAAGGACATTAGTAGTAGCAGCAGTAGTAGTAGTTGTAGTAGTAGTAGTAGTAGTAGTAGTAGTAGTAGTAGTAGTAGTAGTAGTAGTAGTAGTAGTAGTAGTAGTAGTAGTAGTAGTAGTAGTAGTAGTAGTAGTAGTAGTGGTGGTTGTTGTTGTTGTTGTTGTTGCTGTTGTTGTCGCAGTACTAGTAACAGTAGTTGTTTATGTGGTTGTTGTTATTGTTGTTACTGTTGTTGTTGTAATAGTATAAGTAGTTGTTGATTTTTTTTTTTTTGTCGTTGTTGTTGCTATAGTAGTAGTAGTAGTAGTAGTAGTAGTAGTAGTAGTAGTAGTAGTAGTAGTAGTAGTAGTAGTAGTAGTAGTAGTAGTAGTAGTAGTAGTAGTTGTTGTTGTTGTTGTTGTAGCGGTGGTAGTGTTGGTAGTGGTAATGGTATTGTGGTGATGATAATAATGGTGGTGATGGCGGTGGTGATGGTGGTGCTAGTGGTTGCTGTGGTGATGATGGTGATGGTAGTGGCGGTGGTGGTAGTGATGGGGATGATGATGGCATCATATCGTCTAGTTAATCTGAATAAAACAGCCTCCCTGGTCGAGGAGTTTAGCAGCTTTCTCCGTAACCCCGAATAGTCTCGTGGTTGACGTGAGCGCATGAGAATTGGAAGCGATTCGAGTCGCGCCAGTGACTTATGAGAGTATGGAGCCGGTCGCTCAGAAAGCAATGGCAAACTACTGAGCGTAATCTTGCCAAGAAATCAACAATCAGCTGAATATATGCTGATGTTGACAGCGATGTCCTGTAAAGGATATGCAAAACATTGTTTTATTTTAATCTGAATAAAACAAGACTAGAGTTTGAGGTTGGTTTTGTTTGTTGTTGTTGTTGTTTTTTTTGTTTTTTTTTCAAAGGAGCAAATGGGCGTGCAGCGTGACACCCGAAGTACAAGACCGAAACGTAGGCCAGATCCTGTCCGTGCGTCAACGAGAGCTTTATGTGAGTGGATCGTGTGAGAGGCCACTCTCGTCTAAACATTGAGGGTGGAGGTGTGGGGCGGTGATGGTGGGGGGGGGGGGGGTCCACTTTGGATGGGGACACAGTAAGTCTGGGGGAAAACAGTAACTGGTTTTGATAGTTATCCTCAAACATGAGGATGAATAATGCTTTCGTCGTTTGTCTAGAGACAAAGCAGAGAGAGAGGAGAGAGAGAGAGAGAGAGAGAGAGAGAGAGAGAGAGAGAGAGATAGAGAGAGAGAGAGAGAGAGAGAGAGAGAGAGAGAGAGAGAGAGAGAGAGAGAGATATATTGGACCATAAAGACAGAGATTAAAGGGCTCCAAGTAACTAGTAACAAAGAATGACCGAACAAAAGAAGGGCGATTACTCTTCAAAGTGTAAAAAATTTGCATCCCCTTCAGGGTCTAGTATTTATTCTTGACGTGACCATAGAAAGTTTATCGAGTTTCAGAAAACTCCCCCTGCTCCATTTCTCAATTCTTTCTCCAGTCTGATTTAATATTCCTTCCATATGATCCCTTTTAAAACAGACACTAGGTATTTGCTGAATAGCTGACCTTTTCATTTCGTGTTGTACGAAAATTCTGCGCCTCCATATTTGAATGGATGACCTACTAGTTAATGGAAGACGTACTTCGGGCGTATTATTAGTCTGTGACCCCTTAGGAGTTTGGGTCGGGTATTGATGGTAGTCTGAGATCAGATTTCTTTCTTTGTGGTTATTTTGGAAACGTACTCTACAGTTAGTTTGGTCATGCTACTAGGCTGAAACACGTGGTGTGATGTTTGGACTTATCCCGACGCCCATCTGCATGCTAATGCGGGTATGTGACCTTACGCCACACCAGGGGTATGTGACCATACGCCACACCGGGGGTATGTGACCTTACGCCACAACGGGGGTATGTGACCTTACGCCACACCAGGAGAGCTTGTAAGGCATGAAATCCGGACTGGAATGGTTGCTGGCCCCGGGCATGTTGGTAGAAGGGTGCATGAGATGTGGTTGGCACTTCTATTGTGAGCTGGTTTCAGCAGGGGCCGGGCATGTTGGTAGAAGGGTGCATGTGATGTGGTTGGCACTTCTATTGTGAGCTGGTTTCAGCAGGGGCCGGGCATGTTGGTAGAAGGGTGCATGTGATGTGGTTGGCACTTCTATTGTGAGCTGGTTTCAGCAGGGGCCGGGCATTGGGGTGTTGGTGTCTTGTCAGTTGTCCAACGTGGTGGTAACGTTGTGCTCCGGTTGTAGCGGTTTGGTTGCGATGGTGATATTAATGATGATGTTGATAATGGTGTTGATAATGGTGTCGATGATGATGATAAAAATGATGATAATGATAACAATGATTATGATGACGACAATGATGATTATGATGATAACAGTGATAATGACATGAGTATGATGATGATGAGAACAATGACCCTGCAAAGGCAACGGTTACATGGTTCTCACTAAACAACCATATTGTGAAAACAGACCTGCCGGCAGTAAGAATGGATGGGAGCAGTTTGAGTAGAACCCAGTCAATGACATATCTTGGCGTGAGGCTTGATCGTAGCCTGTCCTTCAGAGATCATGTCGATTATGTCATAACGAAGGCTCGAAAAGGTTTGTCAGCAATAAGAGTCATGGCGACTGCCAATATCGAGCAAAGACTGCTAATACTTCTGTTCCAAGGACTTTTGCTTTCACGCATAGAGTATGCCCTGGCCATCCTCACTGTCAGCCCTACACAGATTGGAAGACTTGAAAAGGTACAAAACGAAGCCATGCGCATCATTTTGGGCTGCACGAGAGACACCAGCTGTGTAGCAATGAGATACCTCCTTGACTTCCCGACAATGGAACACAGGATCAAGATCTGGAGAGCTCGTGCATACTTAAAAATAAGTGCAGATGAGCAGCACCCTCTGCATGACGCTATATTCAGAGAAAAGGGTGACAGGCTAAAGAGGGGCAAATCATGGATGGGTCGGGCGGAAGATGTCGTCAGACAGGTCTGCAGTCTTACCAGTATCAACCCCGGCAAGGAATGGGTGCCGGTGCCTCCAGCTTTTAAGTGCACTTTCTCCTGCATTATCACACTCGACAGACGGTGCAGAGAGCAGAACCCTGCCGCTGTCAATGCAGAGGTTAACGCGCTCATCTATGAACACTCAGATAGCCCCGAAGTGCTCATCTATACAGATGGATCTGTTGTAAAGCAGCAGAGAAGTGCGTGGGCATTTACAGCCCGTTCAGCGGGCCGAACCGTTCAAGAATCCAGTGGTGCCCACTCTATGACCACGAGCAGCATGACGATGGAGGTGATGGCAGTTACACAGGCTTTCATATGGCTGGAATCACAGCATTATACCAACGTGTGTGTACTAAGTGATTCAATGAGCATGATTCAGAAGGTCGAAGCTGGATCTGTACGTAGACAGTGGACTGAATCGCTGCGGAAGTCTGTTGTCCGTAAAGTCACCTTCATCTTCGTCCCGGGACATGCGGGAGTCGAGGGAAATGAACGAGCTGACAAACTGGCTGGCTCTGCACCCCCTGTAGATGGCCAGCCCATGGATCGTGCCGATGTCATTAACGTCCTTAAAGATATGGCGAGAACAGAGGACTTTGACGTCAGTGATTCCACATCGCTGTCCAGGATGAAAGACCTGGGAGTAAGAATCGGCACAGCCAGACGCGAGAGGTACATCGGGAAAACAAAGCGCCTCGTCAACCAACACAGAACTGGCACTATTAGCCACCGGACGCTGATGAATATGCTGGGGTGAGGATCTGAGCACCTATGGACATGTCCGGAGTGCAACGAAGATACCCCAACTGATAACTGATAACTGAGAACAATGATGAAGATGATAACAATGATGATGATGATGATGTTGATGATGATGATGATGATGATGATGTTGATGATGATGATGATTATGATTATGACAATGATGATGATGACACTGATGACAATTATAATGACACTGATGACAATGATGATGAATATCTTCTTCTTCTTCTGCGTTCATCCGGAGTTTTTTTTTCCGGACGTGATTGCGTTATGCCTGTTTACAGCAGAGCTGCGTTCTTGCGCCGTTAGGCCGACACATCCGACTTCTGCGGGCATTTGTTGACCGGGTTAACCTTCCCGGTGATGATGAATATGATGACAATGATGATGAATTTGATGACAATGATGATGAAATTGATTTATTTGGTTGTTTCGGGATTTGAGATTTAAGTATTGAGCACAACCCACTACTGGCAATGCCGATCTTATTCTGGTATGAACCTAAGGCCCATCCATGTCAATGTGGAAGCACTAGACTCGAGTTTCGTTCTCATTTGAGCTCGTCAGTAGTGCATATCCTTGACTGGACCCGGAAACAAACCCCGGATCATTGGTGTGTGAAGCGGATGTGTAACCACTACACCACGCGGAACACGCTGGACGCGACAAATTATCACAACTGAATATCACAGCCTCACCCATCGTATGCTGTAGCTCAAGATTTGCCCGATCGCCACGACTGAAATCCATCAATCAATGTGGCCCCGAATGATCAGGTCTTCTCACTGGCAAGGCACACCAGGCCGCCTAAATTCCAGCGAGCAATAATCAAATTGATTTATTTGTTGTTTCGGGATTTGAGATTTAGTAGGATTTAGTTTTTTTTAGGTGTTCATCCGACATACAGGACTTCGCGCTGGTGTTCACAGCCAGCGAACGCAAGCAAGCAAGCAATCATCATCACCATTACCATTATCATCATCACCATTATCATCATTATCTCATCATCATCATCTCGTCATCATCACCATCATCTCATCACCATCATCATCACCATCATCATCTCACCATCATACCTCTCATCACCACCATCATCGTAGACAACGTCAAGGACCCTTCTAGACGCCTTGATGTGCATCACTATATGGTGTTAAACCCACGCTGTATAGACCATTGGGCACTCGCTGGCTGACGTGGGCAGTACCAAGCAGATCGCCTTTACTCTCCAAGACATCTCCTGGTACTCACCTAGGCTGGATAGATCTGGGAGTCAAGGTCATTGTTTTCCATATCGCCCCGAAGGGGATTCCAACCCCAACCTGCTGGCCAGCAGACGTGTGCCCAGCCATATACTACCTCGGCTTCCCGCCAGATTTATAAGTCATGGACTCTTTTACACACATATGGTGCATTGGGCATACGGTGCCCGCCTTATAGTTTAATACATAAATCGGCACTCCGCCAGTGCTGTGGTCTGTATCAGCCCGGTTTATAGTCAGGGTCTCTTTTATACACATATGGTTCATACGGTGCCAGCCTCATAGTTTAATACACAAATAGGGACGCGACCCATCACCATGACCATCGACCCACTTTATATATATATATATATATATATATATATATATATATATATATATATATATATATATATACCGGCTCCGTGGCCGAGGGGTTAGCAGCTTTCTCCGCTAACTCCGAATACTCTCGTCACGTGACGCGACGAGAATTAGCAGTGGTTCGAATCGCAAAAGTGACTTATGAGAGTATGGAGCCGGTCGCTCAGAAAGTCGTGGCGTGCTGATGAGCGTAATCTAGCCTAGGAATCAACATACAGCTGAAAGATGCTGGTGTTGACCGCAATATCCTGAAACAGGATGGAAACGCGGGAAAAAAAAAAAAAAAATATATATATATATATATATATATATATATATATATATATATATAACCCGTGTGCTGTGCCAATTCTATATGTTTGTTACATTTCCTATATGTGTGTTATATTCCCTATATGTTTGTTATGTTTTCTATGTTTGTTATGTTTTCTATACGTTTGTTATATTTCCTAAATGTTTGTGATATTTCCTATATGTTTGTGATATTTCCTAAATGTTTGTGATATTTCCTACATGTTTTGTAATATTTCCTGTATGTTTGTGATATTTCCTATATGTTTGTTATATTTCCTATAGGTTTGTTATATTCCCTATATGTTTATGATATTTCCTATATGTTTGTTATATTTCCTATATGTTTGTTATATTTCCTATATGTTTGTATATTTCCTATATGTTTGTTATATTTCCTATATGTTTGTTAAATTCCCTATAGGTTTGTTATATTTCCTATATGTTTATGATATTTCCTATATGTTTGTTAAATTCCCTATATGTTTGTTATATTTCCTATATGTTTGTATATTTCCTATATGTTTGTTATATTTCCTATATGTTTGTTAAATTCCCTATAGGTGTGTTATATTTCCTATATGTTTGTTATATTTCCTATAGGTGTGTTATATTTCCTATATGTTTGTTATATGTCCTATAGGTTTGTTATATTTCCTATAGGTGTGTTATATTTCCTATATGTTTGTTATATTTCCTATAGGTGTGTTATATTTCTTATATGTTTGTTACATGTCCTATTGGTGTGTTATATTTCCTATAGGTTTGATATATTTCCTGTATGTGTGTTATATTTCCTATATGTTTGTTATATTTCCTATATGTTTTTTATATTTCCTATATGTTTGTTATTTTTCCTATATGTTTGTTATATTTCCTATATGTTTGTTATATTTCCTATAGGTTTGTTATATTTCCTATGTGTTTGTTATATTTCCTATATGTTTGTTATATTTCCTATTTGTTGTTTTTATATTTCCTATATGTTTGTTATATTTCCTATATGTTTCTTTATATTTTCTATATGGTTGTTTTATTTCCTGTATGTTTGTTATATTTCCTATATGTTTGTTATATTTCCTATATGTTTGTTATATTTCCTATATGTTTGTAAATATTTCCTATATGTTTGTTATATTTCCTATGTGTTTTGTAAATATTTCCTATAGGTTTGTTATATTTCCTAAACGTTTGTGATATTTCAGCCGTACCCCGGCATATATTAAAGCCTCATGGATTTATAATTTACATTTCTGTAACCACACCCAAGGTCCCTCCTTATTCAAGGAAATCTTGGTCCAAATACCCCTCCCCGGCCACAAAGATAAGATGCCCTTCTCAACAATAACATGAAACCAAAGATTATATTTTATAGCTAAATCTTTCCCGGGGACAATGACCAGGTCCCAAGCTACAGTTGCCCTCGTTTAACGTCGTCAACATCTCGGAGCCAGTTGGTTTATATGCAAAACATGGCGAGCCACGTGCACCATTCGGCAACACCATTGAGTCGCACTCTGGCAGGTGAGAAATGTTTAGAGCAAAGCTACATGGCGTCTCGTCTTTCGCCAGCTACCAGCAACCATTTCTCAATTTCTTTTATAAGAACTCGTCTTCTTCGGGAGGGGAAAAAAACGGGATGAATATTCACCCCAAGTCCGTTTTGTCGTGTCCGATCTTTGTAATCTTGCGCGAGACAACGCCGAGTGCTGAAAAGATTTCCGACACAATACATCCCCGAGAGCCGTAGATCTGTATATTAAAATAGCCAGGGAAAAAAGTGTATTATCATAACTGTCAAGTGAATTACAGTACGGGGGACGTTGGGAGGGAGCGAAGTAGTTTCAAATGTTGACTGGGTAAGTTATGGCGGGGAATGGAGGAACGATGGTTGAGTAGAGTGGGGCCAATATAAGAACAACGATTGGCTATAGATCATGGGGAGCGAACGTCTAAAAGGGGAAACAATTAAATAATTTAAACCCTTAAAAAATCAACAAGTGTATTAAATAATATTAGAATATACAAATGGGCATAGTAAATACATTAGAAAGAGGCACACTAAACTGTGAGACACCAAGATCTTTAATATAAAAACCATATCTATGGGCTGATTGGTTGGTTGGTTGGTTGGTTAGTTGGTTGGTGGGTTGTGTTACTGGTTGGCTGGTTGGTCGGTTCGATTGTTGGTTGATTGGTTGCTTGATTGGCTGGTTGGTTGGTTGGCTGGCTGGATGGTTGGTCGATCGGTTCGATAGTTGGTTAATTGGTTGCTTGGTTGTTTGATTGCTCGATTGGTTCGCTGATTGAATAGTCGGTTGATTAGTTGGTTAAGTAGTTGCTTGATTTGCTTGGTTGGTTTAATCGTTGGTTGGTTGGTTGTTTGTTTGGTTGGTTGGTTGGATGTGAATCCTTTGGGGTATGTGAGCTTCAACTATTGAAGTACGATGTCCTGGCGTCCAGGTTGTCAAGACATGGAAAAGGGCTGGCATCTGTCGGAGTTGGGTTGTCAAGACATGGAAAAGGGCTGGCATTTGTCGGAGTTGGGTTGTCTAGACATGGGAAAGGACTGGCATCTGTCGGAGTTGGGTTGTCTAGACATGGGAAAGGACTGGCATCTGTCGGAGTTGGGTTGTCTAGACATGGGAAAGGACTGGCATCTGTCGGAGTTGGGTTGTCTAGACATGGGAAAGGACTGGCATCTGTCTGAGTGGGTTGTCTAGACATGGGAAAGGATTGGTATCTGTCGGAGTTGGGTTGTCTAGACATGGGAAAGGACTGGCATCTGTCGGAGTTGGGTTGTCTAGACATGGGAAAGGGCTGGCATCTGTCGGAGTTGGGTTGTCTAGACATGGGAAAGGATTGGTATCTGTCGGAGTTGGGTTGTCTAGACATGGGAAAGGACTGGCATCTGTCGGAGTTGGGTTGTCTAGACATGGGAAAGGGCTGGCATCTGTCGGAGTTGGGTTGTCTAGACATGGGAAAGAACTGGCATCTGTCGGAGTTGGGTTGTCTAGACATGGGAAAGGACTGGCATCTGTCGGAGTTGGGTTGTCTAGACATGGGAAAGGGCTGGCATCTGTCGGAGTTGGGTTGTCTAGACATGGGAAAGGACTGGCATCTGTCGGAGTTGGGTTGTCTAGACATGGGAAAGGACTGGCATCTGTCGGAGTTGGGTTGTCTAGACATGGGAAAGGACTGGCATCTGTCGGAGTTGGATTTTCTAGACATGGGAAAGGACTGGCATCTGTCGGAGTTGGGTTGTCTAGACATGGGAAAGGACTGGCATCTGTCGGAGTTGGGTTGTCTAGACATGGGAAAGGACTGGCATCTGTCGGAGTTGGGTTGTCTAGACATGGGAAAGGACTGGCATCTGTCGGAGTTGGGTTGTCTAGACATGGGAAAGGACTGGCATCTGTCGGAGTTGGGTTGTCTAGACATGGGAAAGGACTGGCATCTGTCGGAGTTGGGTTGTCTAGACATTGGAAAGGACTGGCATCTGTCGGAGTTGAGTTGGTTTAGGGACTTTTCTCCCGACCCGGTAAAAAAGCCCCATCTCTACTGGAACGGTGCTATAAAATTCACCTTCACTTATCTAAGCTAAGAAATCCACGGTTGTGCAAGGCCGGCTACTGGAACAGCATACCTATAAAGAGGCACATTAGGCTTTCACAGCGCATGTTTCGGTACAGAACATCTATAACGAGGCACTGTATGATGTAGCAGCGCATGTTTCGGTACAGTATATCTATAAAGAGGCATATTAGGATGTAACAGTGCATGGTTCGGTACAGCACATCTATAAAGAGACTCATTAGGAATTAACAGTGCATGGTTCGGTATAGCACATCTATAAAGAGGCACATGAGGATGTAACAGCGCAGGTTTAAGTACAGCACATCTATAAAGAGGCATATTAGGAATTAACAGCGCATGGTTTGGAACAGCACATCTATAAAGAGGCACTGTATGATATAACAACGCATGTTTCGGTACAGCACATCTATAAAGAGAAACATTAAGATGTAACAGTGCAGGTTTAGGTACATCACATCTATAAAGAGGCACATTAGGAATTAACAGCGCATGGTTCGGAACAGCACATCTATAAAGAGGCACTGTATGATGTAACATCGCATGTTTCGGTACAGCACATCTATAAAAAGGCACATTAGGATGTAAAAGCGCATGGTTCGGTACAGCACATCTATAAAGAGGCACATTAGGAATTAACAGAGCATGGTTCGGAACAGCACATCTATAAAGAGGCACTGTATGATGTAACATCGCATGGTTCGGTACAGCACGTCTATAAAGGGACACTGTATGATGTAACAACGCATATTTCGGCACAGCACATCTATAAAGAGGCATGTTAGGATGTAACAGCGCATAATTCGGTACAGCACATCTGTAAAGAGGTAATATATGATGTAACAACGCATGTTTCGGTACAGAGCATCTATAAAGTGACACATTAAGATGTAACTAGGGCAAGGTTCAGTACATGACATCTATAAAGGGACACTTTAGAATGTAATAAGTCATAGTTCAGTACATCACATCTATAAATAGACACATTGGGATCTAACCAGGACATGGTTCAGTAGAGTACATCTATAAAGAGACACATTCTGATGTAATCAGAGTATGGTTCAGTACATCACATCTATAAGCAGAGTGGTTTAGTACATCACATTTATAAAGGACATGTTCTGTACATCACATCTATAGAGGTCATGGTTCAGTGCATCGCATCAATAGAGGTCATGGTTCAGTCCACCGCATCTATAAAGGGCATGGTTCAGTCCATCGCATCTATAGAGGGCATTGAGCAGTACATCACATCTATAAATTGTATTGTTCAGTACATCACATCTATAAAGGGCATGGTTCAGTGCATCGCATCTATAGAGGGCATGGTTCAGTACATCACATCTATAGAGGGCATTGAGCAGTACATCACATCTATAAATTGTATTGTTCAGTACATCACATCTATAGAGGGCATGGTTCAGTACATCACATCTATAGAGGGAATGGTTCAGTACATCACATCTATAGAGGGCATTGTTCAGTACATCACATCTATAGAGGGCATTGTTCAGTACATCACATCTATAGAGGGCATGGTTCAGTACATCACATCTATAGAGGGCATGGTTCAGTACATCACATCTATAGAGGGAATGGTTCAGTACATCACATCTATAGAGGGCATTGTTCAGTACATCACATCTATAAAGGGTATTGTTCAGTACATCACATCTATAGAGGGCATGGTTCAGTACATCACATCTATAGAGGGCATGGTTCAGTACATCACATCTATAGAGGGCATGGTTCAGTACATCACATCTATATAGGGCATTGTGCAGTACATCACATCTATAAAGGGTATTGTTCAGTACATCACATCTATAGAGGGCATGGTTCAGTGCATCACATCTATAAAGGGCATGGTTCAGTACATCACATCTATAAAGGGTATTGTTCAGTAATCACATCTATAAAGGGCATAGTTCAGTGAATCGCATCTACAAAAGGACACTTTAGAATTTAACAAGTCATTGTTCAGTACATCACATCTATAAATAGACACATTGGGATGTAACCAGGGCATGGTTCAGTAGAGCACATCTATAAAGAGACACATTCTGATGTAATCAGAGTATGGTTCAGTACATCACATCTATAAATAGAGTGGTTTAGTACATCACATTTATAAAGGACATGTTCTGTACATCACATCTATAGAGGTCATGGTTCAGTGCATCGCATCTATAGAGGGTATGATTCAGTGCATCGCATCTATAAAGGGTATTGTTCAGTAAATCACATCTATAAAGGGCATGGTTCAGTGCATCGCATCTATAAAGGGTATTGTTCAGTATATCACATCTATAAAGGGTATTGTTCAGTACATCACATCTATAAAGGGCATGGTTCAGTGAATCGCATCTACAAAGGGACACTTTAGAATTTAACAAGTCATTGTTCAATACATCACATCTATAAATAGACACATTGGGATGTAACCAGGGCATGGTTCAGTAGAGCACATCTATAAAGAGACACATTCTGATGTAATCAGAGTATGGTTCAGTGCATCGCATCTATAAATAGAGTGGTTTCGTACATCATATTTATAAAGGACATGTTCTGTACATCACATCTATAGAGGTCATGGTTCAGTGCATCGCATCTATAAAGGGCATGGTTCAGTACATCACATCTATAGAGGGCATAGTTCAGTGCATTACATCTATAAAGGGCATGGTCCAGTACATCACATCAATAAAGGGCATGTTAAGTACATCACATCTATAAAGGGCATAGTTCATTAATCACATCTATAAAGGGCATGACTCAGTACATCACATCTAGGCAGGCTGAGGTCAGGCCTGGGCTGGTCATGTTTCTTCCACAGATGTTAGGAGAATCATGGTCAACGGACTCCAGTACTGGCCCATAGACAGCCATATCATGGTAATATGCGATAGTCAGTGCGTTTTCTTGTCAGTACAGTGGTCAGGGGTCAATGCCCTCCATTCAATCCTAGACAGTGACAGAACAAGACAGTGCCCTGGTTCAAACCATGACAGTGACAGGACAAGACAGTGGTCCTGGTTCAACTCCTGACAGTGACAGGACAAGACAGTGGTCCTGGTTCAACCCATGACAGTGACAGGACAAGACAGTGGTCCTGGTTCAACCCCGGACAGTGACAGGACAAGACAGTGGTCCTGGTTCAACCCATGACAGTGACAGGACAAGACAGTGGTCCTGGTTCAACCCATGACAGTGACAGGACAAGACAGTGGTCCTGGTTCAACCCATGACAGTGACAAGACAAGACAGTGGTCCTGGTTCAACCCATGACAGTGACAGGACAAGACAGTGGATCGGTTCAACCCCTGACAGTGACAGAACAAGACAGTGGTCCTGGTTCAACCCCTGACAGTGTCAGGACAAGACAGTGGTCCTGGTTCAATCCATGACAGTGACAGGACAAGACAGTGGTCCTGGTTCAACCCATGACAGTGACAGGACAAGACAGTTGTCCTGGTTCAACACATGACAGTGACAGGACAAGACAGTGGATCGGTTCAACCCCTGACAGTGTCAGGACAAGACAGTGGTCCTGGTTCAACCCCTGACAGTGTCAGGACAAGACAGTGGTCCTGGTTCAAACCATGACAGTGACAGGACAAGATAGTGGTCCTGGTTCAACTCCTGACAGTGACAGGACAAGACAGTGGTCCTGGTTCAACCCATGACAGTGACAGGACAAGACAGTGGTCCTGGTTCAACCTATGACAGTGACAGGACAAGACAGTGGCCCTGGTTCAACTCATGACAGTGTCAGGACAAGATAGTGCCCTGGTTCAACCCATGGCAGTGACAGGACAAGACAGTGGTCCTGGTTCAACCCCGGACAGTGACAGGACAAGACAGTGGTCCTGGTTCAACCCCGGACAGTGACAGGACAAGACAGTGGTCCTGGTTCAACCCCGGACAGTGACAGGACAAGACAGTGGTCCTGGTTCAACCCCTGACAGTGACAGGACAAGACAGTGGTCCTGGTTCAACCCCGGACAGTGACAGGACAAGACAGTGGTCCTGGTTCAACCCATGACAGTGACAGGACAAGACAGTGGTCCTGGTTCAACCCCGGACAGTGACAGGACAAGACAGTGGTCCTGGTTCAACCCCGGACAGTGACAGGACAAGACAGTGGTCCTGGTTCAACCCCGGACAGTGAGAGGACAAGACAGTGGTCCTGGTTCAACTCATGACAGTGACAGGACAAGACAGTGGTCCTGGTTCAACCCCTGACAGTGACAGGACAAGACAGTGGCCCTGGTTCAACCCCTGACAGTGACAGGACAAGACAGTGCCCTGGTTTAACCCATGACAGTGGCAGGACAAGACAGTGGTCCTGGTTCAACCCATGACAGTGACAGGACAAGACAGTGGTCCTGGTTCAACCCCTGACAGTGACAGGACAAGACAGTGGTCCTGGTTTAACCCCTGACAGTGACAGGACAAGACAGTGCCCTGGTTTAACCCATGACAGTGGCAGGACAAGACAGTGGTCCTGGTTTAACCCCTGACAGTGGCAGGACAAGACAGTGGATCGGTTCAACCCCTGACAGTGACAGGACAAGACAGTGGCCCTGGTTTAACCCATGACAGTGGCAGGACAAGACAGTGGATCGGTTCAACCCCTGACAGTGACAGGACAAGACAGTGGCCCTGGTTTAACCCATGACAGTGACAAGACAAGACAGTGGATCGGTTCAACCCCTGACAGTGACAGGGCAAGACAGTGGCCCTCTTCTTCTTCTTCTTCTTCTTCTTCTTCTTCTTCTTCCTTCATCTTGGCAGTCTCCCTAGAAACGTGGTTACGCCCAAGGTTTCTGGGTTAAGTTCCAGGTCATGTCATTAGCATGACAAGTGTAGTTTTCTCAATGACTCCTGGGCGTCGTCTCTGGAGCTGTGGATTTCGGGCTTTGTGCGACGCTTTCGGTAGGCCGCCCTGCGGAAAAAAGACAAAAGTCATATGGGTTACAACCCTGTGCAATGAAGCCAATGTTCTTGCATTTTGATACTCTTTTAAACCTTCGTTCACTTAAAAGATGTCAACTTGAATATAAAGTAGAAAGTAGCAATCAACTAAAAGGTTTACATCTCCACGGAATTTGTCTACAAATAGAATGCGGCTTAAACCAAATTAACCCTCGTTTTACCAGTTCCACAATGACATTAGATCTGATGTGGTTTTTTTGACCAAAGGGGCGTAATACAAAATATTTTCTTAAAATGTCCGATATTTATTATGTCCCTTTATATGAGTTATAGTAATCGCACGGCAGCTGCTGTCGCTGGAGTCCAGTCACATACCATTAAATAATCTGCGTAATGAGATGTGGTGCCCATCTCCCTTTCTCGCCATCGTTTTTTCCCACACAGTTTCTCAGAATATTCTTCAATATTCCGGGTTTATGAGGCTGCGTTGATCCCACAGCCGCTCTGATTGGAAGAAAGAATTCTGCCGCTGCTGGGCTTTGCACCCGGGGCACACGTTTGGTGGGCAAACGGACAAAAGACGATGTCACTGTGGAGTAACATTGAGTAAATAATAACATCACCATCAACAATAATACTATTAATAATATTAACAAGTATAGAAATCATCCGTCAGAATCATCTAAGGCAGCGGAAGATGGTTTAGGTCACTTCTAAAGTTGAGTTAAGAACCGACATCACTGCACTCAGGACATTCCCATACGCTCTTCGTTCCCTCGTTCAACAGCAAGCGAAGAGTCATACTACTAATCGTTCCCACCGCTATCTGATTAAAAGTTCTCCTGGTACTCCCTCTCAGTTTTGAGATTCTTCCAGAACCCCTGCCGATCCCCCACAATCTCATTCTTTCAATCTTATTTCACTGTATATATCAATTTGTATAACTAAAATGATATCAATTGTAACGATAAAAAGAGTGTCGAGGTGCTAGATAGAACTTGTACTTTTGTATGGATCTGAAGCGTGGAGCTGTAGTTTGTGAGGGAAATACAAATACCAGGGACAGATAGAAAAACCAGTAACCATGTCCTACAAGAAACAAATGAAAAACCGTATTAATTTAAATTTGAGTGAAATCTGTATTTTCTAAAGTGCAACATGGAGAAATGTGTCATTAGAAATAATCAAATGCAAGTGAATATACTCCAGGTTGATTAGTCATTCAAGTGATTCACTAAAATTATATTTCTTAAATAAACACCTATCAGCAGTGTTATTTAAAATGCCCGCAAGTTACTACAGGTAGTAGATGGCAGTTTGACAGGGCAGTTATTTAAACATCTTATAAAGTTAAGATAGACCTAATTTTTCTCCACCGATGTGTCTCCACCTTGCCGTGGTGGGGGAGCTTGCGTGTCCCATCGACCCCATGTGCTTGCCGATGGGTGAAAACTACATATCGGACGGCTCGTGGGATAGGGACCAGACTAAGAGAGACACAACCTGCTGCTCTGCAGGTAAGACTGAGGATAGCAGTCAAAATCAGGCAAACGATCCCTAAATCTCAGTCCGGACATAACCTCTAAGGCTCCCATCCGAGGTGTATGGCTGAACGTCTCTAAGAAATAAACTCTCGGAAGTGAGAGCCTGGCCGACACAAACCTACATCAAAATTGTGATGATGTGCTGAGAACGCTACATGCTCGGCGCAGATTCGTTCGATGGCTCTTAGCTGGGGGATATGAGGTATCCCCGAATGAAAGGGCCTGACCGTTACTCACCCACAGACGCACGGAGGTAAGGTGCTGAGCCGGCACATGTAGCCTACCTCGTGAGCGAGTACAAAAGGTGGAAAAACACCTCGGTCGCACGTCTCGCAGACGTCCGATAGTCTGTAACCACACTCATGGAGTGAGTGTAGTCAAAGGTGAAAAATTGTCTCGTTGACACGAAATGGAACGCCTGTCTTGCGAATCCATTACGTGGCAGCCCGAAGCGAAAGCTTGCTGTGTGGAAGCCGAAACAAGAGTCTCGAAACCCGAGGAAGGCTAACCTCATTAAAAAATGCCCGCCGGAAGCCGGAAGTGTCGTCCTACGGGTGGCAAACTAAAAATTGACACTACGCAATTACGTCCGAGTGAAATGTCTCGTCCGAATGTCTCTCGTGCTAGGAACAGCTCTGACTACCTAGTTTCCGAATGCCGCTCTTGTTCGGAACAGCTCTGACTAGGTAGTTTTCCGAATGTCTGTCGTGCCTGGAACAGCTCTGACGGGCGCAACGACAAGCACATGTCCGAAAACTCGCTGAGTGGATACCGTCTGCAAACCTGTCTGGTTTGTGCGGGAATGGCCCGGGGCAAACGAAATGACCAATATATTGAAGTGAGGATTTAAAGCAGCCATGAGCAGGACGTGACGATTTCCCCCGGTGAGCCCAGATCCAGGGCGTTATGTGTCGGCCCTGCAACTATGGAAGCAACCTTGGATGGCGGAAAATGCCATGGACTGTCCCTGCCTTCCTTTGAGGGATGACCGTTGTCTTCGACCGTTCTAACTTGGCCAGCATGGTTGTAGATGGCACCACAAAAGTGAGTCTCCCAGGAATGCTACCTGGTCAAAAAAGCACGCTATTGTCGGATGTGTTGGCCTACGGGTTTCGGCCCAAGGGCGCATAACAGACACACCGCAATCACATCTGAAAAAACACTCCGGATGAACGAAAAGAAGAAGAAGAAGACCTAATTTTAACTCATATCTTGATGTATATTCAGAAGTATATACAAACACACACAAACACACATACACACGCGCGCACGCACGCACGCACACACACAGAGGCTACAAGAAAGCTTTTGATAGAGTACAACATGAACGACTAATTACGTGCTTTCAAGATATAGGAGTAAATGGAAAGGACATCAGACTTATTAGTAACTTGTATTGGGAACAAATGGTGTCAATTAGATACGGAAATAATTATTCGTCGCCTATAGAGATAAAAAGAGGGGTACTGCAGGGATGCGTTGTCACCAAGTCTCTTCAACCTAGACACAGAAAGAATTTTTAAACAAGTCGAAATGCCTGGACTTAACATCAATGGAAGAATCATAAACAATATTAGGTATGCTGACGATACCGTGTTTCTAGTAGAAAGCGAGCAAGAGTTACAAAACCTAGTGGAACAAGTAAACATAGTGCAGAATGTGACTTAGATATTAACATCCTAAAAACGAAAACTATTATAATTAGCAGTGGAAAGGAAAGGTCATCAATGAACATCACAGTAAACGGGGAGATACTAGAACAAGTAACAAGTTTCTCCTATCTTGCACATGTAATAACAGATGATGGCAGAAGTGAAATAGAAATCAAAAAGAGAATAGGAATGGCCAAAAATGTTTTCAACAGCATTATTATCATCATCATCATCATCATCACCTTCCACTTCTGCCGTCGAGCGTCGTGGGGAGGAAAAATTTGCGCTCCAGCGCCCGGTGGGCGGCACTGGATAGTGTCATTCCGTGTGATTGTACAATGTCTTTGATGTCGTCAACAACATGAAATCAGTATTAACATCTAGAGAGATTAACAAAGCATTAATAATGAGAATTATCAAATGATACGTATATAGTTAGGTAGTTAGTCGATAGATCATCCTCACTGCACATCGAACCATTCAGTCCATAAGTGCTCGGATCCCCTCCTCAGCAAATCCCGCAGCGTGTAGCGGCTAACGACACCAGTTCTGAGTTGGTTTATCAATCTTCTTTGGCTTCCTGCGTAGTGTTCTTGTTTGGCCACCCCTCTTTTAATTTGTTGTTCTCGCAGTCTGGCCATGGTTGTAGATTCACAGTCATCACTTGGTTCACGCAAAAGTCTTACTTCTCGTAGAGCATTCAGAATGTCAGCCTGGTCCATGGCTTGTCAGCCCGCTCATTTCCTTGTACTCCCGCATGCCCTGGCACGAAGATGAAACTAATCTTTGCCAGCCGAGACCGCTTCAGAGGCAGCAACCATTCTCTTCGGATCCACCCCACCTCTATCCTCTTGATCATGTTCATTGAGTCGCTAAGGAAAGATGCCCTAGTGAATGTGTGTGTCTCGAGCCATGTTATTGCATTACTTACTGCCATGACTTCCATAGTCAGGCTACTTGTGGTTTCAGTGAAAGCACCAGAGTCCTCCTTCACAATTCTCCCTCCAGCCTGAGCCGTAAAGAATCATGAGCTTCTCACATGTCGGACGACCGACCCATCTGTGTAGATGACAGCATCACCGTCTAGCGAATTCTCGAAAATCAACGCTTGTACTTCAGTCTCCATAGCAGCCGGATTTTCTTGTCTGCATTTTCTATCAAGTTGGATGCAAACTGAAAAGGATGTGCAGAAATCTGTTGGCACTTGTACCCACTCCTCGCCAGGTTCTAAGTCCTCAAGTGAACACACCTGTTGAAGAATGTCTTCGGCTTGACCCATCCACGACCGTCCTCTTTTTAACCTGCTGCCCTTCACCTTCATAATTTCACTATGCAGTGGATGTTGTGTATTTGCGTTAACTCTAAGGTAGGTGCGTGCTCTGCAAACTTGTATTCTGTCTTCAATGGTTGGAAAATCAAGAAGGTAGCGCATCGCCCTGCATGCTGTATCTCTTGTACATCCAAGAATAATGCGCATAGCTTCATTCTGTATCCTTTCCACCCTTTCTATCTGCTTACGGCTGAGAGTCAGGATTGCCATTGCATACTCAAAAACAGACATGACCAGCCCCTCGTACAGAAGACATAGATGGCGCTGCTCACAGTTTGCTGCTGCCATCACCCGCATCGCAGCCAAACCCCGCTTGGCCTTTGTTATCACCTGGTCTATGTGCTCATTATAAGCAAGGCTTCGATCAATCCGAATCCCCGGGTAATTCATTGCCTGCGTTCTTTCCACCGTCTCTGAACACAGCTTTACAGTTGGTGTTGGAGTGTTGACAATATGATTATTCAACGAGAACCAAGTCACTGTTGCCTTTGTTGGGTTGACCATTGCCCCAGCTTCATCACACCAAGAACTTATGCGATTGAGTTTGGTTTGTAGTTCCACAGCAACCTGATCTCTATCCTTGCCCTGACGTAACACTAAAACATCATCGGCATATGACAATGTCCTACCAGGTCCAGTATTCTGCTCACTGGTGATTCTCACTGCGTAGGCGTTGAACAGTACCGGAGATAATAGTGATCCCTGTGGTAGGCCAGGATATATTGTTGTTGGTTCCGAAGTCCAACTGCCACATCTGAAAACTACTTTCCGTTGGAAGAGGGCTGCATCGATCCAACTAAGGAGGAATGGACTTATTTTGAGTTCAAGAAGCTGAAGCATTAAAAAATCCAATGGTACTCTGTTGTACGCGTCCTCAAGATCAATCGCTGCAGCAAAGGTTTCAATGCCTGAGTGGAAATCTTCATAGACATCATGGACAAATGCTACTGCATTCGTCCAGGTTTCTCTTTGTGGACGGTACCCACCCAGGGTGGATGGGAAAACACCTTGCTTCTCTAGCTGGCTTGATATTTACCTGGCAATTAACTTGCCTACACCACTGGCACCTTGCCGTCTTGACAGACGATAGTTTGTGCTTTAAAAAGGCATGATAACTTTATACCTATGGCGGTAGCGCATGTGACTGATAAGGCCAATTCGCGCTGTTAATGTTCGTTCACAGTGGGTGCATGTGAACACGTGGTCATTTCCACCAACATGCACCATCTTACGTCTCACACGCTGGGTGTGTGACTTATCTGCAATAATTTTCTCCTTTGTCTTTATTCCATTTCTGATGTTTGCCCTCCACGCAACACGTTCAGCGGCGACTTGCTCCCACTGTGCATTATCAATGCCTGTATCAAAACATCTTTGTACCGTAGTAGAGGCCGACCCCGAGATCTCTTACCCATCTGTAATTCACCAAAAAAGATGTCCTTTGGTATTCTACCATCACCTATCCTCCTAAGATGTCCTATCCATCTAAGTCTACGAAGACTGAGCATAGAATACACCGTCACACAACCTGATCTTTCCAATACTTCAATATCTGTGATTTTGTCTTGCCACTTAATACCAAGAATTCTTCTCAGACACCGCATATGAAAGCTATTTAAACGTTTCTCTGTGGGACGTAAATTACAAGTGCCTCTGAAGTCTGAGTGGGTTCGCATGATGGCAAGAGACACTGTTCATAGAGAAAGGTAATTCACACGCAACATTCAGCCCAGCACTACTTGAAGTAGTATGTGTGGACTACACTTGAGTTCAACGCGAGCGAGCGAAAAATATACTACTATTACCGAGTGGTCGATTGAATATACTACTATTACCGAGTGGTCGATTGAATATACTACTATTACCGAGTGGTCGATTGAATATACTACTATTACCGAGTGGTCGATTGAATATACTACTATTACCGAGTGGTCGATTGAATATACTACTATTACTGAGTGGTTGATTGAATGTACTACTATTACCGAGTGGTCGATTGAATATACTACTATTACTGAGTGGTCGATTGAATATACTACTATTACTGAGTGGTCGATTGAATATACTACTATTACTGAGTGGTCGATTGAATATACTACTATTACTGAGTGGTCGATTGAATATACTACTATTACCGAGTGGTCGATTGAATATACTACTATTACCGAGTGGTCGATTGAATATACTACTATTACCGAGTGGTCGATTGAATGTTAATTAACAGAACACTCACACTCAACCACAGATATGATTCTACGTTCCACGTCTCTCCATAACACTCAGTGTTATAACACCAGCTGTCCTCATCGCAACTAATTAACATAATCAATATTTCTATCCCGACCACCAGTTACCGGAATTCGAACCTGTCACCTCCAACGACAATGTGGGTTTGTAGAAGGAAAGGGTACAGTAAATGCTGTGTATATGCTGCGATAAGTTATTGAACTATCTATAGAGGTAAACACAGGCATTCATCTTTGCTTTATTGACTACACAAAGGCTTTCGATAGAGTAAGATATGTCAACATGGTAGATATGCTTGCAGATCTACAAATTAATGGGAAAGACATTAGACTTATATTTTAAAAAAAAAACATATATGGGAAAGAACAAGCTGCCATAAGGATTGATAATGAAGTGGGACAATATCAGCCGATTGAGAGAGATGTTAGGCAGGGATGTGTAATGTCTCCAGATCTGTTTTCCCTATACAGTGAAAATGTTTTCAGAAATGTAGAAGATATAAATGGAATCATCATTGGAGGAAGAACATCAATAACATTAGATATGCAGACGATACACAATTGACTGCAGACAATGAGCAGGATCTGCAACAATTAATAGATGCGGTTGTTGCACACAGTGAACAACTGGGGTTAGAATTAAATTGTAAAAAGACACAGATTATGGTCGTCACTATGAAGAAAGAAATGCCACAATGTAATATACAAGTAAATGGGAATATTCTTTAACAGATGAATCGGTACAATTATCTCGGAAAAGTCATAACATCTGATGGGAGGTGCCTTGAAGAGATTAGAACAAGAATCTACATGGCGAAAGTATCCCTTAGCAAGACGAAAAACATACTAACCAATGAAAAGATGTCAACTGAAACGAGAAAAAGAGTGTTGAGGTGCTACATAGAGCCCGTACTTTTGTATGGATGTGAAACTTGGACAATGAGCAGTCAAGCTGAAAAACATCTGATGGCTGTAGAAATGTGATTTCTGAGGAGAATGCAAAGAATGCCATGGACAGACAGAAAAACCAATGACCAAGTACTACAGGAAACAAATTAAAATTGTAAATTAATTAGAGAAATTAGACGTAGACAGTCAAAATTGTTTGGACATGTTATGTTAAGAAATGAATTGGAGAACTTGGTGACAACTGGCAAGATCGAAGGGAACAGACCAAGGGGAAGACCGAGAAGTAAATACTTGAATGGCTTGGCCACATGGCATGGTCGAGACAGGAATACTGAGCTGATCCACGACTCTGGTGATCGAGTGAAATGGCGAGTCATGACCGCCCACGCTTTCCGGCATGGCACATGATGAATGGATGAACCTCCAACAACTTCTAGGGTACCAACTAGCTCAGTTACCGACCACTACACTACTCCACCACACAGCGGGTTTCGATTTTGTCACCTCCACATGATGACACCAACCCCGTCACAGTAACCGATCATACCGAGATTCGAACCTGTCACCTCCACATGACGACACCAACTCCCCAAAGTTACCGACCATAGCGAGATTAGAACCTTCAACAACGACGCCATCAACTAATTACCAAAAGCGATATTTCCACCACACACCCGCACCACAGCAATCTACCACCTCCACGTATTCAACTTTCAGCAGTACAGACTCCCAACCGGGAACTATGGGCGATCTATTTACAAAAGAAGATATAATTAGAAACGACAATTATACGGTGAAAAGGAATATAATACACCAATATATGTTGGCACCTGACGTCATAATTATAATATATATTAAAGCTACTACTATAACACCTCATTAGCATACTGTCTGGCCGAGCTGTCAGTTAATGATTAATTCAATGTTAATGTAACAGACCACGCGGACACAGATATGATTAAGGCTTTGCCTACATTCCACATCTCTCTGCAAACCTTAGATTGCAGCTACGCGGCCGGGATTCGAACCCTCCAACGACGACGCCATCAAAACTAATTAATTTAACAAAGACAATATTTCCACCATACCACGACCCAACCACACAGTGGTATTCGATACTCCACGGGGCCTAGGGTCCACACAGTTACCAACCACCAGCGAGATTTGAACCTCCACAGAGTCTAGAGTACCAACAGTTACACCTTCAACCTCTATGATCAACACAGTTACCAACTACCCTTTAGTACATTCATTTTGTAACCCGATGATAGTGCCCGCCATCTTTAATTGTGCAGGAACAAGTGTAATTCGACGCATGACCCACTAGACACCCCTGGAAAAGTGCTATCACCAGCCAGGCCTGTCATCCACATGACCATATTATCTACCCATTGAAATCGCACCACCATAGGTCTCAGAATTTTATATTGAACCTTCATAGGTCAAATAACAACACACAAATACACGGGACTGTAATGCTGTGTCCAGTAGATTAAAGTTAGTTGCATGTCCTTTACGGGACGTCGAATTTTGGCTGTTTGTGATTTCTTGGCACATTATATTAACGAATATTTAAAGATGTGACATGACTGGTCAGTTCCAATGTTGTACACGTAATACACAATTTGGGAACACTGTGGTACCACTTAGACAGTTCATTAGTAAACACATATGTATTCTTTGACGCTCACAGAAGTAGGAGAAGGAAATAGAGACTAGATGACGCACTAAATAACATAACAATTGATAACTATTGTTATCAGTCGGGATTCGTTTTGCCACGGTTTGTGGAAGAACCGGTCCACCTGGTGTGTTTGTTCAGGTAGCCATTTTGTATCCCCTATATCGAAGATTGTTTCATGCAGATACTGCCGTGTGCGGGGATTCGGAGGCATTAAGACTCCAGAAATGAGGTAACTGCAAGTTTGTGGCTGAGAGATTACAAAGATACCCGTAAACGGTCAGCGACCAATTGGGGATGATTGCATGCTGTGAATGTTTCGGGAGATACGTACAGCGGGAATAATCACTATCACAATGTAACTATATATTGTTAACTTATATTTCAGTAGTACAGATCCACCATAATCAATATCACGAGTCTCTAATCAGTGTACGATTTTTACTTCTTTCTTGTAGGACTTGGTCATTGGTTTTTCTATCTGTCCATGGTATTCTTTGCATTTTCCCCAGCAACCACATTTCTACAGCCATCAGATGTTTTTCAGCTTGTCTGCTCATTTTCCACACTTCACATCCATACACAAGTACAGGTTCTATGTAGCACCTCAACTCTCTTTTTCTCGTTGCAATTGACATCCTTTTATTGGTCAGTATGTTTTTCATCTTGCAAAAGACTGCCTTCGCCATGACGATTCTTGTTATAATCTCTTAGACTTAGACAGGTAACATTTACTTCTATAGAACGTTCATTTGTTCTCAGCACACACACGACATGTACTGTACCTTTGCCTTCTACAAACCCACATTATTCGTCTCCTATTTCGGGTTGTATTTTCTAACTCTTTGCATGATAATTCTTAGCAAAATCTTCTTGCATGGAATCATCCACGTATTCGTATGGATCTTTCTTGGCTGTCATTAAGAAACAAAAATATTTAATCTGGCAGAGATGTCCCAAAGATCCATCACAACATCTTCATTATTATTAATATCAATAGCAATTTCTGTGTTAACTGAAATGTTTTGCATATCCTTTACAGGACATCGCTGTCAACATCAGCATGTTTCAGCTGATTGTTGATTTCTTGGCAAGATTACGCTCAGTAGTTTGCAATTGCTTTCTGAGCGGCCTGCTCACATACCCCGTAAGTTACCGACGCGATTCGAACCACTGCTGATTCTCACCGTCGTCACGTTACTTACGAGAGTATACGAGATTACGGAGAAAAGTGGCTAACCTCTAGGCCAGGAAGCCGGCGCTAACTGAAATGCATTCATTAAATAGCAGTGGCATTTTTTCTTTATATCATACCTTTTAACTTGCTAGATATCGTTAATATACTGTCTATACTCAGAGATGTAAAGATGGGTACACTTGTATATTTAAGAAAATTCTCACTTGGAAATACTGGGTTAACTGGTCATTTCTCTCCCTGTGCGTCATTTCTCTCCTCTGTGTCATTTCTCTCTTCTGTGGTCATTTCTCCTCTGTGTCATTTCACTCTTCTGTGGTCATTTCTCTCCCAGTTTGTCGAGACTCCTGTCTTTTCCACTTTTCACATTGGGCAGTGAGGAGCATTTTGTGTGACATTCACTGGCACAGAAACGGAGCATAATGGGGACGACCGGTTGCCGGGAAGTTGGAACCACGACTGACTAACTTCTCTCCCTCTATCTGGGCTTCTACTTAAGACAGAGCGTTTCAGTTGTCTTTTCCAATAGCCTTTTTAATACTTGACAAGAAGGTTAACGATACTTGATTTCATTCATATCTTCATCAGCCGTTTTATGTTTTTTTTTTTTTTTTTTTTTTTTTTTTTTTGTTTGGTGAGTTCATGTCTTCGGCGGTTAATATCTTCTATTTCGACATTGTTAAGAATTTTAATTTCCACAGATCACAGCATCAAATCATTCAACCACCCCTGGGAAGAACTTGAAAGCAGCAGACATGTGGTTCCTGGGAAGATTGTTGCGAATTCCTTGAACTGCCAGAGTAACTAACGATGATTACCTGAAAGTGACTAATGAAAATAGTGTCAAACACAACAAACCTTTTTCTTAAGAGTTATATAGAACCAACTCAGTTTTAGTGATGGCTATATGTAAAATTGTGTGACTAAAAGTAATATTTTAAATTTTAATTAATATTAAAAAGTAAGAAATCACAAATGTATTTCACTCTTTAATTAGAGATATTTCCTACATATTAAGGGAGACATACTTCCTATGTCCCGATGGTGTTTCCACCTTGTCGTGGTGGGGGAGCTTGAGTTTCTCAATGACCCTGAGAGCTATGCCGGCGGTAGCGTAGCTACCAGCAGGGCCTCCCAAGCCGGACAGGTCAAAGGGTAGAGAACAGACAAAGAGAAACACCCTGGTCCTGGTCCTCCAGGTTGGGGGTTGAAGCGTGAGGTTAACATCCCCACCTTTGTAAAAAGTATTTTGTTACGAAACAGATACATGAGCCTCGAATTCGGACTGACTTATTTGGACAACGACCTCGAAACGTTAAAGGACTTTTGAGATTTGGAACATGGAATGTGCGGACACTATATCGAGCTGGAGCGGCTGAAGAACTAACCCGGGAGCTGGTTGAGTATAAAATGGATATAACAGCAATTCAAGAAATGAGGTGGCCAGGAGAGGATACTTTAGAGCAAAATGGAATGATTATAATATATGGAGGAAACACCCAAAATAAACATGAATTAGGAACAGGATTTGTCATCAAAAAAGAGTTATGGGGGAACGTTTTAAACTTTAAAGCTTTTAAAGACAGGATTAGTAAATTACGAATAAAAGGTAAATGAAAAAATATAACTATGATTAATGTACATGCACCTACTGAAGAGAAAGAAGATGATGTTAAAGAAGACTTTTATAATGATTTGGAAGATGTCATAGAAAAAAAAACCCCAAACAGGACATCCTGATTGTGCTTGGAGATTGTGCTTCAATGAAAAAATAGGTAGAGAGCAAACTCATAAAAAAGTGGCCGGCATGGAAAGCCTACATACAACTTCAAATGATAATGGATGGAGAGCCATCAACCTAGCAGAAGCCAAAGGACTGCAGATTAGCAGTATCAGACTACAAAGAAAGGATATACACAAACAAACTTGGAAATCATGTGACAAGAGAACCTATAATCAAATAGATCACATTTTAATTAACAACAGAAATGCATCAAACATACAACAAGTTAGAAGTTATAGAGGAGCTAAGTGCCACAGCGACCACTTCCTCGTTGGAGCTAAATGTAAAATAAAACTTAAGAGAGCTTTCTATACTAAATTACAAAGATTACACCAACATATAACAGAGAAAAACTACAAGAAATTACATTCAAAGAGAAATTTACAGATTCTTCTTCTTCTTTCGTTCGCTTGAAATATGCCTATAACTGCAGTGCTGTCTCTTGTATGAATTGAACTGTCTTTTTCAGTTCACACAGCGGTCCATAGAGTTTATCTTCCACTGTCGTCTCTCTAGGCCAGAAGGTTTGCCTAGATATGTTATGTTTTGGGCAGTCTTGGAGTATGTGCTCTGCTGTCTGCGACGCCAATCCACATGTACACATGGCTGTTTCACCAATCTTGAATTTTGTATACATGTGGTTGCGTAATCTATTGTGCCCTGTTCTGAGGCGCAGAATAATGACTTGTTCTGGTCTATCCATAACGTGGTAGTCATCTTGAGCAGGTTTTGGTGGCTTTCTGACTGATTTGATCATTCTTTTCTTTTGGTGGTATGTTACAGGCACATCAGGCTGTTCTTCTTTGGCTCCTTCCTTAGCCAATTGATCAGCTCTGTCGTTCCCGGGTACTCCACAGTGGGATGGTATCCACTGTATGGTGACCTTATGCTGACTGCTAAGTTCAGAAAGTAGTGTCCTTAGTACTGGCAATTTCCCAGACAGGAGCGCCTCGAGTACTGATTTTGTATCTGTCAATAGCACCACAGGTTGTGTACCATTGCTGGTATTTAGTAATTTCTCTGTTGCTATCTTGATTGCCTCAATTTCAGCATCGTAGTTATGGCAGTACTTTCCTGTCGGTACTCTAGCTGTGTCCCTGGTATTATTTGGGTATTCTATGTACACTCCCGCTCCTCCATTTCGAACAGCATTTTGTGCTGACCCATCTGTGTAGACTCGGATCCAGAGGTCCTGTGGGTATTCTTCATCAAGGAAGCTGAGAGTGGCTGTTCTGCGCTGCACACTGTTCTGATCTTCCTTGTCAAATATTCCTCTCACTTTTGTCTGGATTTGTAATGATAGTCTATGCTCATCTTTCCATGGAGTTCGCTCTGGAATAGTTGTTAGGGGGATACCAACTGTGGGCAGATCGGTGGTTTCTCTGCAGAGTCGTTTGGCCTGGTGGATAAAACTACTTCTTTTCAACCGCCCCATAGCTAGGTTTTCAAATCTGTTCTTCATAGGGTGGCCTGGCAAGCTGGGGAACTTTTCTGCTTGTATTAGCGTTTTCGTATCTCTGCGCTCACTCAGTGCTTGTGTCCTCCCCATCTTCTCCATTTCCACTATAGGGGTTGATCTCATCCCTCGTGTGGTGACTCTAAGTGCTTGATTTTGCACTTTGTCCAGCTCTTGTAGTGTGGTTTTTGCTGCCGAACACCATGCAGTTGACCCGTATTCCAGGTGTGGTCGTATGCTCTGTTGATAAACTTTGCTAAGTATTTTCCCACTAGCTCCCCATGTGGTTCCACTTAGCTTTCTCAGGATGGCTATTTTCCTTTTGGCTTTTGCTACTGCTTTGTTGATGTGCTTTCTCCATGTCAGCCTGCCATCAAATGTTACTCCAAGGTGTGTTGGTTCTTTATCTTCTCGTAGGGGTGTTCCATTTATCTGGATGGTCCCTGCCTTTTGTTTTGGAGAGAGGGTAAATAGGGTGGTCTGCACTTGTCAGTGTTTATGCTGACACACCATCTATTTGCCCATGCGACAAATGTATCTACAGCTCTTTGTAGTAATCTGATGGCCACTGATGCATGTTCATTTGTGCTCCATAGAACCAGGTCATCGGCATACATTGCGGCTTTAATTCCATGCGGTAGATTAGCAACGAGATCATTGATGAAGATTAGAAAGAGTGTGGGGGACAATACTCCGCCCTGGGGAACTCCGTGACGCAGTAGTACTTTCTTGCTCTTTAGTCCGTCTATCTGTACTCGGGCTCTTCTGTTGTGCAAGTATGCTTTCACCCATTTGTACATTCTTCCATTGACTTTGCAGTTTCTCAGTTTATTCATCAGACCTTCTTTCCAGACTTTGTCAAAGGCTTTCTTCAAATCTATCCATGCCGCAAGCACCAGCTTCTTCTCTTGGAATGCATCCTCAATTTCTTGAGAGAGGTAGGTTGTCTGGTCTTCCGTAGAGTAGCACTGCCTAAAGCCAGCCTGCTGTGGCACAAGGATGTTTTTACTTTCAATGTACCACTGCAGTCTGTGATTGATGATGCGCTCCAGTGTTTTGCAGAGACAGCTGGTGAGGCTAATTGGTCTGTAGCTAGAGGCAATGGAACTATCTTTCCCTGATTTTAGGAGGGGTATCATGATTGCTTCTCTCCAGGCTTGTGGAACACTGCCTAAGGTCCAACTGTTATTGAAGATCTTCAACAGCTTTGCTTTGGCCTCTGTTCCTAGGTTCCTGATCATTTCATTGGAGATACCATCAGCTCCTGGTGACTTTCTCATTTTCAGTTTTGATATGGCTAGCTCCAGTTCGCTGATTGTGATGGGTGCCTCCAGAACCTCATGTACTATTTCCTTCTGTCCTGTATGTTGCCGTTTCTCTTGAATCTCTTGTTGTTTCTCTGGACTGATTTTGATATTGTTATCTTGTGCGAATGAGTCCGCAAAATGGTCAGCTGCTTGCTTTCTTGTTAAGATGTTTCCATCTTTATGTAGTGCAATTTTTGAGTTTCTCCCTGTGCCCTCATCGTTAAGTTGTTTTATTAGCTTCCACAATTTCCTTGTGTCTCTTTCAAAGTTCAGAGACTCTGTTTTCTCCTGCCAGCTTTTCCGTCTAGCCTGCAGCTTGGCCCTTTGAAATTTGGCTTTTGCATGCTGGAATTTATTGTGGTGCTCTTGGCTGGGTGTGGCCTCTGCTTGTTTTCTACATACTTCCACATCATTATGCAACTGTTCCAGTTCACTACTCCAGTAGGGTTTATATTGTTTACTGGCTCCTCTTGGTACTGTTTCTCGCGCTGCCTGTAGTATGCATTTCCCAAACTCTTCAACTACTTTATTTATGTCTTTCTCAGTGTTCAGGTTTCTAACCAGTATGCTGGTGCGATGCTTGTACACTGCCCAGTCTGCTTTCCTGTAGTTCCACCTCGAGAGGGTGCTGCTTTCACTTACAAGCTCATTTTCTACAGTTAGAAAGACTGGTCGATGGTCACTGCCACCTAGTTGTTTCCCAACAATTCGTGTAATGTTCCACTCCAGGTCTGGTGAATGAAAAGCCAGGTCAGGTGTAGTTGTAGAGTGCCATGATCTCGAGTAGAAAGTATCTGGGTCGGACGGCTTGTTAACCAAGATGAATCTATTCTCCTGCCAGTCTTCCAGTCTCTCTCCTCTCTGGTCCATGTGATCAAAGCCCCAACTCTGCGAGTGGCTGTTGAAATCGCCGCACACAATCATTTTTCCTGTTAATGGTAGTGTGTCCAGTGCCTGTGGACGGTCACTTGGACAGTAGTAATTGATCAGATGTAGGTCTGTATAGCCTGTTTTAAGTTTGATTGTCTGATACTCAGCCCCTTCCATATAGACTTCGATTTGGGAAGCAGTGATGTTATTTTTTACAAGGGTAAGTATCCCACCTTTTCGCCTGTCCTTTCGGTCAGATCGGTAACACTGGTAGCCTCTGATTTTGAAGGCTATATTTTTGTTGAGGTGAGTTTCTTGCAAGCAACATATGCTTACTTTTTCTTTGTCCAGGATGTTTTCTAATTCTACTTTTTTGTTGCTGACTCCCTCCGCATTCCAGTGCATTATTTTAAGTCTTAGTTTAGTATGACCAGCTGTTCTATTCTCATGTCCCCTGGCTCCACAGGACATCTGAGAAGGACCTCCAGTAGTTGGGGTTGGACCCTTTCGAGACATAGGGCCCGGCACTGCACCTGCCTGGGGGTCCAAAGCAGGGCGAGCACCATAACGTTTAGCAGCAGTCGACATATTCCATTTTGCGTAATTGCGTGGCATCCTGATTTCTGTGGTGCGCCTCCTGGCTGGTTGCCTCCGTCTTCAGCACCTTTCCTTTGCTAGAGCAGACTGTGGTCTCACTCGAGTTTAGATGTGTACACACGCACACACGTGTCTGCACATGCATGTATGTGTATACACATCTAGAGCACACTGGTTATTTTCCGGCGCCAGATACTCGCCGTCGCCCCTTCTCCTGTTAGTTAAAACAGTTCCGCCACGTGAAGGCCAGGAGTTGGACTTTTACAGATGAAATAAAATGTCAACTTGAAACTCTGCAAAACCCTTTGGAGGAAAGCGTTGACCAAACTCAAGAATACAATTCAATCTACCGCAGAAGAATGTCTCGGTGTGTTAACCACGCATAGAAAGAACAGATGGTTCAATCAAAAATGTGAAGAAGCAGTCATTAGGAAAAAGAATGCCAGATATTTATGGTTAAATGACATCAACAACATCCAAAAGGAAGAGCAATATAGAAATGAAATGTAAAGAGGCCACACAAATTGTTCGACAGCAGAAGCGAGAATATATGAGTAATATAATCAAAGATATCGAAACTAATCACCAGAAAAACGAATCCAGAAAGTTTTTTTTAAAGAACTGAAGTCAATGAAACGAGGGCACCAACACAACACATACGGTTTAAAAGACAAAAATGGGAATATGGTAAATACTAATGAGGAAATGTGCAACACGTGGAAAGAATATATTGTTGAATTACTAAATTGTGAAGCTCCAAGTAACACTTTCCCACAGGAGGAGGTTCTAACGTCTGAACCACAAATTGAAGAACCTACATTTGAAGAAATCTTATATGTAATCACACGACTTAAAAACAATAAGGCAACAGGGGCTGATGGAATTGCTGCTGAATTTATAAAGGCAGGTGGCCATGCATTACATCTAAAGCTATACGAACTAATAATGAAAATCTGGAGGACAGAAGAATTACCCCATGACTGGAAAGAGACATTATTGATACCTATCTTTAAGAAAGGAGACAAGTTCCAATGTGAAAATTATAGAGGAATGTCACTACTGTCCACAAGCTATAAGATATTATCCGCAGTATTACTAAATAGACTAAAACCATACTCAGAAGACATATTAGGTGACTATCAGGCGGGTTTTAGACAAAACAGATCAACAATAGATCAGATATTTATCTTACGACAAATAGCCGACAAAAAATTGGGAATATAAAAGAGATCTCCATAACATTTTTGTGGATTTTAAAAAGGCTTATCATAGTGTCCATAGGAATAGTCTATGGAATGCTTTTGGAATACCAAGGAAGTTAATCAACATGACCAGACTATGCACGGAAGATACTTATAATATAGTAACATATAAGGCAGGAAATCGGACCCTTTCCAAATAACATCTGGCTTGAAACAGGGTGATGCACTATCGCCGCTACTCTTCAATCTGGCTCTAGAGAAAGTTGTAAGGAAGGTAAAAGAGGAATATGATATTGGAGGAACATCCAGGCTGCTTGGTTATGCAGATGATATAGATACTATAGGGGAAAATGAACAAAAGACATTAGAAATGTTGACTCACTTAAAGGAAAAAGCCCAACAGATGGGGCTGGTTATCAACCAAGATCATACAGAATATATGGTAATTTCAAGAGAAGGAATGGCTAAAAACTCTGGCCACATACAAATAGATAATATGACCATTAAAAGAACGGAAATATACAAATACCTGGGTACAATCTTCAACTGCTCCAACATTATAAGGGAAGAAATACAAACTAGAATCAATTCTGGAAATAAGATATACTATGCACTACAACATCTACTAAAATCAAATGCGCTATCTCGTAACACCAAAATCACAATATACAAAACACTGATCAGACCAGTTGTGCTGTATGGCTCTGAAACCTGGAGTACATCGAAAGGAGACGAAGCCTTGTTACAAACCTTTGAGAACAAAGTTTTAAGACTCATCTTTATACCCATTAGGGATACACAAAGTGGAGAGTGGAAAAGAAGAAGTAACAGAGATATTTATGATCTGTTTAAGTCCCCGCTAATCACTGGTATCATGAAGGCTAATAGACTACAATGGCTGGGCAAATAGAAAGAATGGAAGATAATAGGGAAACAAAACTCGCTTACACTCAGGAAATAAATGACCGTAGACCCCGAGGTAGACCAAGAAGACGGTGGAGAGATAATATATACACAGAACTACAAGCACTTGGAATCAACGACTGGCAAGAGAAGGTCAACCAGAGAGACGAATGGGGACGGATTGTATACGCAGCAAAGAACCTCAATGGCTCGGAACGCTGAAGAAGAAGAAGATACTTCCTATGTATGGACATTCACATCTGCATTGTAAGAATTATCAACTATTGTTATACTCAGACGCATACCAACTGTAAGTAATCTCAATATCATGCCTTAGTTTATAATGTCATGTGCAAAGATTTCATCAGCGATTGAAACAAAGACTGGGGAAAACTTGCCCGGACTTGATACTGCTACTAGACTCATGGACAACACATCTTGTTGTTTGGTTATATGACTTACTAAACTATAGTCTGTCCAGAAATTAATGCCTTCATTCAAGATCAATTATTTTGAAAATTGTCTGTTGCATAGTTATGAGATTTTTCCTGCCGTCTTGTATTTACCTCCACCCAAGGAATATGTCTTTGATAGGTTCAAAAGTATCTTAAATCATGGAAAGCGACGACATTTCTTTGATGTATTGGTGAAAAACTAATGATTTCTCGCTAACACACTTGTTTTACAGTAATGCCCCGTTCCACTACGCGAGGCTCTTGTCATAAGGCAAATCCCATGTCCCACGAGAAAATTAACTATTCAACGCTAATGTTTTCGTGTGAAAACGTAATACATCTAATAATGCGCACTTCATCTCCGACCCGTAAATTAAATACCGCATATAAACAAGCTTTGAAATATGCTGTACAATCTCCGGAAAAATTTTGTATTTTGTTGGGTGGACATAATGATAAGGTTATATGCTTAATGTAATCATTTTCCCTCAGTTGGTTACTGAGGTAAGGATTTTATATTGGGGCAGACAAAAGTAAACAGACTATAGACACCTGTCAGGATCTTGATTCACAATCACACAGGCTCGTAGTAACCAACAGATGTGATAACAAACACTGTCACGGAATGACTGTACGTGACACACGGCGAATACAATTATAACCACTTTATTCGCAATTCTCACTCGCCGCAAACATTACAGGCATCGCACAGCGGTGATGCCATTACACAATAAATATATACATTCAATGCATCAGTTCATAACTTACAACACTACGTCCCAGGGGCACAGTCTTCTATACTCAACAGGCGTTCTCTCTAATAGCGTCCACTCACACAAGCAATACGAGCAAACATCTCCCATGTTTGTCCTCTACCACAGTCCGAGGCCGTCTGCCGTCAAACTGCAGTGAGTCCTCGTTGGTCGTGTTTCCTCACTGCGTGGACTCCGTGCGCCACGCGTGCCACAACTGAACGTTCTCGTCACTGCGTAGTTAATGCCGCTCACAGGCGTACCTGGCCGTAATTGCCAGGCGTCGATGATGAAGACACGGCAGATCTGGTGGGGAGATTCTGACACCAACGTCACGTTATCTGCCTTTGGTGAACTGTAGGAACTAATTATATTCAACTCCATATTCAACGCCTCGGTGTGAACTTGTTTCGAGTCGATTCTTGATTGTCTCATTATCAAGCTCTCAGCGAACGTGCCTAATACGATTTCTACTAGTCAAAGGAGAATCACTTGTGTGCAACTTGTGGGACAGACAGATTCTTTCTTTCTTTCTTTCTTTCTTTATCTTTCTTTATTTTCAAAGAGTAACAAATTGGGCGCGTAGGCCCGTCTTACATTCGGCCCTTCCAATAACTCATTTTTCGTTCATCAACAGTGCATGCTGCATTCACATACGAAAAAAAAAACATTGTCAAATGAATGTTGTAAGCATAAACACTGCATATTTTCATGTTATGTGACATATCCCCCTCCCACACACACACATCCCGCACCAACCCACACACACACATCCCTCACCTACTCACACATCACCCACCCATACCCACACATCACCTACCCACCACACATCCCCCATTCACCACACATCCCCCACTCATCCCTCCACCCACTCACAGATCTCGCCACCAACCCAGACATCTCGCACCCACCCACACACACATCCCTCACCCACTAACACACATCTTTCCACCCACTCACTCACACAGACAGACAGACAGACGGAAGAACAGACAGACAGACAGACAGACGGGCGGGCGGGCGGGCGGGCGGACTTACGGACGGACATGGTCCCGAAGCTGTTGCCCATCATGGGCCTATAATACACAAGGGCCATAACATGTTGTAGGCCTAGGTGCACGGGGGATTGGGTGACCTGACCTTTCCTCCCTTAGCGAGACGATGAATGGAGGCGTCGAATTTTTGTCCGACAGCTCTGAAGACATACATACATTTAAAAAAAAACATAAGCAGCGCCCCCCTTGCTCGGTCAGCTACGCAACCGTGAACAGAAATGTCCCCACCTGGCGGGTCTATGACCCTGCGAAACAAATAGCCATGGATTTAGCCAGATGTCGGCTGTACAAATTTTATAGTGTCATGAATTTCATGACATTTCAGATGAAAAGATATAGGTCACCCTAGGACACGTGTGGTCGGAAACCTGACTGGTGGTAGAGTTATGGATGAGATCATAGGCGTTCTTTTTTATGTCCAAAAGGTTTCTCATGAGTTGAGTTAAGTTGAATTAAGCTGAGATTAACTGAGTTGAGTCAAGAACCGACATCACAATACAGGAACATTCAAATACTCGCTCCGTCCTTATCTTTAACAACCTGCGACGAGTCCCAATACAAATATTATCAGTTGCATATGAGTATTGTCTTCCTGGCCTTTCCTCTTGGTACTGAAACTTAATTGAGTTGAGCCAAGAACGTAAATTCCAGTACGCGCTCCGTCCCCATCTTCAACAATCAGAGAAGAGTCTGAATATTAATGGCACGGATTGCAATCTGATTATGGGTCCGTCTGGCCTGTCCTCCGAGTGCTGAGTGTCGGTCAGATCCTCTGGTCAGTCCCTGCTACACCGCTCTCTCTAAGCCATGATGATATATCTATTTGTCCACAGCATACACATGATCCCACAGTACCCTAACACAATACACGTGTGGGCATGTATATAATACAGCGCCCTAAGATGTGATAGAATATAACACATATTCTCTTGTAAACAAGGGAAGCATCGGCAACAATCGACAAGCTGAGAAACATACAACGACAGTGGAATATGGCTTTAGAGGAACATGCAAAGAACATCATGGACGAAGAGAGAAACGAATGATGCGGTTCTTCGAGAAACATGAAAACTTAAAACTGATCTGATAAATTAGACGGAGACAGGCAAGATTTGTCGTCATATTATGGGATGTCAGGTATTGGTAGTACCTTTGTTAAGGATGGTCGTGGCGCCTTTTTCAGGGACCATTCCCCATTGGTCCAGGCCTGACATCCAGCTCACGCCTGTGGCTCCTAGTAGTTGTCAGCATGCAACAGCGGCCACCCCCCGGGCAACAGCGGTGACAGGCAGGCTAGCCAAGCGTTGAGGAGCGTAATGAGCACGGCAAGGTACGTAGTACCTGGTCGTACCTGGTCATCCACTGCACCTGTATTGTGTCCAGTCGTCTTGACTAGTCTTGCCACTGGATTCAGATGGACTCATGCGAGAGAGTGTGGTCGACGAATTGCACAACTCTTTCCTCACTCTAATTCAGTTCAAATCATTCTACATCCACTTTTAATCTATCATCTTAGAACGCACGGCTCCAAACGTTCAGGCCCACTGGATGAAATGAATGGTCATCATCATACTTGATGGACAAACACCACCACTATTGAAAGTTCATAAATGAACACAAATGTATGGTTTGAAGCTCATAGACGTAGTCTAGCCACTACGCTACCACGGCATCCACCTAGACAGATACGCCTCTGCAGACATGACCCCATATAATCATCTCGACTTGCCATTAGCGTATCACCAAATTTTGGTTGATATCACCAAGTCACGGTTTGTGATTAGCGGTGGATGGATAAGTCTGTAGCCCGGTGTTTGTGATTAGCGGTGGATGGGTAAGTTTGTAACCCTGTGTTTGTGATTAGCGGTGGATGGGTAAGTTTGTAGCCCGGTGTTTAGCTGGCGAGCAAGAAACAGCTGGAGACACTAGCAGAGACATGGCACGGGAGGGGGAAAACGTGCTCAAATTGGAGACACCCACCTAGACAGATGCGCCTCGATTCGATTTAACCATTATCTCTACCCCGTTCAACTTCAAGGAGAAGTTATAGTTAGAGTCCATCACCAGCTCATAATGATAGTCCTAGGTTTACCCTCACATGCTTATTAATCCGATAGTGATTGTTGTCCATATGGGGTAATGGACTTGGTGATTGGATGCGCCTCTGCAGACATGAGCCTATAATATATATAACCGCACTTTGTTCGCTGGTGGGCAAGATACAGTTGGGGAGACACTAGTAGAGACATGGCACTGGAGGGGAACGTTGCGTTCATCACTGGCGGTGCCCAGGGTTTGGGGAAAGCCTTCTCGGAAGCCTTACTTCAACATGGGGCAAAGGTGAGTGATTCGACTTTTTCCTGGCGGTCAGATGCTATTCTGATCTCATTCTGGTGTAATTGGAAGTTACGATAACTCGCAATGGTTTAGTTATGGTTTTAACTCTTTATGACCGTGTGATTATTGTTTATTGTCGTGTTAATGCTCCCCCACCTCCATCTCTCACACAATCCTCTCTTTTCTTCTTCTTCTGGCCTTTATCCCCCATTGGTTTAGTTAGTTAGTTAGTTAGTTAGTTGGTTGGTTGGTTGGTTGGTTAGTTAGTTAGTTGGTTGGTTGGTTGGTTGGTTGGTTAGTTAGTTAGTTAGTTGGTTGGTTGGTTGGTTAGTTAGTTGGTTGGTTGGTTAATTGGTTGGTTGGTTGGTTGGTTGGTTAGTTAGTTAGTTAGTTAGTTAATTAGTTAGTTAGTTAGTTGGATGGTTGGTTAGTTAGTTAGTTGGTTGTTTGGTTGGTTGGTTAGTTAGTTGGTTAGATAGTTAGTTAGTTAGTTAGTTAGTTAGTTAGTTAGTTGGTTGGTTGTTTGGTTGGTTGGTTGGTTGGTTGGTTAGTTAGTTAGTTAGTTGGTTGGTTAGTTAGTTAGTTAGTTAGCTAGTTAGTTAGTTAGTTGGTTGGTTGGTTAGTTAGTTAGTTGGTTGGTTGGTTGGCTGGTTGGTTAGTTAGTTAGTTGGTTGGTTGGTTGGTTGGTTAGTTAGTTGGTTGGTTGGTTAGTTGGTTGGTTGGTTAGTTAGTTAGTTAATTCGTTAGTTAGTTAGTTAGTTAGTTAGTTAGTTAGTTAGTTAGTTAGTTGGATGGTTGGTTAGTTAGTTAGTTGGTTGTTTGGTTGGTTAGTTAGTTAGTTGGTTAGTTAGTTAGTTAGTTAGTTAGTTAGTTAGTTAGTTGGTTGGTTGGTTGGTTGGTTGCTTGGTTAGTTGGTTGGTTGGTTAGTTAGTTAGTTAGTTAGTTAGTTAGTTAGTTGGTTAGTTAGTTGGTTAGTTAGTTAGTTAGTTAGTTAGTTAGTTAGTTAGTTAGTTAGTTAGTTAGTTAGTTAGTTAGTTAGTTAGTTAGTTAGTTAGTTAGTTAGTTAGTTAGTTAGTTAGTTGGTTGGTTGGTTGGTTGGTTGGTGAATGTTCAAGGGAAAACATTCATATCCACAAGGTTTCGTTTCTTTCAAACTCAAGAGTATATGATGAACACAGAGAAGCCATCGCAAATTGGTTATGATCAGAAGAAATTCTAGAATGATCAATATTCCTGGCAGTTGTTCTATTGTTCAATGTCCAGGTGTTCTTCGTAGACATCGATGAGAAGTGTGGCACTGTCACACTGGCCGACTTCCGGGAACGTTTTGGCGCTCACAAGGCCAGATTTGCTGCTCTAGATGTCACTGACCATCACAAGTTTCGAGGTAACGGTGTTTGTTTGTTTCCCTAGTGTCCATCTTTGTCTCTTTTAGTGTCCGTCTTCGTGTCTTTGAGTGCCCATCTTCCCCTCTTTAAGTGCCCATCTTCCCCTCTTTGAGTGCCCATCTTCGCCTCTTTGAGTGCCCATCTTCGCCGATTTGAGTGCCCATCTTCGCCTCTATCAGGGTCCGGCTTTGCCTCTTTGAGTGCCCATCTTCTCCTTTTTGAGTGCCCATATTCGCCTCTTTATATATCCGTCTTCGCCTCTTTGAGTGCCCATATTCGCCTCTTTGAGTACCCATCTTCGCCGCTTTGAGTGCCAATATTCGCCTCGCTGAACGTGCATCATGGCCTCCTTCAGTGTCCAAGTTAGACTTTTTGAGTGAAAAATTTTTTGTATGTACCATACACTTTCTGACAAATGAAACAGTCATTCAATGAAGAAATGAGACAGTTCTTCGAGGAACAAATGAAAAAGTTCTACGATGAACAAATGAGATAGTCCTTCAAGGCATAAATGAGACATTCCCTTAAGGAACAAATGAGCCAGTCCTTCAAGAAACAAATGAGACATTTCTTTAAGGAATAAATGAGATAGTTCTCCTAGGAACAAATGAGACACTCTTTCAATTAACAAATGAGACAGTTCTTCAAGGAACAAATGAGACAGTTCTTCAAGCAACAAATAAGACAGTTCTTCGTGGAACAATTAACATATCCCTTCAAGGAACAAATGGTACATTTCTTCAAGGAACAAATGAGATAGTTCTTCAAAGAACAAATGAGATAGTTCTTCAGGAAACAAATGAGATAGTTCTTCAGGAAACAAATGAGATAGTTCTTAAGTGAACAAATGAGATAGTTCTTCAAGGAACACATGAGACATTTCTTCAAGGAATACATGGTACATTTCTTCAAGGAACAAATGAGATAGTTCTTCAAGGATCACGTGATACATTTCTTCAAGGAATATATGGTACATTTCTTCAAGGAACAAATGAGATAGTTCTTCAAGGAACAAATGAGATAATTCTTCAAGAACAAAAGAGATGTTCCATCAAGGAACAAATGAGTCAGTTCTTCAAGGAACACGTGATACATTTCTTCAAGGAATACATGGTACATTTCTTCAAGGAATAAATGCGACAGTTCTTCAAGGAACAAATGAGATAGTTCTTCAAGGAACAAATGAGATAGTTCTTCAAGGAACAAATGCAACAGTTCTTCAAGGAACAAATGAGATAGTTCTTCAAGGAACAAATGAGATAGTTCTTCAAGGAACAAATGCAACAGTTCTTCAAGGAACAAATGAGATAGTTCTTCAAGGAACAAATGCAACAGTTCTTCAAGGAACAAATGAGATAGTTCTTCGAGATACAGATGAGATAGTTCTTCGAGATACAGATGATATAGTTCTTCAATGAATAAATGAGACAGTTCTTCAAGGAATAAATGAGACAGTTCTTCAATGAACAAATGAGCCAGTTCTTCAAGGAACAAATGATACATTTCTTCAAGGAACAAATGAGGCAGTTCTTCAAGGAACAAATGAGACAGTTCTTCAAGGAAAAAGTGAGACAGTTCTTCAAGGAATAAATGAGACAGTTCTTCAAGGAACAAATGATACATTTCTTCAAGGAACAAATGAGACAGTTCTTCAAGGAACAAATGAGACAGTTCTTCAAGGAAAAAGTGAGACAGTTCTTCAAGGAAAAAGTGAGACAGTTCTTCAAGGAACAAATGAGACAGGTCTTCAAGGAACAAATGAGACAGTTCTTCAAGGAAAAAGTGAGACAGTTCTTCAAGGAACAAATGAGACAGTTCTTCAAGGAACAAATGAGACAGTTCTTCAAGGAACAAATGAGACAGTTCTTCAAGGAAAAAGTGAGACAGTTCTTCAAATTAATAAAAGAAATTGGGCGGTAAATTTTGTTGGACACTTTAACTTGAAAACTCGGTGACAACTGGCGTACTTGCTGGGAGAGGAGCAAGAGGAAAGCAAGAAGATAAATACTTGGATAATAGTATACATGATGTTTGGAATAACACTACTGCCTCCGTGGAGTGATGGTTAGAAAGTAAGCAATGCTAACATTACCGATACCATGGAAGGATAGTTAGAAAGTAAACAATGCTAACATTGCCGCTACCAGGGAATGATAGTTAGAAAGAAACAATGCTAACATTACCGCTACCGTGGAGTGATAGTTAGAAAGTAAACAATACTAACATTACCGCTACAAGGGAATGATAGTTAGAAAGTAAACAATGCTAACATTACCGCTACCACGGGGCGATAGTTAGAAAGTAAACATTGCTAACATTGCCGCTACCAGGGAATGATAGTTAGAAAGTAAACAATGCTAACATTACCGCTACCGTGGAGTGATAGTTAGAAAGTAAACAATGCTAACGTTACCGCTACCACGGGGTGATAGTTAGAAAGTAAACAATGCTAACATTACCGCTACCACGGGGCGATAGTTTGAAAGTGAACACTGCTAACATTACTGCAACCACGGGGTGATAGTTAGAAAGTGAACACTGCTAACATTGCCGCTACCAGGAAATTATAGTTAGAAAGTAAACAATGCTAACATTACCGCTACCATAGAGTGATAGTTAGAAAGAAAACAATGCTAACATTACCGCTACCATAGAGTGATAGTTAGAAAGTAAACAATGCTAACATTACCGCTACCATGGAAGGATAGTTAGAAAGTAAACAATGCTAACATTGCTGCTACCAGGGAATGATAGTTAGAAAGTAAACAATGCTAACATTACCGCTACCGTGGAGTGATAGTTAGAAAGTAAACAATGCTAACATTACCGCTACCGTGGAGTGATAGTTAGAAAGTAAACAATGCTAACATTACCGCTACCGTGGAGTGATAGTTAGAAAGTAAACAATGCTAACATTACCGCTACCATAGAGTGATAGTTAGAAAGAAAACAATGCTAACATTACCGCTACCATAGAGTGATAGTTAGAAAGTAAACAATGCTAACATTACCGCTACCATGGAAGGATAGTTAGAAAGTAAACAATGCTAACATTGCCGCTACCAGGGAATGATAGTTATAAAGTAAACAATGCTAACATTACCGCTACCGTGGAGTGATAGTTAGAAAGTAAACAATGCTAACATTACCGCTACCATAGAGTGATAGTTGGAAAGAAAACAATGCTAACATTACCGCTACCATAGAGTGATAGTTAGAAAGTACACAATGCTAACATTACCGCAACCAAATAGTGATGAGAAATTAAACATCTTGCACGTATATTCTTTTTATATCGTTTACAGAAACGTTCCATCAAGCAGTGGCTGAGTTCGGTCACGTGGACATAATGGTGAATAATGCCGGCATTCTGCACGAAACGGAGTGGCAGTTGATGATCAGTGTCAACTTTGTAAATATAGTTGTTTCCCTTTAATTGTTGCACGATTATCTATCTATCTATCTATCTATCTATCTATCTATCTATCTATCTATCTATCTATCTGTCTGTCTGTCTGTCTGTCTGTCTGTCTGTCTGTCTGTCTGTCTGTCTGTCTGTCTGTCTGTCCTAGCATATATAGCTATTTCTTTGCATAGGGTTTTATCCCTTCCTGCGCAGTCTTTTTCTGCAGAGCCACCCGCCAAAAGTATCACACAGAGTACAAACTCAGTAGTCCCAGTGACGACCCCCGCCACTGCTACCACCACCACTTATACTACTACTACAACCACTACCGCCAATGCACTTACAGTTGTCACAACAACAACAACAACAACAACTACTACTACTACTACTACTACTACTACTACTACTACTACTACTACTACTACTACTACTACTACTACTACTACTACTGCTACCACTTATACTACTACTACAATCACTACTACTACTACAATCACTACTATACTGCAACTACTACAACTACACCAACTTAGTTAGTTAGTTAGTCGCAGTTCCAACTGCACAGAAACGGGTCGTCCCCATTATGCTCCGTTCCTGTGCCAGTGAATATCATACAAAATGCTCCCCACTGCCCAATGTGAAAAGTGGAAAAGACAGGAGTCTCGACAAACAACAGCCCGCACAGATACACTGTGCATAATGCCGCCGCCAGAATGTCAACACAATAATCCCCACAAAACACCCAGTTCATTTCTGATGGAATCTGCAGTCATTTTCCCATCTGGATGTTTCCTAGATGTTCACCCACACAGTCCACGAAATACAGTTCATCGTCAATGGTAGTGGCAGTCAACCAGAAGCCCAGCAGCCACGCATTTCTGCATAAGGCAAAAACCGGTCAACTCTGGGACATAGCCATCTGCCATCGCTCCGAACATGCAGTTACATTCCAAAAAACCTCGGGCAGATTCAAAAGCATTTCACACGAAACTCACAGCTCACAGTGTCGCGCCACGCACTCACTCAGTAGCAGGGCGACGGAACCATCAACAACAACTACTACTATTAATACAACCACTACTACTACTACTACTACTACTACCACTACTACTACTACTACTACTACTACTACTACTACTACTACTACTACTACTACTACTACTACTACTACTACTACTACTACTACTACTACCACTACTACTACTACTACTGCTACCACTTATACTACTACTACAATCACTACTACTACTACAATCACTACTATACTGCAACTACTACAACCACACCAACAACAACTACTACTATTAATACAACCACTGCTGCTACTACTACTACTACTACTACTACTGCTACTGCTACTACTACTACTACTACTACTACTACTACTACTACTACTATTACTACTACTACTACTACTACTACTACTACTACTACTACTACTACTAATAATAATAATAATAATACGATTGCTACTACAACACCAACTACAACAACAACTACTACTACATAAGTTTCCTGGCAAATCGCTCTTGCGAACGGAACAGCGCAGTCCGAGCACGAACTTCAGCACCAGACAAACGCTGTGACCACTTCGCCACGAAGTTTCCCTAAATAGGACTCTGGCCGGTACGCGGATCAAAGCCCCGACATTGGCGTTATTATCACGGCCTTCTAACCAATGATCTGTTCTCTCTTCCAGACTGCTGTAGTCTTCGGGACCAAACTGGCCACAGAACACATGAGGAAGGATAGGGGAGGCCAAGGCGGGCGGATCATCAATGTCAGCTCAGAGGCAGGTAGTTACTCCCCTACTCGTTTCATTGATTTAATTAACATCTGATGTCCTGATTCCGAGGTAACGGGTTCAACCCCTATACTGGTCAGGTGGACTAAAATATTGACTTTTCATCCTTGAATTTTGGATGTAAATTACAAGTACCCCTGAAGTCGGAGTGGGTTCGTCTGAAGCCTAGGGACACTGGTAATATGGAAAGCTAGTCCGCACACAAAAAGTAGTCTAGTGCACTAGGGGTAGTAGCAAGGTGTGTTGACTACGCCTGAGTTCAAGGCGAGCAAGCGCGCACACACACACACGCACACACACACACGTTCACGCACACGCACGTACACACACGCACACACACACACACAATTAATTAATTGAACTATAGCTGAATGATATACATGTGACCGATTTATAAGACGGTTTGGCCAGCTCTTTTCTTCTTATTGTAGTTCATGGCGTTGGTAATCATGTCTTTCCAGTCTTCTTTCTCGTGCACTGCCAGTGATTTCTTATACAGTACTGATGTTCTTCCGTACCGTGATGTCAAACTGTCCAGCCTCTTCTCTCATGGCCGCCCACCGCCAATGATTTCTTGTACTGATTCCCTCCGTGCCATGCTGTCAGACTATTCAGCATCTTATCTCTTGTCCGCCCAACACCTCTCCTCCCAACAACCTTCCTGTTGTAATTTTAGTAGTTTACAAGATCCCACTGCCCCCTCAAATGCGGAGCTCTGAGATAATTGTTTTTCTTTTTTTGCGTCTATTGACGTCACGAGGGAGATATCCCATACCGGCTCCTCAACGGGGTATAAGTTCCATATTTTTGCGGGCAAAGAGCAGATAACTGTTTCCGATTTTCTTAATACTTCAGGTCTAAAAAATTATTTTTTTTTTTAAATTGAAAATAAAATTTTACGGTTATTATTAGTTTTAGTGGACTCGGCTTAAACATTTTCTTCACACGGGTTACAGATTTTCAAATGAAAACCGTAATAAAGTAAAAGAAAATTAAAGATGGCGGTTATTATTGGTGAGGTGATCGGATTTGTTGGAGGAGTGTCGTGGAGAATAGGTGAGGACTGTGGAGTGGTCGAGGGGTAGAGTACCAACAGTGTGTAACGGTGGTGGGGTGGCGTAGCTATGGGGTGTCTGGTGTTATGTGTCAAAGTACACGTGTTTCTGCAGAGAGACGCCTTCATTATTTGGAGATCAAAGATTCGAATCCTGGTCGGTTAGTTTTTCGTTGTTAAGGGAACGTAACCGCTAGTCACTAAGGGACCGTTACTAATCAAGTAGACTTTGCACGTGACTGCGCGGTTAAAGGGATGGATTAAATACATCCAGCCATATGGTCACATAGTTACGGGTTACAGCCGGATCACGTGGGCGAATTACATGCGGACCATGTAAGAGGCGTTAATGCGGTTGCATAGGGGGTTCCTTTCAGACCATGTGGGGGAATTACATCCGGTCACATGGTTAAGCGTTATATTCGGGACACATGGTTAAGAGTTACAGTCTGACCACGTGGGGGAGTTACTTCGGGTCACATGGCTACATGCGGACCACGTGGGGGACGTTACTGGTCGTCAATAAGGAACCTTTACTACATCCGGTGGATCTTGGACATTGGACGCGACTACATCCGGTCCACGTGGGATAGTTAATATACCCGGTATGGGTATCTCCCTCGTGACGTCAATAGACGCAAAGAAAAAGAAAACTCGGAGGGGTGCTTCTCATTTGAGGGGAAAAGGGACCTGGTATACTGCTAACTCCACCAGTTATCAGTTGGGGTATCTTCATTGCACTCCGGACATGTCCATAGGTGCTCAGATACTCCCCCCAGCATATGCATCAGAGTCCGGTGGCTAATAGTGCCAGTTCTGTGTTGGTTGACGAGGCGCTTTGTTTTCCCGATGTACCTCTCGCGTCTGGCTGTGCCGATTCTTACTCCCAGGTCTTTCATCCTGGACAGCGATGTGGAATCACTGACGTCAAAGTCCTCTGTTCTCGCCATATTTTTAAGGACGTTAATAACATCGGCTAACTCCTAACTATAGACAGCAAATTTATCCTTCTCAGTAGGTGCCTCAAAAATGTTTATTGTGCACTCTAATGCATGTAACCTGTTTTCTTTGAGTTAACTTCTTTCAAGAAATCTTCACTGCGCTATTTATTTGTCTCTCAATGAGAGGAGATGAGGGTGGGGAGCGGGGGAGAAGGAGAAAAAGAGGAAACGGAAGTAGGTACCAAGAAGAGAAGGAATAGGATAAGCAGTAGCTGCATCAACAGCAGACGTAGCAGCAGAAACAACAGCAGAAAGAGAAGAAGGTTGTAGTCGAGGAGGAATGAAAGAGTATACCTAATCCTTAAATCACCCAGGCAACAGAAACAGCAGACACGCTGAAACGTAGAAAGCGGAAATAGAATAAGACTACATTGAAGGATGTGCAATGAAAGACAAAATAACAAGACTTAAGACCATGCCATGTTTCCTGTACATGCTTTTATTGAGTTAAATCTCCTCCCCAGGTCTGAGTGTGAGTCCTTTGACCCCAGTCTACTGTGGTACAAAACATGCTGTCAGGGCTTTCACGTCATCACTCGTGGTGAGTTGTTTGCTGTTTAACACATACCTTCAATTGTTTACAATAGGAGTACCGGGCAACTCTGGTATGTTTAACATTTACTATCAATCGTCTACATTGCGTGTAATAGACAACTGTGGTATGTTAATCAAATACAACCAGTTGTCTACATACGTGTACCACACAAACCTGGTATGTTTAATTAATACCATAAGTTGTCTGCATACGTGTACCACACAAACCTGGTATGTTTAATTAATACCATCAGTTGTCTACATACTTGTACCAGATAACCCTGTTATGTTTAGCAAATACCATCATTTGTCTACATACTTGTACCAGATAACCCTGATATGTTTAGCAAATATCATTAATAATATGTGCGTTTTCTAAGACCAGTGTGCGTAAATCAGGATGAACCTACGGCAGGTCCAGCAAACCGGTAGAGAATTGATATGTTCACGTATTATTGCTCGAGAATTATGGAGGAAATTTACAGAGAAAGGCGACTCTACCAGCGCTCACACCGGAAACACACCGGGCAAGCGAACAGCAACAACTAAAGTACGAAACAGACAGGAAATATTCGGGACTTGGAATGTTAGTGCACTATGAGATAAACAAACAAAACTAGTAGAGTTTATGAAACTATAACAAATTCATATATTAGGACTCGCAGATACGAGGAAAAAGTGGGCAAAACGAAAAACGAATACATGAAAATTACGATCTGATATGGAGTGGTGTTGATCAGCGAGAAAAGGCTAAACTTGGAGTTGGTTCTATCTATATTGGCTTTTTTTTTTTATTGCATCCTGAAAAGAACAAAGCATTATATTATCGACACTGAATTTATATAAGAAAGAACAATATTAATACAGATTAAAGAAGGCAATAAAATAACAACCGTTATACAGACATATGCCCCATGTTACGATATTTACAGCGATGAAGACAAAGACACGTACAGACACGTTAAACAATGTCAGTGAGACAGGTGAACTTATTGTGATGGGTGAATTCAACGGACGAATAGGTACCAGAAAGAATACCGTGGGATGAATGCACAGGTCTATTTAGCGACACAGAGACTGAATGTAATAGCATTGGTAAACACCTTTTTAACGTGTGCTCCGAACGAAGACTAATAATATCAAACAACTTTTCCAACATGGTATAAATGGAACAATCAGGTTGAACGAGGCCGAATTTGGAATTTTTGTTTTGAAAATGGAATTGGAATTGGAACAAGCATCTCATATCGACTTTATTCTACTTAGGAAATCAGACAGAAGACTACTAATAGATTCAAGAACACTCCCAAACACAGACATTGATTGATTGATTGATTGATTGATTTAGGAACCGACATCACAGCATTCGGGACATTCCCATAAGCGCTCCGTCCCCATCCTCAGCAACCAGCGAAGAGTTCCAATACTAATAGTTCCAGTAGCAATCTGATTATATGTCCGTCTCGCCTTTCCTCTGAGCGTCGAGCGTCGGCCAGATCCCCTCGTCACACCTCGCTGTCTCATTCTTATCAGACGATGGTGATCCATCTGCTCCTCCGAGGTGTACACGTGCTCCCACAAGGCCGCAATCACGTCCGCCTTGTCATGCATCAGTACTCCACCAAGCTTTGCCGAGCCAGCCAATCTGTCCGCCTGTTCATTCCCCAGCACACCAGCATGCCCAGGAGAAAAGATCCAGGTGATGTTTGCTACCCGTGACCTCCGAAGCGAAGCAAGCCACTCTGCACGAAGCTTGCCTGTTCTCACCCTTCTCAGCATGCTTTCTGAGTCAGTTACAATCACAATGTGTGTATGTATCGTGTTTTCTAACCAGCGGAAAGCTGCACTGACCGCCTCCACCTCCATTCTTAAGCTAGATGTAGTGTCATCATACGCCAGGCTCTCCTGCACCAAACGCCGACCATTAGTTTTTGCCAAGAACCCCCAGGCACTTCTCCTACCTCTCAACACCGACCCATCCGTGTAGATAATCACATCACCCGGGCGAGAATTTTCCTGAATTAGTTGCTGAATTTCCACTTCCGTGGCCCCTGCTGGCCATTCCCTGCACTCCCGGCTCAATGTGATTATAACTCTGCACAAGTCTGACTGCACGGCTGGCACTCTGACCCACTCCTCTCCTCGCCTGATGTTCTCAAAGGGACACACCTGTCTGATCGTATCCTCCGCCTGAGCCATCCATGATTTCCCTCTTATCAGTCTCTGACCCTTAACTACGTCCAGCGCTTCATGCAACGGGTGATCTGTGTCCGCAGCTACTCTGAGGTATGCCTTCGCTTGCATCACCTTGTGCCTACCAGCAACAGTAGGCAGACCAAGGATGTAACGCATACACACTACTGGAGTGTCTCTGGTGCATCCCAGAATGACCCGCATAGCTTCATTCTGTATGCGCTCTAATTTCACCAGCTGACTCTTTGAGACAGTGAGCAGTCCTAGTCCATAATCAATCACTGAGAGGATCAAGTGCTGGTATAGTGTGAAGAGCATCCTCTGCTCTGTGTCCATTGCAGCCATAGTTTTAAGTGCATTGAGTCCCTTTTGAGATCTTGTCACAACCGTCTCCACATGGTCCTTGAAGGACAGACTCCTGTCAAATGTGATTCCCAGATACTTCAGTTTGTTCTCTCTGTTGACGCTTCTACCATCTATCGTGAGGCCTGGGGCAACATCTTTCACAATCCTGTTGTCCAGAGAGCACCACAACACAGCCGCCTTTTCCGGGTTGATGACAGCACTCATTTCAGTGCACCAGTCAATCACTTTGTCTACTGTCACCTGTAGCTCCTGGGCTGTTTGATCCCTATTTCTCCCCTGCCTGTATGCAAGAATATCATCTGCAAATGTTAGAATCCTTCCAACCCCTGGTGTTTCTAGGTATGCAATCTTGCTCGTATACACATTAAAAAGCACCGGTGAGATTGCAGATCCCTGTGGCAGTCCCGGGGTTAAAATATGTGGCTCTGAAGTCCATGCGCCCAGACGGAGAGCAACCTGACGAGAATGCAGAACGGCTGCTATCCAGTTCACCAACCAGGGATTGACCCCCTTCTCCATAAGTGCGGTCATCAAAATATCATAGCGAACTCTATTGTACGCATCCTCGAGATCAAGCGCTGCCGCCATCGTTTCCTGTCTACTCTGGAACCCCTCATAAACGTCAAAGGCAAAGGTGGCTGCATTTGACCAAGTATCTTTTCCTGGCCTGTAGCTCCCCAGGCCTCTTGGAAGAAGCTTCCCCCTTTCCAAAAAATCCTGCAGCTTAACATCGACTATCTTCTCTAACACCTTCCCAAATGTATTTTGAAGGGTGATGATCCTAAAGCCTGATCTTTGTATGGTTTTGGGAGAGGGATGAGATAGCTATGCAGCCAATCCTGCGGTACTGACGCTGTCCTAATGCTCTGATTAAAGCAGCCGGCCATCTCCTTCAGGTCTACATCGCTCAAAGCCTTCATGTGGCCATACCTGACACCATCAGGACCTGGTGCCGTGTCTTTTGCCTTTTGCAAAATATGTTTAACATCTTCAAACAATATGATGTCTTCGTAAGGCATATTCTCTAATGTGCCAGATAATTCCATTCTAACTGCATCCCTGGTATCCGCATCACTATGATTGGTCTGCTCTAAAAATCTCTGGAGAAACGCCTCCCCTTTCTCCTTGTCTGTTGTCACGCGTACCCCATCATCTTTATAAATTGTTCTCACTGTCATAGGCCGATCTTTTCTTTGCATTTGTCTGTACAGTTTCCAGAATTTATGCAGTGTTTTATCACCTCCAATCTCCTTCATAAAACATTCCCATTTTACTTTCTTGGCCTCTGCAGCACATCGCTTGAAAGCCTCCACCGTGTCTTTCTTGTCATTTTCCGCTATGTCCACTTCCTCTCGTGAGCTTAGGGGTGTCTGTCGCAATTTCCTTAGCTGCTTCACTGCAGCTCTCTTTGCTTTCCACGCATTGTCTACTTCTGGGGTCCACCATGGGGGCTGCACAAAAGGAGTTTTAACAGTCCTGTTGCATGCCCCATGTCTGAGGCGTCCAAGAAGGCTGTTGCTCCACTCATACCGGAAGGTTTTGCGCGCTCTCCCAGCCTTAACTTTCCTGGACTTAGAGATCAGGACTGAGCATGGCATGTGATCACTACCATGGTCATTCAAAACAGTCCACCTTACATCAAGGACTGATGACTGGGAGACAAGTGCCAAATCAATAGCAGTATCTGCATCGCCAGGCCTCATTGCCATTCTAGTCGGCCTACCATCATTTATGCAGACCACATCGGAGTCCACCATGGCATCCGCAAGTGCAATTCCTTGTCGATTTTCTCCACTACTGTCCCAATCTCTGTTCCTCGCATTGAAGTCTCCACATATGAGTAGCCTATCACCTGGTAAGTCCTCTAATTCCTTAAGCCAGTCCCATTGTTCCTTTCTGACAAAATAGTCCACTGTGGCATATACATTTATAATGTTCCAACTTAAGCCACCAATCTCCATTTGTATACCCTGGACCTCTCTTGCACTGTGATTCCACTGACTCAAGTCAAGTGCCACATGCTTCACTCCTTTCTTCACCAGCAGACCTTGCCCATGTCTCTTCTGCCCAGTGGGGTTTATATAACTGACGTACCCAGGGCAATGGTATTTATCTGTATTTAACTCCTGGAGCATGAGGACATCAAAATCATATATTAGCCTCTCCTATACAGGACCTCTCTGCCTGGCACTACGACAGTTCCAGTATCCCACTCTTACATGGTTGAAACCTAATCTCTCCACTTTTCGTCTTGTTTTCCTGGCGCCTGCCCTCCTATTTCTATGCCTTCTTCTCACACCATTTCCTCGCCTTCTACTCCTCACTCTCTCTTCGCTAGCCGCTGAAAGATGTGTCAAGCGCAGAGCACGTGCTCCGTAGCTCCGGCGACGATTCCCATGTTTAATTAACTCCACACAGACATTGATACTAGTCACTGACCAGTTATAATGTTGTTGTTGTTGTTTTTTAAGAATTAAATAAACAGGAAAAATAAGAAACCAAACGGTAACAACAGACGTCATCAATTATAAGAAGCTTCGGGAAAATACGATCACAGACGAATTCAAACAAATCAATCAAAACGAGCTACATAAAAACATGCCTGATGAGTTCTAAAATGTAGATCAGGAACGGACAATTTTCAAGACTGCCATGATGATTGTGAAACAGCGTGGTGGAACAATGAAGTTAAAGATAGCATATGCGGAAAGAAGGTAGCGTTCAAAAAATTTATCCCAACTAAATCTGAACAAGACAATGTTACTTATAGAATTTTTTTTTTCGCATATCCTATTACCGGACATCGCTGTCAACACCAGCATTTTACCGATGTTGTTGAGTTCTTGGCAAGATTACGCTCAGTAGTTTGACATTGCTTTCTGAGCGGCCAACTCAAATATCCCGTAAGTAACGGGCGCGGCGAGAAAAACTTATAGAATAGCATGACGAAATGTCAAACGATCAATTAAACCATCTAAAGATAAATCCTGGAGAATATACGATGAACAGATGGCAATCCTTAGCAAAGACTAAACAAGAAACATGTCAACAATATGAAAAACAGAGACGCACGCTACAACCCAATCACCATCATAAATAGCAAAATATGTATACCTTTATTTAATCCACAATAAAGACTAGCAATGTGGGCAGAATACTTTCAAGAACTACTTCACCCCACACATAACATAGAAAAACCCAATTGTGTACCTATAAGCTGTGGACAACAAGAACCAAACTTCATACCTGCGAAGTAAAATCAGTTATATAGAAAAGTCCTAAAAATAAATCACGAGGTCCAGATGGAATAATCACAGAAACTATTCAGGCCTGTGGGGAAACATGAGGTTAATGGCTGACAAGAGTTTTAAAACATTATAGCTCTGGAAGAAAGTAAAGTCCCGAACAATTGGCATCATGCAATAATAGTACCAATATGGAAAACAGGAAGGCAGTATGAGAGAGTACGAAACGTTCAGAGGTATATCTCTCCTGAGTCATATGGGGGGGGGGGGGAATTGGGCGCAATACTATTGAAACAAAGAACTACACCCATAGTTGAACAACAGTTAAACAAAATACAGTTTGGTTTCAGGAAAGATAAAAGTTGCACTGGTGCACTATTCACACTTAGAACGAACGAACTAACAAACTTTATTTTTAAAGGGCTAAGAATTGGGCACGCAGGCCCGTTTAACATTCTGCGCTTCTATCATTCTCTTTCATACATTATTTCATCGAGGCTAACTGAGAACAACAACAATATAAAAGATATGTATTATAAAGGCGTGGGGAAAATGCAAAAATCACTACTACATGACTCACTAAAATTAATTAATGATGTGGCAGTTGTTATTAGCTATGGGGAACATACTGGCATACCAAAGGGGACTGGCTGTTATACTAGAGTTTTATTATTATTATTACTGTTATTATTATTATTATTATTATTATTATTATCACTACTACTACTACTACTACTACTACTACTACTACTACTACTACTACTACTACTACTACTACTACTACTACTACTACTACTACTACTACTTTATTATTATTATTATTATTATTATTATTAATATTATTATTATTATTATTATTATTATTATTATTATTATTATTATTATTATTACTTTATTATGATTGTGATTATTATTAAGGGGCAAGGTAATCTGTACTGAGGTAGTGTTAGAATAATTTGCGATTATGTATATAGGGACTGGTGATGTTTTTGATTTCTTGTGGAAGATTGTTCCACAGCTGAGCTTCTGAGTACGCTAAGCTTAATTTGTATGTATATCCTAGGCTTCGGGATGTGTAATATATTTAGTTATTTACTGTGTCCTGCATTATATCTAAACAATGGCCAAATGTAATTTGGGTAATTCCTGTGTAGGATTTTGTGAATTAATTTGGCTTTATTGAAAAGTAGGCATAGACACATATGTTGGGGGGGGGGGGGGGCATCAAATGCAGTGACCAGCAGAATATTGTATTTGTATTAGGGACGTTCATTTGAAACCCGTTCCAATGGCTTTATTACATTACTTTACTACAAAAACATTAACAGGTATGGTAGAATTAAACAAAGCATTTATTTTGAATGAATTATGCACCATAGGTTGGTCAGAAGAAGTCGCCGTAGGCATTCAGGCAAGCATCCCATTGCTTAGGTAGGTAGCGAATGCCGTCCGCAAAAAAAGATTGTGGTTGCTCACTAAACAGTGTTTACCGCGTTCATTACGTGTGCATCTGTGTGAAATCGTTGCCCCTTGAGAGGCTTTTTTTTAGAGGTCCGAACAAATGAAAATCACATGGTGACAAATCAGGACTATAGGCTGGATGTTGCAGAATTTCTCACTTCTTCCTTGCTACTTCCTGCACGATCTTTGCGACATGCGGACGAGCATTATCGTGCAACAAAATCACACCGAGAGAAAGCATGCCGTGTCGTTTATTCTTGATGGCTTTTTGCAGCTTGTCTAGTGTTTGCAAGTAGTGGGTAGAGTTGATGCTGACACCAGGTTCTTTAAAGTCAGCCAACAATAGCCCTTCATGGTCAAAGAATGTGCTCAGCATAACCTTACCAGCGGAAACCTGTAACTTGAATTTTTTGGCTTTTGATGATCCAGCATGCTTCCATTGCATGCTCTCTCTTTTGCTGCTCGGCTCAAAGTGGTGACACCATGATTCATCGCCTGCCACTATGCGGAAGAGAAATGCACCACCCTCCACTCTGTAACGCAGCAAGTGGTTCAAACACCTCCCATGCGTTCCTCTTTTTTGGTGGTGGGTCAACATCTGTGGTACCCACTGTGAACACACCTTCCGATATTGCAGTTTCTTACGAACGACCTTTTGAATTGTCCCAATTGACACATCAAATTCTTTCGCTAGCGAACATATGCTTCGACAACGGTTCATCTGTACTGCTGCATCAACTTTGGCGATGGTGTTTTTCTGTTGCAACAATATGCGCTTGACCCGGCCGTCGAAGATCTGTCGTGAACTGACGTCCTTTCCGAAACATTCGTGCCCAGTCTGTCACTGTTGTCTTCGACACATATTTGTTACCGTAAGCTGCCTACATTCTTCGATGAATGTCCACTGGTCCTGGTCGACATCCTTCAAATGAAAGAAACTGAATCACCGCTCATTGAGCTTCTTTGGACGGATTTTGGTTCAACCCGGTCATTTTCTCAACAGTCAGAAACAGAATCTATGCATCATGGGATGATAAGCACGTGCTCTTTTATTCAGAGGGTCGGTATTTATGACATGATTATGACATGATCATGTTCAACGTACGCAATTACACGCTGTGCGGCACGAATGGATTTCTAATGAACGCCCCTTATAGATCAGGAAAGGGTTTTCGATAGCGTAGATAGATACAAATTATGGACCATCTTTGAAGACTATGAGATATAAAAGCAATTACTAGACAACATCGTAGTCATGTACCATTCTAGCCAAAGTGCAATAAGAACACAAGAAGGTATATCAGATATGACCAGAATCAATACAGGCGTGAGACAGGGATGTGTAATCCCCACATACACTGCTATTTAATATCTACACAGACAGAATATCCAAAGAAGCAAGCCTTGACAGAACAGAGTCAGACAATTTCGAACTCTTCATTTCAGATGAACCACCTGCAGTAAATGAAATTTTGTTTGCAGAAATGATATTAATAAGCTGAGCTTAATATGCAGAACAGGCAATATAATATAAATATAGCCAAAACTGAAGTAATGCAGATTAGCAGATCTCCTGGTCCACTAAGTATACAGATAAATAGCACATCACTGAAACAAGTTAAAGAATTCAAACATATTGGAAGTTTGATCATAGAAGATGGCAGAATAGACAGAGAAATCGAAATCTGATGTCAAAAAGCAAGGGCGCTTATATAGCAACTATCGCCCGTACTGAAACATCAAAACATACCTATTTCCGAAAAACTACAGATAATAAATGTATTCACGTCAACCCTGTGCTACCAATGTCAAACCTGAACATTATCCAAATCACACTTACGCAAAATCAACACCTGTGAAATTAGATGCACGAAGAGAGGTGCCGATTTAATTATTCGAGACCGAATACCGAATAAAAAATGATGTTATCAGAGAGACAGTGGGATCAACACCTTGTGCCACATATAGTGAGTTTAGTTTAGTCGATGGATCAACATCACGGCACACGGGTGTAACCCATAAGTGCTCCGTTCTCCTCCTAACTCAAACCTGAGTCTGGAGAAACTCAGCTCAGTGCACGAACTCCGTAGCACCGGCGAGGATCCTGAAATACTTTTGGGTAGATTTTAACTCGCTCAGCCATAAGCAGATAGAAAGGATGGAAAGGATACAGAATGAAGCTATGCGCATTATTCTTGGATGTACAAGAGATACAGCATGCAGGGCGATGCGCTACCTTCTTGGTTTTCCAACCATTGAAGAGAGAATACAAGGTTGCAGGGCACGCGCCTACCTCAGAATTAACGCAAACACACAACATCCACTGCATAGTGAAATTAGGAAGGTGAAGGGCAGCAGGTTAAAAAGAGGACGGTCGTGGATGGGTCAAGCCGAAGACATTCTTCAACAGGTGTGTTCACTTGAGGACTTAGAACCTGGCGAGGAGTGGGTGCAAGTGCCAACAGACTTCTGCACATCCTTTTCAGTTTGCATCCAACTAGATAGAAAATGCAGACATGAAAATCCGGCTGCTGTTGAGGCTGAAGTACAAGCGTTGATTTTCGAGAATTCGCTAGACGGTGACGCGGTCATCTACACAGATATCGTCCGATATGTGAGAAGCTCATGGGCCTTTACAGCTCGGGCCGGAGGGAGAATTGTGAAGGAGGACTCGGGTGCTTTCACTGAAACCACAAGTAGCCTGACCATGGAAGTCATGGCAGTAAGTAAAGCAATAACATGGCTCGAGACACAGACATTCACTAGGGCTTGTTTCCTTAGCGACTCAATGAACATGATCAAGAGGATAGAGGAGGGGTCGATCCGAAGAGAATGGTTGCTGCCTTTGGAGCGGTCTCGACTGGCAAAGATTAGTTTCATCTTCGTGCCAGGGCATGCGGGAGTACAAGGAAATGAGTGGGCTGACAAGCTCGCAGGTGAGGCTACTGTGGAGGGCGGACGCGCCATGGACCAGGCCGACATTCTGAATGCTCTACGAGAAGTAAGACTTTTGCGAGAACCAAGTGATGACTGTGAATCTACAACAATGGCCAGACTGCGAGAGCAGCAAATTAAAAGAGGGGTGGCCAAACAAGAACACTACGCAGGAAGCCAAAGAAGATTGATAAACCAACACAGAACTGGCGTCGTTAGCCGCTACACGTTGCGGGATTTGCTGAGGAGGGGATCCGAGCACTTATGGACTGAATGGTTCGATGTGCAATGAGGATGATCTGTCGACTAACTAACTAACTAACTAACTTAACTCGAAATTTTGCCTGGGCAGCGCCGTTAGGCTACTCATTTTCGATTTCCAACTGCCAAGGGACTTTTTACGTGCGCAACAATACACACGGGCATCCGATCTCACTACCAAGAGACCAGGGGAAATTTTATTACTAGAAGTCCACGTGAAAAGGTCCCGGTCCTCACCGGGGCTTGAACCCGGGACCTCCAGCACTCGAGGCGGACACCATACCTCGAGACCACGCAGCTCCCCAGACGTATAATGAAAACATAAGATCAAATGGTTTGGCCATCTCGTTAGAATGCAACACCATCAACTACCAGCACTGGCCCTACATCAAAGAAGATATGTTACGGGGGGCAAGAGGACACCATAGAAAAAAATGGGTTGATGACACCAAAGACATTGTACAATCACACGGAATGACACTAATGATGACACTAAAGACATTGTACAATCACACGGAATGACACTATCCAGTGCCAGCCAGCGAGCGCTGGAGCGCCAGCTATACCTCCCGACGACATTTGACGGCAAAAGTGGAAGAGGATCATGATGGTCAACAGATTCCAACTCAATTTCCAGGAGTGGAAAAACGAAAAACATTTAAATGTTGTTTACACTTGTTTGTTTGCGCTCGCTAGCTTTTCAACTCAAGCGTAGTCCATACAAGTGCTGCTACTCCTAGTACGCCGGACTGATTTTTCCATTTGGATTAGTTGTCTCTATTATCAGTGTTCCTCGCCCTCAGGCGAACCCACTCCGACTTCAGAGGTACTTTTACTTTACGTCTCCAAGTCAAGGGCGGGAAGTCAACATTTTAGTCCAACTGTCCGATGTAGGGGTTGAATCCGCCACCTCAGCATCAGTGCACCGGGTGTTTAAGAACGAGCGCTCTTATTCATTCGGACATGTGCCTCCCTCCCTCCCTCCCTCTCTCTCTCTTACAAATAATTGTTTTCATTGACGAGTGTGTATTTACAAAATAACCGTGCACTACGTCGTACGGTGTAGAGTATGGTAAAATCAACATAACATTATGTCCATATAGCTTCAACCTAACGCTGAAGCACTGGGCGTCGAGTACGGAATCCTGTGTCCGGGTGCTGTAAAGACAGATATCCTACTCAAGAGAGACAACGCCAAAGTCCCTTTCTGTGAGGTACTCGATGCACAGCTCGCCACGATCGAGATTATGGAGTATGTATATTCTTAACTTAGATTAGCTAATGTTATCATCATTTGCCCTGCCAACTGGCATAGCCGATCACGTCTTTCCTCAGATCTTGGTCCTTGTTGTTCTGGATCCACTTTGTTGATGCTGTTCCTCCATGTCACCGTCTCAGTCCATCCAGCATCATTTCTCTCTGTCTGCCTCTGCCTCTTGCCCTACTTTCTGCTTTGCAGTTCCGAGATAGGAAAACGGGCAAATTCCGCGCCATTTCTGTAGCACTTTTAATGTATCGTTTATGTTATCTAATTATCATTGTTGTATTCTATTTGATATATAGTTTATTAGTTCATTCGGCCTCTGAAGGCTTAGCACAGAAGTATTCACTCTTATTTTCATGAAAATAAACGTTTTGTGTGAACATTAAAAAACATTAGTTGCCACAGGGCAGTCAGATTTCTTTGATATGTGAAGATCACACAATCAAATACAGAGGTTCTAGAAAAACTGGGAATAAAAAGAGGTCTGATGAAAGAAAAATAAAAGAGGCACGTGAAATATTTCGGCCATGTTAAAAGACAAAACACTCTTATAAAAATTATACTGGAGGGTATGGTTGAAGGCAAGCAAGCAAGAGGTAGACAACGATACAAGTGGGGAGATAACATCAAGAGATGGACGAACAGCAGTCTGACAGAATGTACAATCAAGGCGAATGACAGACAGCTTTGGAGATCCATTGCAGGCAACCTTCATTGACGCCATCTGATTGCTTGATTGATTGATTGATTGATTGATTGATTTGATATATTGGAATATTGGATATATTCATGTTGACGTCTGAATATGTAAGAAACAAGAAGAAATTGTGTAATATTATTCGCGATATTATTATTATTATTATTATTATTATTATTATTATTATTATTATTATTATTATTATTATTATTATTATTATTATTATTATTATTATTACTTTATTATGATTGTGATTATTATTAAGGGGCAAGGTAATCTGTACTGAGGTAGTGTTAGAATAATTTGCGATTATGTATATAGGGACTGGTGATGTTTTTGATTTCTTGTGGAAGATTGTTCCACAGCTGAGCTTCTGAGTACGCTAAGCTTAATTTGTATGTATATCCTAGGCTTCGGGATGTGTAATATATTTAGTTATTTACTGTGTCCTGCATTATATCTAAACAATGGCCAAATGTAATTTGGGTAATTCCTGTGTAGGATTTTGTGAATTAATTTGGCTTTATTGAAAAGTAGGCATAGACACATATGTTGGGGGGGGGGGGGGGGGGCATCAAATGCAGTGACCAGCAGAATATTGTATTTGTATTAGGGACGTTCATTTGAAACCCGTTCCAATGGCTTTATTACATTACTTTACTACAAAAACATTAACAGGTATGGTAGAATTAAACAAAGCATTTATTTTGAATGAATTATGCACCATAGGTTGGTCAGAAGAAGTCGCCGTAGGCATTCAGGCAAGCATCCCATTGCTTAGGTAGGTAGCGAATGCCGTCCGCAAAAAAAGATTGTGGTTGCTCACTAAACAGTGTTTACCGCGTTCATTACGTGTGCATCTGTGTGAAATCGTTGCCCCTTGAGAGGCTTTTTTTTAGAGGTCCGAACAAATGAAAATCACATGGTGACAAATCAGGACTATAGGCTGGATGTTGCAGAATTTCTCACTTCTTCCTTGCTACTTCCTGCACGATCTTTGCGACATGCGGACGAGCATTATCGTGCAACAAAATCACACCGAGAGAAAGCATGCCGTGTCGTTTATTCTTGATGGCTTTTTGCAGCTTGTCTAGTGTTTGCAAGTAGTGGGTAGAGTTGATGCTGACACCAGGTTCTTTAAAGTCAGCCAACAATAGCCCTTCATGGTCAAAGAATGTGCTCAGCATAACCTTACCAGCGGAAACCTGTAACTTGAATTTTTTGGCTTTTGATGATCCAGCATGCTTCCATTGCATGCTCTCTCTTTTGCTGCTCGGCTCAAAGTGGTGACACCATGATTCATCGCCTGCCACTATGCGGAAGAGAAATGCACCACCCTCCACTCTGTAACGCAGCAAGTGGTTCAAACACCTCCCATGCGTTCCTCTTTTTTGGTGGTGGGTCAACATCTGTGGTACCCACTGTGAACACACCTTCCGATATTGCAGTTTCTTACGAACGACCTTTTGAATTGTCCCAATTGACACATCAAATTCTTTCGCTAGCGAACATATGCTTCGACAACGGTTCATCTGTACTGCTGCATCAACTTTGGCGATGGTGTTTTTCTGTTGCAACAATATGCGCTTGACCCGGCCGTCGAAGATCTGTCGTGAACTGACGTCCTTTCCGAAACATTCGTGCCCAGTCTGTCACTGTTGTCTTCGACACATATTTGTTACCGTAAGCTGCCTACATTCTTCGATGAATGTCCACTGGTCCTGGTCGACATCCTTCAAATGAAAGAAACTGAATCACCGCTCATTGAGCTTCTTTGGACGGATTTTGGTTCAACCCGGTCATTTTCTCAACAGTCAGAAACAGAATCTATGCATCATGGGATGATAAGCACGTGCTCTTTTATTCAGAGGGTCGGTATTTATGACATGATTATGACATGATCATGTTCAACGTACGCAATTACACGCTGTGCGGCACGAATGGATTTCTAATGAACGCCCCTTATAGATCAGGAAAGGGTTTTCGATAGCGTAGATAGATACAAATTATGGACCATCTTTGAAGACTATGAGATATAAAAGCAATTACTAGACAACATCGTAGTCATGTACCATTCTAGCCAAAGTGCAATAAGAACACAAGAAGGTATATCAGATATGACCAGAATCAATACAGGCGTGAGACAGGGATGTGTAATCCCCACATACACTGCTATTTAATATCTACACAGACAGAATATCCAAAGAAGCAAGCCTTGACAGAACAGAGTCAGACAATTTCGAACTCTTCATTTCAGATGAACCACCTGCAGTAAATGAAATTTTGTTTGCAGAAATGATATTAATAAGCTGAGCTTAATATGCAGAACAGGCAATATAATATAAATATAGCCAAAACTGAAGTAATGCAGATTAGCAGATCTCCTGGTCCACTAAGTATACAGATAAATAGCACATCACTGAAACAAGTTAAAGAATTCAAACATATTGGAAGTTTGATCATAGAAGATGGCAGAATAGACAGAGAAATCGAAATCTGATGTCAAAAAGCAAGGGCGCTTATATAGCAACTATCGCCCGTACTGAAACATCAAAACATACCTATTTCCGAAAAACTACAGATAATAAATGTATTCACGTCAACCCTGTGCTACCAATGTCAAACCTGAACATTATCCAAATCACACTTACGCAAAATCAACACCTGTGAAATTAGATGCACGAAGAGAGGTGCCGATTTAATTATTCGAGACCGAATACCGAATAAAAAATGATGTTATCAGAGAGACAGTGGGATCAACACCTTGTGCCACATATAGTGAGTTTAGTTTAGTCGATGGATCAACATCACGGCACACGGGTGTAACCCATAAGTGCTCCGTTCTCCTCCTAACTCAAACCTGAGTCTGGAGAAACTCAGCTCAGTGCACGAACTCCGTAGCACCGGCGAGGATCCTGAAATACTTTTGGGTAGATTTTAACTCGCTCAGCCATAAGCAGATAGAAAGGATGGAAAGGATACAGAATGAAGCTATGCGCATTATTCTTGGATGTACAAGAGATACAGCATGCAGGGCGATGCGCTACCTTCTTGGTTTTCCAACCATTGAAGAGAGAATACAAGGTTGCAGGGCACGCGCCTACCTCAGAATTAACGCAAACACACAACATCCACTGCATAGTGAAATTAGGAAGGTGAAGGGCAGCAGGTTAAAAAGAGGACGGTCGTGGATGGGTCAAGCCGAAGACATTCTTCAACAGGTGTGTTCACTTGAGGACTTAGAACCTGGCGAGGAGTGGGTGCAAGTGCCAACAGACTTCTGCACATCCTTTTCAGTTTGCATCCAACTAGATAGAAAATGCAGACATGAAAATCCGGCTGCTGTTGAGGCTGAAGTACAAGCGTTGATTTTCGAGAATTCGCTAGACGGTGACGCGGTCATCTACACAGATATCGTCCGATATGTGAGAAGCTCATGGGCCTTTACAGCTCGGGCCGGAGGGAGAATTGTGAAGGAGGACTCGGGTGCTTTCACTGAAACCACAAGTAGCCTGACCATGGAAGTCATGGCAGTAAGTAAAGCAATAACATGGCTCGAGACACAGACATTCACTAGGGCTTGTTTCCTTAGCGACTCAATGAACATGATCAAGAGGATAGAGGAGGGGTCGATCCGAAGAGAATGGTTGCTGCCTTTGGAGCGGTCTCGACTGGCAAAGATTAGTTTCATCTTCGTGCCAGGGCATGCGGGAGTACAAGGAAATGAGTGGGCTGACAAGCTCGCAGGTGAGGCTACTGTGGAGGGCGGACGCGCCATGGACCAGGCCGACATTCTGAATGCTCTACGAGAAGTAAGACTTTTGCGAGAACCAAGTGATGACTGTGAATCTACAACAATGGCCAGACTGCGAGAGCAGCAAATTAAAAGAGGGGTGGCCAAACAAGAACACTACGCAGGAAGCCAAAGAAGATTGATAAACCAACACAGAACTGGCGTCGTTAGCCGCTACACGTTGCGGGATTTGCTGAGGAGGGGATCCGAGCACTTATGGACTGAATGGTTCGATGTGCAATGAGGATGATCTGTCGACTAACTAACTAACTAACTAACTTAACTCGAAATTTTGCCTGGGCAGCGCCGTTAGGCTACTCATTTTCGATTTCCAACTGCCAAGGGACTTTTTACGTGCGCAACAATACACACGGGCATCCGATCTCACTACCAAGAGACCAGGGGAAATTTTATTACTAGAAGTCCACGTGAAAAGGTCCCGGTCCTCACCGGGGCTTGAACCCGGGACCTCCAGCACTCGAGGCGGACACCATACCTCGAGACCACGCAGCTCCCCAGACGTATAATGAAAACATAAGATCAAATGGTTTGGCCATCTCGTTAGAATGCAACACCATCAACTACCAGCACTGGCCCTACATCAAAGAAGATATGTTACGGGGGGCAAGAGGACACCATAGAAAAAAATGGGTTGATGACACCAAAGACATTGTACAATCACACGGAATGACACTAATGATGACACTAAAGACATTGTACAATCACACGGAATGACACTATCCAGTGCCAGCCAGCGAGCGCTGGAGCGCCAGCTATACCTCCCGACGACATTTGACGGCAAAAGTGGAAGAGGATCATGATGGTCAACAGATTCCAACTCAATTTCCAGGAGTGGAAAAACGAAAAACATTTAAATGTTGTTTACACTTGTTTGTTTGCGCTCGCTAGCTTTTCAACTCAAGCGTAGTCCATACAAGTGCTGCTACTCCTAGTACGCCGGACTGATTTTTCCATTTGGATTAGTTGTCTCTATTATCAGTGTTCCTCGCCCTCAGGCGAACCCACTCCGACTTCAGAGGTACTTTTACTTTACGTCTCCAAGTCAAGGGCGGGAAGTCAACATTTTAGTCCAACTGTCCGATGTAGGGGTTGAATCCGCCACCTCAGCATCAGTGCACCGGGTGTTTAAGAACGAGCGCTCTTATTCATTCGGACATGTGCCTCCCTCCCTCCCTCCCTCTCTCTCTCTTACAAATAATTGTTTTCATTGACGAGTGTGTATTTACAAAATAACCGTGCACTACGTCGTACGGTGTAGAGTATGGTAAAATCAACATAACATTATGTCCATATAGCTTCAACCTAACGCTGAAGCACTGGGCGTCGAGTACGGAATCCTGTGTCCGGGTGCTGTAAAGACAGATATCCTACTCAAGAGAGACAACGCCAAAGTCCCTTTCTGTGAGGTACTCGATGCACAGCTCGCCACGATCGAGATTATGGAGTATGTATATTCTTAACTTAGATTAGCTAATGTTATCATCATTTGCCCTGCCAACTGGCATAGCCGATCACGTCTTTCCTCAGATCTTGGTCCTTGTTGTTCTGGATCCACTTTGTTGATGCTGTTCCTCCATGTCACCGTCTCAGTCCATCCAGCATCATTTCTCTCTGTCTGCCTCTGCCTCTTGCCCTACTTTCTGCTTTGCAGTTCCGAGATAGGAAAACGGGCAAATTCCGCGCCATTTCTGTAGCACTTTTAATGTATCGTTTATGTTATCTAATTATCATTGTTGTATTCTATTTGATATATAGTTTATTAGTTCATTCGGCCTCTGAAGGCTTAGCACAGAAGTATTCACTCTTATTTTCATGAAAATAAACGTTTTGTGTGAACATTAAAAAACATTAGTTGCCACAGGGCAGTCAGATTTCTTTGATATGTGAAGATCACACAATCAAATACAGAGGTTCTAGAAAAACTGGGAATAAAAAGAGGTCTGATGAAAGAAAAATAAAAGAGGCACGTGAAATATTTCGGCCATGTTAAAAGACAAAACACTCTTATAAAAATTATACTGGAGGGTATGGTTGAAGGCAAGCAAGCAAGAGGTAGACAACGATACAAGTGGGGAGATAACATCAAGAGATGGACGAACAGCAGTCTGACAGAATGTACAATCAAGGCGAATGACAGACAGCTTTGGAGATCCATTGCAGGCAACCTTCATTGACGCCATCTGATTGCTTGATTGATTGATTGATTGATTGATTGATTTGATATATTGGAATATTGGATATATTCATGTTGACGTCTGAATATGTAAGAAACAAGAAGAAATTGTGTAATATTATTCGCGATATTATTATTATTATTATTATTATTATTATTATTATTATTATTATTATTATTATTATTATTATTATTACTGTTGTTGTTCTTTGTGCTGCTGCTGTTGCTGCTGCTGCTGCTGTCGTTGGCGCATGTCTTATGGGTAATGAACGTAGTTTCAAAATCCCGCCTTATATGGTTTGAAGTCAACCGCATGCGATTTGAAAGCAGGCCGCTTTGCGTTGGTTTTCACAGTTATAGAGCGCCGACCGTTCACAAGGCAGTCACACAAACAAATGAACGTAAAATTCCCTACAAAATCACAAACAGCCAACAACTGGCGAGGTTGATTACGATGTCCTGTAGAGGACGTACAGATAACTGTCGTCATTATTATTATTATTATTATTATTATTATTATTATAATTATTATTATTATTATTATTGTTATTATTATTATTATTATTATTATTATAGCTGATGCCGAGGTAGGAGGTTCAACCTCTACACTGGACAGTTGGACTAAAATGTTGACCTCTCGTAACTGCTTGGGGATGTAAATTACAAGTACCACTGAAGTCTGAGTGGGTTCGCCTGACGGCGAGGAACACTGTGAATAGAGAAAGCTAATCCAGACTACATTTATCTCGGAACAGTCATAACATCTGATGGGAGATGCCTCGAAGAAATTAGAACAAGAATCGCCATTGCGAAGGTAGCCTTTTGCAAGATGGAAAACATACTGACCAATAAAAAGATATCAATTGAATCGAGAAAAAGAGTGTTGAAGTGCTACATAGAATCTATACTTTTGTATGGATGTGAAGCGTGGACAATGAGCAGCCAAGCTGAAAACCATCTGATGGCTGTGGAGATGTGTTTTCTGGGGAAAATGCAAAGAATAACCATGGACAGACAGAAAAACCAACGAAAAAGTCCTTCAAGACACAAATGAAGATCGTAAACTGATTAGAATCATTAGACACAGACAGTCAAAATATTTTGGACATGTTATGAGAAGAAATGACTTGGAGAGCTTGGTGACAACTGGCAAGATCGAAGGCAAGAGACCAAGGGGAAGACCGAGAAGTAAATACCTGGATGGCTTGGCCGCATGGCATGGTCGAGACAGAAACACGAAGCTGATCCACGACTCTGGTGATCGAGTGAGATGGCAGAACATGACCGCCCACGCTTACCGGCATGGCCCATGATGGATGGATGGATGGAATCCAGGCGCAAAATTCAGATCAGCATTACTAGAAGTAGTGTGTGTGTGTGTGGACTTCGCTTGAGTTCAAAGCGAGTGAGTGCCAAAAGAAAATTATAGTTGCTGTTGTTGTCGTTGGTGTTGCCGTCGTCGTTGTCGTCGTCATACGGATTGCTATTGTTAGTATCATCATCAGCATCATAATCATCACCATTGTGTTTATTGTTATTATGAAATACAAGTAGGCCAGACGTTTGACGTCAGCTGTACACAGCAGCAAACAGCACGTATGATGATGAATTTGTTCTGTTTCTAGCACATCCATGGTGGCTGAAGCTTTCATGGAACTGGTTCTGCGGCAGAAGCTGAATGGAGATATTCTGTGGGTACAGAAACAAGGCAGAACATATAGGAAAATGTGTCACAACGCCGTGTAGTTCTGTCTGTCTGTGGGTGCAGAAACAAGGCAGAACCTATAGGAAAATGTGTCACGGCGCCATGTAATGTCTGTCTGTCTGTCTGTCTGTCTCGGTGCCGGTCATTTTGTAATCAATGGCAAACTACTGAATGTAAACTTGTCAAGAAATCACAAACAGCAAAACAATTTTGGGGTTGACTGCGACGTCCTGTAAAGGATATGCAGCTAACTTAACATTAATAAACATTATGAATACAACATGGGTGTTTGTTTTTTTTATTTGTTTTTTTTTTGCTTTTTGTTTATGTTTTTGCCTTCGAAACACAGCTGTGATGGTTTTTTATTAATGAAATGGTATGAGTGTCGGTCATTCAGAAAGCAATAGGAAACTGCTGAACATAAACGTGCCCAGGAGTCACGAACAGCAAACAAATGCTGGGGTTGATTGGTACACCCTGTAAAGGACATACATCTAACTTTTATGTTATTGAGAGGTGAACAAGTATTGTGTGTGTGTCGGGGGGGGGGGAGGCAAGTTACATTAGTCTCCATGGCGAAGTGGTTAGGCCGTCAGCCTGGTGTTCTGAATGTCGTGGGTTCCTTCCCCAGACTGCGTCGTCAAGAGCCCTAGTGCAATGTTTATGGAGATTCCTTGGAGTCATCGCTGAAGTTACGGAGTTGGTGCTGTGTGCTATGCTCTCGACAAGGAGACTCCTGGGGGGGGGGGGGGGGTCATCGCTCGAGCTACGGAGTTGGTGCTTTGTGCGATGCTCTGGGAGGGCGGCATCATAACCATCACCATCATCATCAGATTCACTATCGTTTTCGTCATGACAGTCATCACCATTATCACTTTCATCATTATTATCGCCATCATCATCACCGTGATCATAAGAATCATCATTACCACTATCACATTACCTTCATCACTACTATCACGTCGATCATTATCATCACCGTCAACATCATCATCATCATAATTACTATTATTATTATTATTATTATTATTATTATTTGTTCAGCTTAAGACGAATTGCCCGAGATCATCGTTACCATCCAGTGCTATCTCCGTATTGTGCGTCGGCTGGCGTGGGACTGCCATCTTCTTCTGTTCTTGGTTTTCATATAGTTCATCGCTTGATGTTGTTCATTCACGTGTAACGTTCTATTACAGCCCATCTCTTGATGTTGTCCACTCACGTGTAACGTTATCTTACATGTCATAGCTTGATGTTGCCCCCTCACGTGTTACGTCTTCCAGTCCATCTTTCAATGTTGTCCACCCACGTGAGACGTTGTCTTCCTCTTGCACGCCACCCTTACCCCGTTCCGCCCATTAACGATTAGCTTTCCATATAGCCAAAGAACATTAATTAAATTACCTTGATCTCATTAACTAATGATAATGCTAAACCTAGTTTTTATTATACGTTTTTGTTTCTTTCACCCTGACATAATATTCGCCGTGTTCGTCAATATAATAACCATGCTTAGAAAGCGAGCATTGTAAGGGCACATTGTTAATTAATTGGCCTTATTTCTGCGCCATACAGAGGAGCGGCTGGCCGAGTGGCTAGAATGCCGGGTTCTCCTTCGGGAGATCCGGGTTCGAATCCTTGGTAAGGTGTGAAGTTCTTTTTGTCGGGGGCAAAAAGAAAATGATAACCAGCACAGTTCGCACTAGCCAGGTGGCCTTAATTCCTCAGACTCAAGACCCCCCCCCCCCCCTGCCATGCACCACAAGGTACTATGTTTTGCGTATCCTTTTACAGGACTTAGCTGTCAACAGCAGCATCTTTCAGCTGTCTGTTGATCTCTTGGCAAGATTACGCTCAGTAGTTTGCCATTGCTTTCTGAGCGGCCGGCTCAGTATCCGCAAGTCACGAGCGGGGGTCGAACCACCTCAGTTCTCGCTCCGCTGCGAGACTCTGCGTGATAAACGGGATTACAGAGAGAAAGTGTTATAACCCCACAGCCAGAGAGACCGGCACAAGGTACTATATTGGCAGTAAATGACAATGACAGTCTGCGCCATACAATAATACGCAGTACATGTAACACTTGATAACTCATAATTTTAATTGACAAATGGCAGAACTAGAAGACGTAAGAATAATACTCCATGGACTACGTAGAAATCCAACAGGATTGTAATTCAATAGATCCCATCATATTGCAATATATCTGGAAATTAAGAGGCTGAAAGATTGGAAACGTAAGGTGGAAAACTACCTCATCATTAAATAGACAGTCTATGGTAAGGCGAAGGGGTCAAGGGAGCATTTCGAAATCCCGCATACCGCGTTCGAAACACAGATGTTGGCGATTTGGCAGCAGACCTCCTTGCGTTAGTTTTCAATGGTATGAGTGCCGGTTGTTCAGAAAGCAATGGCAAACTACTTAACGTAAACTTGCTAAGAGATGCCAAACAGCCAAATAAATGTTCGGGTTGGCTGCGACGTCCTGTAAAGGATAGGCAACTAACTTTTTATGATAAGGCACGTATAAGAAACAGTTATAGAACCACGACGAAATTAGAGCGTACTGGCCACCAGATGGCACATATTACAAACCTCATCGACATGATCAAGGAACAACCTTCAGACTCCTCGCAGACCACAACAGGCTGAAATACCACATTTTAATAAACTAAAGGTGGGGAGCCGAGAGACTAATGAATGTAGCTGGGGAAACTGGTAAAATGCTATTAAACATTTGTGGCAGGGGCTGAGTTAAGTTGAGTTCAGTTCAGCTCAGTTGAGTCAAGAACCGACATACCCACATCTTACCCATCTTCATCAATCACAATACTAAATGAAGAATGCCAAAACTAAATACACAAGCTGCAGACTGATTATGTGTCCCTCTGACTCTTCCTTGTAGTTCTGGGTGTCGGCCAGGAGTGTCCAACATAGACAGGACAGACAACCTCTCTATATGAAGACAATGTATGTGGGTGTGTCAAACGTCTCAGGTTAACTGTTGCTTTCTTTGGATATATTTGTGTTAACATCTGCAGGTGTAGAAATCTCACAATGGCATTTGATTTGGTCAGTCGAGAAGATCTGTTCAAGGCACTAAAGAAGATCGGCTGCCCACCAACTCTTCTGTCCATTGTGGAATCGTTCCACACAGGCATGAAGGATATACTCAAGTTTGATGGTGCAACTTCTGAAGAGTTTGAAATCGCGAGTGGAGTTAAGCGAGGTTGTGTACTAACTCCCAGAAGAAGAAGAAGAAGAAGAAGAAGAAGAAGAAGAAGAAGAAGAAGAAGAAGAAGAAGAAGAAGAAGAAGAAGAAGAAGAAGAAGAAGAAGAAGAAGAAGAGAGAAGAAGAAGAAGAAGAAGAAGAAGAAGAAGAAGAAGAAGAAGAAGAAGAAGAAGAAGAAGAAGAAGAAGAAGAAGAAGAAGAAGAAGAAGAAGAAGAAGAAGAAGAAGAAGAAGAAGAAGAAGAGGAGGAGGAGGAGGAGGAGGAGGAAGAGGAAGAGGAGAAGAATGGGGAGTAGAAGAAGAAGAAGCAGTAGCAGCAGCAGCAGAAGAAGAAGAAGAAGAAGAAGAAGAAGAAGAAGAAGAAGAAGAAGAAGAAGAAGAAGAAGAAGAAGAAGAAGAAGAAGAAGAATGAAGAAAATGCAAAGAATACCAAGGGCAAACAGAAAAAAACCAATGAGCAAATAGTACCAAAAAAAAAGGACATGAAAACCGTAACTTGACTAGAGAAATTAGACGTAGACAAACACAATGTTTTTGACACGTTATAAGAATAAATAAACTAGAGAACTTGGTGACAACTGGCAAGGTTGAGGGGGAAAGAACAAATTTAAGGCTAAGAAGTAACTATTTTGATGGCTTGGCCAAGTGGCATGGTCGAGCCAAGAACACAGTGTAGATCCACGACTCTGGTGATCATGTGAGATTGTGAAACACGATCGCCCGCACTTATCGCATGGCACATGATGATGATGATGATGATGATGACAGAAAAACGTCTCTAACGGAAGCAGGTCAGGGGAAGTCACTCTGAGGCTGCAGTGACAGTGGCAGGGTTGCTATTCTAGATATTTTATATCCAGATCTAGAGGTTTTTGCCGGTGTCTGGATACCGTTTTCTGACGTTTGGATGCTGAATTCAATTCTAAATACTTTTCATTTGGAGTTGAATATTTTGGATACTTTCTAGATTTTACTTTTCTTTCGGTGTCACTTACCTATTTTTTGTTTGGTCTGAACGAGCGTAAATTATGGTAACTGCCGTTATTTAAACTTTGAACTGACTTGGGTCAACGCTCAACAATCCAATCTGGCAACCCCAACCCCCCCCCCCCAGTAATGAGTAAAAGGGCGCATAAATTATAATAACATTATTTGAACTCAATCCATCATGTGCCATGCCGGTAAGCGTGGGCGATCATGTTCTGCCATCTCGCTCGATCACCAGAGTCGTGGATCAGCTCCGTGTTTCTGTCTCGACCATGCCACAAGGCCAAGCCATCCAGGTATTTGCTTCTAGGTCTTCCCCTTGGTCTGTTCTCCTCGATCTTGCCAGTTGTTACCTAGTTTTTCGAGCACCCAACAACAAAAGAAAGTGCGCCAACTGCCTGGGCAAACATGGAGCAAGATACCTGGGCTGTCCTTACCTGCAGAGACACAGAGACGTCTTAAAGATCGCCATCATCACAAAGACACCATTCAAGGAAGCAATGCAGAGGGGCGAGACAGCCACGGGTATAGCACAAGCTGAAAGAGATCAACTTCAAAAGCAGATAGACGAGTTGAAGAAGCAAGTCAAGGCACTGCTGACGACGTCTCCGACCAGCGATAATGAGAAGCTGCTGGCCGACATGAAAGAAATCCATCTCGACATCAAACAAGAGATTCAGCGCATGGCTGAGATGAAGAAGGAGAACGAAGAAATCCTACAAATGATCAAGACCGAAAGAGAATTGCATAGAGCTGAAATGGGACTCTTTCAAAACAAATTAACAGAAGCCACACAAGAACTCACAGAGAAACAGCAAGAAGAAAATCAAGAGACCGAGCTTGAACCGCAAGCTGAAGCCAGCAGCCCAACCACAACGCCCAAGAGGGAACTACTATACCGTCGGATCTCTGAAGGAGGCACAGAATACCCAGTCGACAAGGAGGAACTCAAGCGCGAGGAATTCAGAAGGCGCTGGGAAGAAAAAGAAAAGAAGAAGCCTAAGAAACTCCGGGGGAAACCGATGGTATACCCAGTAGTACTCTACGACCGTGAGAACGACTTCGAGTACTATATAGATGACGGTAAAATCGTCCCATGGCTGACCACGGAGGAAGAAAACTTTAGGCAGCAGTATCGCAAACGCAACAGTGAAAACAAACACAAGGAGGAAAATGAAAACGTCGATAAGCTCCTACAGAAAATACACAATAAAGGAGACAATAAGACCAAATAAAAAGTCCTTTTAAGGACTGCAACCAATCAAGCCAGGAGCCTGCACCGCCAAAGAAAACAAGATGAAACATGCACAAAGGACAGCCACGGACCGATCCCCCAGCTGGAGGGGGATTACGAAAAGTCCTTATAAGGACTGCAGCCAGACGAGGAAGGAGCCTACACAAACAAAGAAAACCACAACAACAGAAGAGCACAAAGGATAGCCGCCGACCACTGCTGACGTCACAGACACAAACGATACATAACCAGTCCGAGAAAGGACTCACAAGACAAGAATTAGGGTAAATAAACCCACAAAAACCACGATCCTCAATTATAACCACAGCTGATGAAGCAGGTTAGACGAGGACGAATTTGGAATTTTTGTTTTTGAAATGGAATCGGAATCGGAATAATAACATTATTTGAACTCAATCCATCATGTGCCATGCCGGTAAGCGTGGGCGATCATGTTCTGCCATCTCGCTCGATCACCAGAGTCGTGGATCAGCTCCGTGTTTCTGTCTCGACCATGCCACAAGGCCAAGCCATCCAGGTATTTGCTTCTAGGTCTTCCCCTTGGTCTGTTCTCCTCGATCTTTCCAGTTGTTACCTAGTTCTCCAAATCATTTCTTCTCATAACATGCCCAAAAAATTGTGACTGTCTACGTCTAATGTCTCTAATCAGTTTACGATCTTCATTTGTTTCTTGAAGGATTTGTTCATTGGTCTTTCTGGCTGTCCATGGTATTCTTCGCATTTTCCTCAGAAACCACATTTCTACAGCCATCAGATGTTTTTCAGGCTGACTGCTCATTGTCCACGCTTCACATCCATATAAAAGTACAGGTTCTATGTAGCATCTCAACACTCTTTTTCTCGTTTCAATTGACATCTTTTTATTGGTCAGTATGTTTTTCATCTTGTTAAAGGCTACTTTTGCCATGGCGATTCTTGTTCTAATCTCTTCAAGGCATCTCCCATCAGATGTTATTATTGTTACGAGATAATTGTACCGATTCACTTGTTGAAGAATATTCCCATTCACTTGTATATTACATTGTGGTATTTCGTACTTCCTAGTGACGACCATAATCTGTGTCTTTTTACAATTTAATTCTAACCCTAGTTGTTCACTGTGTGTAACCACACAACATGATTTTCTTGGCATCTGTAAAGAAGGTAGTTTGTCATTACTTTCCTTCCTAGCAGTGACCATACTGGTCAGTGACCGTAGTCATTGTCTCCTCAAAAAAGAGATCCTCTGCCTACCGTCGTGAAGGTGGAGACCATAACCTACAACTATCTGTCGGCTGCTCTTCATCTTCATCCACCACCTGCACCCATGGCTTCACGTAACCCTGATCGGGGGGCTAAACGGGTACTCCACCTTGCCCAAGGGTGTCCCGTAGGCTAGCGGAGGGAAGGAGGCGCCTTACTTCTCCTTTGATAGGGGATACCCCTACCCAGCTACCCTTTCATAACATGAAAAAATTATTTGAACTGTAAACTCAAAATGTTGCGAATTATTGCTGGGATGCCGACTTTGTGATTCTTTTTCATGTGATTGTTTTTATAATTGTTCACCTTCATATGTGTCTTCCACTCTGAACAAATCTTTCATCTTGCCAAATGTAAAGCAATATGAGCAAAAATTTCGGAAAGAGTGGCTGCAGGATGACATAATTAAAGATTGGGTGAGGTCAATTCATGGAGATGCGACTAAGGCTCGTTGTAAGTACTGCAAGTGCGAAATGAAAGCGAAAATAAAAGAATTTAATAAACATGCAGAGACTAAAAAACATAACATTGCAGTGCCATTTAGAGATATGCCAATGTTGACATGTGTTTTCAGAACTACACAGAGTAATGAATCATCAAAAGTTGAAGGATCTGACGCAATGTTTTTAAGTTGTCATTGTGCAATCGTGAACTGTGACCATTTGATTGATTTGTTTAAAAACACTATTTCTGACAATAAAGTGCTAAAGGACGTGAAAAGCATCGCAGTAAGTGTACAAATATGATCAGATGTACTTTGTTTTCTCACTTTGAAGAAGATTTGATCAGTGATATTTCTACAAAGAGGCAAACATCAGTGAAGATGAGGACATGATTCTATAGGGTAAGTCACATCAATTTTTTTTTTTTAAATGTTGCATATCATATTCGAGTGAAATGGCGAGTCATGACCGCCCACGCTTTCCGGCATGGCACATGATTGATTGATTGATATCCCTTACAGGACGTTTCAGCTGCTGTTGATGTACTAGGCAAGATTACGCTCAGTAGTTTGTCATTGCTTTCTGAGCGACCGGCTCACATACCCCCGTAAGTTACCAGCGCGGCTCGAACCGCTGCCAGTTTGGACGCAGCTGCGTTACTCACGAGAATAAACGGGGTTACGGCGAAAGCCGTAAATACCTTCGCCAGGGAGCCCGACAGTCACATCAATACATATGTAATTTCATACTTTTTCAATCTGGATATTTTTCCTAGATACTTTCCAACGAAGTCTAGATATTTATGGATGTTGTTTGGGCCGTTTCTAGATTTTTTTGGTCAAAAAAAAGTGCCAACCCTGAATATGCGTTGTCTTCTTTCGTGGACAGTGGTCAACACACATCTTGTCCACTCCAGCCACAGCACACTCACACAGCTGAGATCGCATCTACCCTGCAGGCTCGTCCACCTCTTTCAGCGGAATATGTCGGCCGAAAAGGGGGAAAGAAAATCCGGTAGCAAGGATGTGTCACCTTCGTCTGACAAAAATGCTGGAGGTAGCAATGGCAAAAGCAGCAGCCCTGGAGATAATACAAAAACAACGTCCGAGGAGGCCAACAACGATGTCCAGCACACATCGCCATCACCGTCCGCTACTACTATTACTACTACTACTACTGCTACCCATAGTCCTGGTCGTGCTACGAGACAGAATATTCGAAATCTTGAGGATATTGAGGAAGTCAAAGGTAGTCTTGAAATGTTGATGGTTCTGTAATGATTTTATGGCCACATCACATAGTCTAAACAAAATGTGTAGGGAACATAACATGAAAATTAGCACAAGTAAAACAGTGGTATTGACTATAACTAAAGATGAAAAAGCAACATTGATTCACCTAAACAAACATCCCTTGAAACAATTAGCTAGGAAGTATAATATCAAATGGCAAATCAGAAGACTGGATCAAAAATAGATGCAATTAAGCAAACCAACTCGTTGGACAAATGGCACCAATACTAAAGAACAAACATGCATCAATAACTACTAAGAAAGCACTTTACAACACAATCTTCCTACCAACTCTATGTTACCAATGCCAAACCTGGACAATGACAGAAAAAGAAAAGAAAAATCACAACAGAAATGAGATTCCTGAGAAGAATACTCAATGTATCAAGAAGAGATAAGATCAGAAATGAAGAAATCAGGACTGACTAAAGTGGGGGTTATAGCTGCACTAGATTTTATTAGAAGGCAGCAAGTCAAATGGTTTGGCCATGCAAGTAGGTTACCAACTAACAGTATACCACAACAAGCAATGATGTACAGACTAGAAGGAAGCAGAGGAAGAGGCCGACCACGTAAACGATGGACGCAGGGAATAACAGAGTCCATGGGAATATCGATACATGAAGCCCATAAGCGGGCACTCTCACGATGTTTATACTTCACCTCGACACCGCAAGGTACAAGAGGAACATGATGAGATGAGATGAATGAAAGAAGGTATTTTGATAATGTTTTTCAAATTGGGTAATTACTAAGTAATTACACCACAGATAGATAGGCCTTGAAAAACCAAATCCAAGAGAGAGCTATCTTCTTTCCATTGTATCAATCAAGGGCTGCAATGTCTGGCTGTTTGACTGTTTTTTTTAAGTCTCCTTAAGTATAGTATACCCCAACTTATCACTTGCTGTACAATTTTCTGATGTATTGGTGAAAGCATCTTCAAGTTGCTGTTGTAACTCAATCAAAGTACTTATCACTACTTATCAGGGTCTTGGGTGTTGATAATATTAATTCTGGGGATAGATTTGTGTTTAGCCATGTAGATTCTCTTTGGTCTCAGTCTAACCCTTGCAACAACTAAAGAATGATCAGTATCACAGCACTGTGTTAACTTCAAGTTAATGAAGTTTGATTCAAATGTCTCTGTGATAATGAAGTGTAGCTGAGGCCAATGGTCTGATCTTGGGTGTTTCCATGTGTCCTAATGCCGCTTTTTTGTTTTAAAATAGAAGTTTGTAATACACAGGTTGTTTCTGTTGCAATGCTCCAGCAGTCTTTGCCCATTGTCATTTCCATTCATGCGACCGATATTGTATTTTCCAAGGCACACTAACCATGAACTCGAGTCCTTGCCCACACGAGCATTAAAATCGCTGAGCATATACATGTAGTCCGATTTTGTTACTGCCTTTATCACAGTCTAACTCCTCATAGAATGAATCCTTCATATCATCAGAGGAATCGAGTGTCGGTGCATATGCAGTGATAATGGTCGCAAAACCACAAGTGGTTGCCAAGCGCAGGGATATTAATCTTTCATTTCCACCAGCTGGAATTTCAGTCATTCCCAGTAGTGAATTCTTCACTGCAAAGCCCACTCCATGTTGCCTGTATACTTCCTGCCCTCTGCCTTTCCAAAAAAGGTGTAATAGTTTTCCCTGAGTGACCCTTCCTCAGCAAGGCGAGTCTCCTGCAGGCCAGCAATATCAATGTTAAGACGATTGAGTTCGGCATCAATCATAGCCATTTTTCTCACATCGTCAATATTCATCAGGTCAGTGGAAAATCCCGGACACATGGTTCTTATGTTCCAATTTGCAAACTGTAGCTTGAGGTGTCTATTTTTTTTAGTGCCTGGTGCATTGGTTTGCAATTCAGATTTTGTCCTTGTCCCAAGCACCCATTGAAGTAGGCCGGCGGAGGCAGATCTGCACCCAACTGGCCCAGGGCTGCCCAGATTGAGGCAACCTGACTTATAACCCGTAACTGCTACCTCTCGCTTTGATTCCGAGATCGGTTATGACCAAGGATGGAGTTATACCTCTCCATAGCACAAAGCCTGGGCTGAATTTTAGAGACTCCACAAGACTGGTAACCTGGTTTTAAAAAATGCCAGCTAAATTCGGATGTGTTGGCCTAAGGGTTATGGCCCAAGGGTGCATAACGAGACACCACAATTACGTCTGAAAAAAACACTCCGGATGAACGCAGAAGAAGATGAAGAAGAATTGTAGAGACCATGTGTTGCCCATGCAGCATGATCCCTCTTTCGGTCTGCATAGATCGCTCCAGAGGAAAGGTAACACCAATACTTCTGGAACAATACAAGCTGCAGAAGCTGCCAGATGAGCAAAGCAATGCTCTAACTGTCCACCTGAAGGAGCTTCGATCCTAGACCAGTTGCCAACCAAGGCTAAGAACCTGGTCTGCCCTGCCATGACATTTAGTCTTTAGGTTACATTTCCTCGCACTAGGATAAAGCTTGTACCTTCCCAATTGCGCTCCTCTGCCTGAAACCGTTGGTACAATGTGGGGTGTCGAATTTGGTAGTGCCGCCCAACATTCAGCGCTAACAGGAGCAGGTAATACTGTCTACTGTCATACAATAGCCGAGTCATATTTGACTAAGACCTTACCTAAATTTTAAAGTATGTTTTTTTTTTTACTTGAGCTTTATAAAAAAAGAATAACAATCTTAAAGTGTTATTCTTTTTTTTATAAAGGCTCAGATAAAAAAAAAAATTACTATGGTATGTAAGAGGAAGGTGTGGGATATCGCTGTCCAAGAGATCAGGCAGGTGTGGGCTATCGTTAGATACCAATGGTTCTTGTAAACAAGAGATCAGGGGAGTGTGGGATATCGTTAGATACCAATGGTTCTTGTAAACAAGAGATCAGGGGAGTGTGGGATATCGTTAGATACCAATGGTTCTTGTAACCAAGAGATCACGGGAGTGGGGGATATTGTTAGATACCAATGGTTCTTGTAATCAAGAGATCACGGGAGTGGGGGAATATCGTTAGATACCAATGGTTCTTGTAACCAAGAGATCATGGGAGTGGGGGATATTGTTAGATACCAATGGTTCTTGTAACCAAGAGATCACGGGAGTGGGGGATATTGTTAGATACCAATGGTTCTTGTAACCAAGAGATCACGGGAGTGGGGGATATTGTTAGATACCAATGGTTCTTGTAAACAAGAGATCAGGGGAGTGTGGGGTATTGTTAGATACCAATGGTTCTTGTAATCAAGAGATCAGGAGAGTGTGGGATATTGTTAGATACCAATGGTTCTTGTAACCAAGAGATCACGGGAGTGGGGAATATCGTTAGATACCAATGGTTCTTGTAAACAAGAGATCAGGAGAGTGGGGGATATCGTTAGATACCAATGGTTCTTGTAAACAAGAGATCAGGGGAGTGGGGGAATATCATTAGATACCAATGGTTCTTGTAAACAAGAGATCACGGGAGTGGGGAATATCGTTAGATACCAATGGTTCTTGTAAACAAGAGATCAGGAGAGTGTGGGATATCGTTAGATACCAATGGTTCTTGTAAACAAGAGATCAGGAGAGTGGGATATTGTTAGATACCAATGGTTCTTGTAACCAAGAGATCACGGGAGTGTGGGATATCGTTAGATACCAATGGTTCTTGTAAACAAGAGATTAGGAGAGTGTGGGATATTGTTAGATACCAATGGTTCTTGTAACCAAGAGATCACAGGAGTGGGGGATATCGTTAGATACCAATGGTTCTTGTAATCAAGAGATTATGGGAGTGGAGGATATCGTTAGATACCAATGGTTGTTGTAAAAATTGCCACCTTCTCTCACCATCCAAGTGATCAGGGGAGTGTGGGATATTGTCAGATACAAATGGTTGTTGTAAAAAAGAGATCAGGGGAGTGTGGGATATTGTTAGATACCAATGGTTCTTGTAAACAAAAGATCATGGGAGTGTGGGATATCGTTAGATACCAATGGTTCTTGTAAACAAGAGATCAGGGGAGTGTGGGATATCGTTAGATACCAATGGTTCTTGTAAGCAAGAGATCAGGGGAGTGTGGGATATCGTTAAATACCAATAGTTCTTGTAACCAAGAGATCATGGGAGTGGGGGATATCGTTAGATACCAATGGTTGTAAAAATTGCCAGCTTCTCTCACCATCCAAGTGATCAGGTGAGTGTGGGATATCGTTAGATACCAATGGTTGTTGTAAACATTGCCAGCTTATCTCACCAACCAAGAGATCAGTCAGGTGTGGGATATCGTTAAATACCAATGGCTCTTGTAAAAATTGCCAGCTTATCTCACTGACCAAGAGATCTGTTAGGTATACTATATCGTTAGATACCAATGGTTCTTGTAAACAAAAGATCACGGGAGTGGGGGATATCATTAGATACCAATGGTTCTTGTAAGCAAGAGATCATGGGAGTGGGGCATATCGTTAGATACCAATGGTTGTTGTAAACAAGAGATCACAGGGATATTGTTGGATACCAATGGTTCTTGTTAAAATTGCCAGGACTGAACCATGTACCTTCTGTGGTTGAGGCGACCACCGTGACCTCATAACTCGTGTTGTTGTATTTGTATTAATAACAGCAGATGGAAGATGTATTCAAGAAATTAAACGTAGAATAGTCCAAACAAATGCAACATTTCAGAGTACAAATATTGGAATTGTATGTGTATTTGTATGCCAACCGTAATGTAATATTTGTATGCCAACCGTTATGTAATATTTGTATGCCAACCGTTATGTAATATTTGTATGCCAACCGTTATGTAATATTTTTATGCCAACTGTTATGTACACATTTATGTAGTGATAGTGTACAATTGTATTTATGAACAGACAAGTACTAATTGTGTACAGTTGTATTTGTCAACAGACAAGTACTAATTGTGTGCATTTGTATTTGTGAACAGACAAGTACTAATTGTGTACAGTTGTATTTGTGAACAGACAAGTACTAATTGTGTACAATTGTATATGTGAACAGACAAGTACTAATTGTGTACAATTGTATTTGTGAGCAGACATGTACTAGTTGTGTACAGTTGTATTTATGAACAGGCAAGTACTAATTGTGTACAATTGTATTTGTGAACAGACAAGTACTTATTGTGTACAGTTGTATTTATGAACAGACAAGTACTAATTGTGCATATTTGTATTTATGAACAGGCAAGTACTAGTTGTGTACAGTTGTATTTGTGAACAGACAAGTACTAATTGTGTACAATTGTATTTATGAACAGACAAGTACTAATTGTGTACAATTGTATATGTGAACAGGCAAGTACTAATTGTGTACAATTGTATTTATGAACAGACAAGTACTAATTGTGTACAGTTGTATTTGTGAACAGGCAAGTACTAATTGTGTACAATTGTATTTGTGAACAGACAAGTACTAATTGTGTACAGTTGTATTTGTGAACAGGCAAGTACTAATTGTATACAATTGTATATGTGAACAGGCAAGTACTAATTGTGTACAATTGTATATGTGAACAGGCAAGTACTAATTGTGTACAATTGTATTTATGAACAGACAAGTACTAATTGTGTACAGTTGTTTTTGTGAACAGGCAAGTACTAATTGTGTACAGTTGTATATGTGAACAGGCAAGTACTAGTTGTGTACAGTTGTATTTGTGAACAGGCAAGTACTAATTGTGTACAATTGTATATGTCAACAGACAAGTACTATTTGTGTACAATTGTATTTGTGAACAGACAAGTACTATTTGTGTACAATTGTATTTGTGAACAGACAGGTACTAATTGTGTATAATTGTATTTGTGAACAGACAAGTACTAGTTGTGTACAGTTGTATTTATGAACAGACAAGTACTAATTGTTTACAGTTGTATTTGTGAACAGGCAAGTACTAATTGTGTACAATTGTATATGTGAACAGGCAAGTACTAATTGTGTACAATTGTATTTATGAACAGACAAGTACTAATTGTGTACAGTTGTATTTGTGAACAGACAAGTACTAATTGTGTACAATTGTATATGTGAACAGGCAAGTACTAATTGTGTACAATTGTATTTATGAACAGACAAGTACTAATTGTGTACAGTTGTATTTATGAACAGGCAAGTACTAATTGTGTACAATTGTATTTGTGAACAGATAAGTACTTATTGTGTACAGTTGTATTTATGAACAGGCAAGTACTAATTGTGTACAGTTGTATTTGTGAACAGGCAAGTACTAATTGTGTACAATTGTATTTGTGAACAGACAAGTACTAATTGTGTACAGTTGTATTTGTGAACAGGCAAGTACTAATTGTGTACAATTGTATATGTGAACAGGCAAGTACTAATTGTGTACAATTGTATATGTGAACAGGCAAGTACTAATTGTGTACAATTGTATTTATGAACAGACAAGTACTAATAGTGTACAGTTGTATTTGTGAACAGGCAAGTACTAATTGTGTACAATTGTATATGTCAACAGACAAGTACTATTTGTGTACAATTGTATTTGTGAACAGACAAGTACTAATTGTGTACAATTGTATATGTGAACAGACAGGTACTAATTGTGTATAATTGTATTTGTGAACAGACAAGTACTAGTTGTGTACAGTTGTATTTATGAACAGACAAGTACTAATTGTTTACAGTTGTATTTGTGAACAAGCAAGTACTAATTGTGTACAATTGTATATGTGAACAGGCAAGTACTAATTGTGTACAATTGTATTTATGAACAGACAAGTACTAATTGTGTACAGTTGTATTTGTGAACAGACAAGTACTAATTGTGTACAATTGTATATGTGAACAGACAAGTACTAATTGTGTACAGTTGTATTTATGAACAGACAAGTACTAATTGTGTACAGTTGTATTTGTGAACAGGCAAGTACTAATTGTGTACAATTGTATATGTGAACAGACAAGTACTTATTGTGTACAGTTGTATTTATGAACAGGCAAGTACTAATTGTGTACAGTTGTATTTGTGAACAGGCAAGTACTAATTGTGTACAATTGTATTTGTGTACAGACAAGTATATGTCAATGGACCTGGAAGCAAAGCGGCAGCTCTACAAAGGTAGCTATGTCACACTTGGTGACATCAAAACTTGGCCTGATTATTTCAGTGAACATCTGAAACAAAAACCAGACTTGCCTACGCTAAGAACAGGTAATTCACTGTAAATTAAAAAAAAAACACGTGTTGTATTTTTGGTGGAAAACATTACATGTTATATACATTTTTGGAAGTTTATCTTTATACTGTGTAGGGTATTTGAAATGTAATTATTCTGATTTCATCATATCACGTGTCTCCGGTATTGAGATTGGAAACCTAGCCATCTTGGATAAAGGTGAAAAATATAATTTTAGGCCATGTGTTACAATAAAGTCCCTAGAATTTGTGTTTGAGGGTCAAAATGGCTTTAGGGGGGAATAACTAAGAACAATCAATTGCGATTTTGTCCCCTGTGTTGTCTCCACCTTGAAGTGGTAGAGAGGCTTGTGAGTTCAATGACCCCAAGAGCTATAGTGATGTGCAGCTACTGGTAGGGTTTCCCTGTGTAGGGCCAGGTTGGCCTAGATATGTTTGGTTTTTGGCTGTCTGCTGTATGTGGCACCAATCCACATGTACACATAGCTGATTCACCAATCTTGAATTTTGTATACACTGTATTCTATTGTGTCCTGTTCTGGGGTGTTGAATAATAATTAATAATGGTTTTTAGTGTGTTGACGCCTTCAAAACTTGTTTTTGTGTGTGTTCAATCCTCAAAACAACATGTTTTTTTGTGTGTGTTCATTTCTCAAAACAACATGTTTTTGTGTGAGTTCATTTCTCAAAACATGTTTTTGTGTGTGTTCATTTCTCAAAACAACATGTTTTTGTGTGAGTTCATTTCTCAAAACATGTTTTTGTGTGTGTTCATATTTCTCAAAACATGTTTGTGTGTGTGTGTTCATTTCTCAAAACATTTTTTTGCGTGTGTTCATTTCTCAAAACAACATGTTTTTGTGTGTGCTCATTTCTCAAAACAACATGTTTTTGTGTGTGCTCATTTCTCAAAACAACATGTTTTTGTGTGTGTTCATTTCTCAAAACAACATGTTTTTGTGTGTGCTCATTTCTCAAAACATGTTTGTATGTGTGTTCATTTCTCAAAACAACTGGTGTGTACATTGCCCAAAACAATTACTAACTACACCTATCTTAAAGGAACTAAACTAAACCTATCTTATAACATTTGCCAGATACAACCCATCTCAATTCTCTTGATTTCCACCTGATCAAGATGTTTGTTACAAGATGATTGTAACTCTTGCTTGTTGCACTGATGACAAACAGTTTACAACTTGTTCACTTCTGTAAGTGCTCAGCATGACCAAATGGTTTGGTTTGGGTTTTGACCCAGGATCATTTTCATTGCACACAGATATCTCCATAAGTCCTCCATCTCCCTTCATAGATCACTTAAGGAGAATCTCAGCACTATGCATGAACTCCGCACCTCTGAGGAGGATTCAAATGCCATGAACTGAAGCAGGTCTGCATGAACCAGCCACAGACATCGTAACCTAAGCTACTCACCAGTGAGTACTTAAGGAACTCATGTGATGTTATTTACGGCATGGTTATTTTTATCTACATCTGCCTGTTTTAACAAGAGTAAAGTGGGTTTGGACCAAACAAAAATAGATGGCGGAAAATGGGATGTAGGGGATTGTCACAGTTAAACATTAATGTGGCAGTAGATATGTTGTATTATAACGCAATGACAGGTCGGCAATATATAAGCCCTTGGCAGATACGGGAAGTCGCTTAAGATGAAGAATCATTCCATGGCACTTAATCAGTTTGTTTGTTTTACAGGACATCGCTGTCAACATCAGCATCTTTCAGCTGATTGTTAATTTCTTGGCAAGATTACGATCAGTAGTTTGCCATTGCTTTCTGAGCGGCCGGCTCACATACCCCGTAAGTTACCGACATGGTTAGAACCGCTACCGATTCTCACCATCGTCACGTTACTCACGAGAGTATACAGGATTACAAAGAAAGTCGCTAACACCTAGGCCAGGGAGACCGGCCTTAATCAATTAAGAAGTTAAAAAAAAACTAAAATATTTCAGGAGCCAGCCCCTTTTACTCAGGAGCCAGCATATTTTGTTGTTGTGAATACAGGCTAAGAAAACAATTTAAAATTCAGGCGGAATATGGAAATTTTCTGGTGCCACTGCATCCGTGCGCCTGGATTTGTCTGTCCCTGATCAAATGTTTGTTTTTGCAGACTTGTTCTTCTGAAAGTGTATATAACTAATGTCTAAACATGTTTGTGCTCATGGCGATCTGGGTAAACCGTTCCACAGAGAAGGAAGTCAAAGATGATCTGAACAAGAAAATCTCCTTGTTCCGAGGAGATATAACAACTCTAGAGATTGATGCCATCGTGAATGCAGCAAATGAGTCCTTGCTCGGTGGTGGTGGAGGTAAGTCAGTCAACAACTGTTCATCTCTTTACAAATGTATTTTGAACCCATGTAGAATATTTGATCTGCTTCAGTGTTTTTGTTTCAATGATAACATGTGTAAACCTGCTAGAAATAGAACCATATTGTGGAGGTCAGTATGGCCGAATGGATAATAGCACCCATTCTTAAACATCCGGTGTGCTGATGCTGAGGTGGCGGGTTCAACCCCTACACAGGTCGCTTGGACTAAAATGTTGATTTCTTGTCCGTGACTTGGGGATGTAAATTACAGGTACCTCTGAAGTCGGGGTGGGTTCACCTGGGGGTGAGGGAAACTGGTAATAGGGAAAGCTAATCCTCACGCAAATTAATACCAGTGCTACTAGACGTAGTATTTATGGGCTATGCTTGAGTTCAAAGCGAGCAAGCGTCCAAAAACAAATTGCGTGTGAAGGCCAACCACATAAACCATGAACATAGACAGTCCATATGAATCTTGATACATGAAGCCCATAAATGGGCACTCTCCCCGCTATTTATGCTTCACCTTGACACCACAAGGTACAAGAGGAACATGATGAGATGATGATGATGATGATGATGAGTGTAGTTTAGTATAGATTTCACACATTGAAAATTGCAAGCCAGAGCAAGGTAGCATGAAGGTATACAGCAGTGAACAGGTTCTCATGCTCTAAGATGGACATTATGAACTCAGAATAATTGTTCACCAAATGGGCCTTAAAGATTCTGCTACCTAAAGATGAGGAGCATTCAACCAATCATCACAGCACATTCTGTCACCACATCTGAGGAGCATTCAACCAAACATCACAGCACATTCTGCCACCACATCTGAGGAGCATTCAACCAAACATTGCAGCACATTCTGCCACCTACAACTGAGGAGCATTCAACCAAACATCGCAGCACATTCTGCCACCTACAACTGAGGAGCATTCAACCAAACATCACAGCACATTCTGTCACCACATCTGAGGAGCATTCAACCAATCATCACAGCACATTCTGTCACCACATCTGAGGAGCATTCAACCAAACATCACAGCACATTCTGTCACCACATCTGAGGAGCATTCAACCAATCATCACAGCACATTCTGTCACCACATCTGAGGAGCATTCAACCAATCATCACAGCACATTCTGTCACCACATCTGAGGAGCATTCAACCAATCATCACAGCACATTCTGCCACCACATCTGAGGAGCATTCAACCAAACATCGCAGCACATTCTGCCACCTACAACTGAGGAGCATTCAACCAAACATCACAGCACATTCTGCCACCTACAACTGAGGAGCATTCAACCAAACATTGCAGCACATTCTGTCACCTACAACTGAGGAGCATTCAACCAAACATCACAGCACATTCTGTCACCACATCTGAGGAGCATTCAACCAATCATCACAGCACATTCTGTCACCACATCTGAGGAGCATTCAACCAAACATTGCAGCACATTCTGTCACCACAACTGAGGAGCATTCAACCAAACATCACAGCACATTCTGTCACCACATCTGAGGAGCATTCAACCAATCATCACAGCACATTCTGTCACCACATCTGAGGAGCATTCAACCAATCATCACAGCACATTCTGTCACCACATCTGAGGAGCATTCAACCAAACATCGCAGCACATTCTGCTACCTACAACTGAGGAGCATTCAACCAAACATCACAGCACATTCTGTCACCACATCTGAGGAGCATTCAACCAATCATCACAGCACATTCTGTCACCACATCTGAGGAGCATTCAACCAAACATTGCAGCACATTCTGCCACCTACAACTGAGGAGCATTCAACCAAACATTGCAGCACATTCTGCCACCTACAACTGAGGAGCATTCAACCAAACATCACAGCACATTCTGTCACCACATCTGAGGAGCATTCAACCAAACATCACAGCACATTCTGTCACCACAATTGAGGAGCATTCAACCAAACATCACAGCACATTCTGCCACCTACAACTGAGGAGCATTCAACCAAACATCACAGCACATTCTGTCACCTACAACTGAGGAGCATTCAACCAAACATCACAGCACATTCTGTCACCACATCTGAGGAGCATTCAACCAAACATCACAGCACATTCTGTCACCACATCTGAGGAGCATTCAACCAAACATTGCAGCACATTCTGCCACCTACAACTGAGGAGCATTCAACCAAACATCGCAGCACATTCTGCCACCTACAACTGAGGAGCATTCAACCAAACATAACAGCACATTCTGTCACCACATCTGAGGAGCATTCAACCAATCATCACACCACATTCTGCCACCTACAACTGAGGAGCATTCAACCAATCATCACAGCACATTCTGTCACCACATCTGAGGAGCATTCAACCAATTATCACAGCACATTCTGCCACCTACAACTGAGGAGCATTCAACCAAACATCACAGCACATTCTGCCACCTACATCTGAGGAGCATTCAACCAAACATCACAGCACATTCTGTCACCACATTTGAGGAGCATTCAACCAATCATCACAGCACATTCTGTCACCACATCTGAGGAGCATTCAACCAATCATCACAGCACATTCTGTCACCACATCTGAGGAGCATTCAACCAAACATCGCAGCACATTCTGCCACCTACAACTGAGGAGCATTCAACCAAACATCGCAGCACATTCTGCCACCTACAACTGAGGAGCATTCAACCAAACATCTCAGCACATTCTGTCACCACATCTGAGGAGCATTCAACCAATCATCACACCACCTTCTGCCATCTACAACTGAGGAGCATTCAACCAATCATCACAGCACATTCTGTCACCATATCTGAGGAGCATTCAACCAATCATCACAGCACATTCTGTCACCACATCTGAGGAGCATTCAACCAATCATCACAGCACATTCTGCCACCTACAACTGAGGAGCATTCAGCCAAACAACACAGCATATTCTGTCACCTACAACTGAGGAGCATTCAACCAAACATCACAGCACATTCTGCCACCTACAACTGAGGAGCATTCAACCAAACATCACAGCACATTCTGTCACCACATCTGAGGAGCATTCAACCAAACATCGCAGCACATTCTGTCACCACATCTGAGGAGCATTCAACCAATCATCACAGCACATTCTGTCACCACATCTGAGGAGCATTCAACCAAACATCACAGCACATTCTGCCACCTACAACTGAGGAGCATTCAACCAAACATCACAGCACATTCTGTCACCTACAACTGAGGAGCATTCAACCAAACATCACAGCACATTCTGCCAACTACAACTGAGGAGCATTCAACCAAACATCGCAGCACATTCTGCCACCTACAACTGAGGAGCATTCAACCAATCATCACAGCACATTCTGCCAACTACAACTGAGGAGCATTCAACCAAACATCACACCACATTCTGCCACCTGCAACTGAGGAGCATTCAACCAATCATCACAGCACATTCTGCCACCTACAACTGAGGAGCATTCAACCAAACATCACAGCACATTCTGTCACCTACAACTGAGGAGCATTCAACCAAACATCACAGCACATTCTGCCATCTACAACTGAGGAGCATTCAACCAATCATCACAGCACATTCTGTCACCACATCTGAGGAGCATTCAACCAATCATCGCAGCACATTCTGCCACCTACAACTGAGGAGCATTCAACCAAACATCACACCACATTCTGCCACTAACAACTGAGGAGCATTCAACCAAACATTGCAGCACATTCTGCCACCTACAACTGAGGAGCATTCAACCAACCATCACACCACATTCTGTCACCTACAACTGAGGAGCATTCAACCAAACATCGCAGCACATTCTGCCACCTAAAACTGAGGAGCATTCAACCAAACATCACACCATATTCTGCCACCTACAACTGAGGAGCATTCAACCAAACATCCCACCACATTCTGCCACCTACAACTGAGGAGCATTCAACCAAACATTGCAGCACATTCTGCCACCTACAACTGAGGAGCATTCAACCAACCATCACACCACATTCTGCCACCAACAACTGAGGAGCATTCAACCAAACATCACAGCACATTCTGCCAGACTGGCCAGGTTTTACCAGAGAAGATATTGGCAACCCTTCGAGAAGCGATGGTGGCATAATGGTCACTGGGCTTGCCTGCGGAGACAGTGGACTGGCACAGTCTGTCTATATTATAACGTCCAACTGTATTCCTGGTCTATCTTTGATCTCTTTCATGATTTTGCTTTAGAGAGACCTGATCAGCTAACTTCAAAACATCTTTAGGCTGACTAACCTTATGTTGGTGATGATATTTTAATTCATTGTTTCTTTATTGAAATCATTGCTTCATACCAATGTTATCTATTTCTGCTGTGGAATAAATTTTACCCCAGCGAGCAGTCTATAAATGATCATTAACATCAATTTGTGTGTTCGGTCCTTGTCTCTCAGTTGATGGGGCCATTCACCGAGCCGCAGGCCCACACCTCAGGTCCGAATGTGAGACACTAAATGGTTGCGAACCTGGCCAGGCAAAAATCACAGGTGGCTATAAATTAGCAGCCAAATGTAAGTGAACATTTTCCCCTCTCATTTATATTTTCTCTGCCGTATTTTTAGATTTTATTTAATGTAACTTCGAATTTTTAACTCCTTTGTTAAATCGGTACTATTGTGTGGATCGGAAATATAGAGAACGACTATAAGAATTGCAAATAACACAAAACATTGACTAATTGGTGTCTACATAGAATATTGGGAATAAAATGGTATGACAGAATAGTGGGAATAAAATGTTATAACAGGATATTGGGAATAAAATGGTATGACAGAATAGTGGGAATAAAATGTTATGACAGGATAGTGGGAATAAAATGTTATGACAGGATAGTGGGAATAGAATGGTATGACAGGATAGTGGGAATAAAATGGTATGACAGGATAGTGGGAATAGAATGGTATGACAGGATAGTGGGAATAAAATGGTATGACAGGATAGTGGGAATAAAATGCTATGACAGGATAGTGGGAATAGAATGGTATGACAGGATAGTGGGAATAAAATGCTATGACAGGATAGTGGGAATAAAATGCTATGACAGGATAGTGGGAATAAAATGGTATGACAGGATAGTGGGAATAAAATGCTATGACAGAATATTGGGAATAAAATGGTATGACAGAATATTGGGAATAAAATGGTATGACAGAATAGTGGGAATAAAATGCTATGACAGAATATTGGGAATAAAATTGTATGACCAAATAGTGGGAATAAAATGCAGTGACATACATTGGCACCTTGCCGTCTTGACAGACGATAGTTTGTGCTTCAAAAAGACATAATAACCTTTACCCATGGCGGTAACGAATGTGACTGATAAGGCCAATTCGTGCTGTAAATGTTCGTTCACAGTGGGTGCATGTCAACACGTGGTCATTCCCACCATCATGCACCATCTTACGTCTCACACGCTCGGTGTGTGACTTATCTGCAATAATTTTCTCCATTGTCATTATTCCATTTCTGATGTTTGCCCTCCATGCAACACGTTCAGCGGCGACTTGCTCCTAATGTGCCTTATCAATGCCTGTATCAATCATGTCCCGCTTACACACATCTTTGTATCGTAGTAGAGGCCGACCCTGAGATCTCTTACCCATTTGTAATTCATCAAAAAAGATGTCCTTTGGTATTCTACCATCATCCATCCTCCTAAGATGTCCTATCCATCTAAGTCTACGAAGACTGAGCATGGAATAACATATGACAGGATGGTGGGAACAAAATGGGATGACAGGATGGTGGGAATAGAATGGTACGACAGAATAGTGGGAATAAAATGATATGACAATAGTGGGAATAAAATGTTATGACAGAATTTTTTATTTTTTGCATATCCTTTACAGGACATCGCTGTCAACATCAGCATCTTTCAGCTGATTGTTGATTTCTTGGCAAGATTACGCTCAGTAGTTTGCCATTGCTTTCTGAGCGACCGGCTCACATACCCCGTAAGTTACCGACGCGGTTAGAAACGCTACCGATTCTCGCGCAACGTCACGTTACTTACGAGAGTATACAAGATTACGGAGAAAGTCGTGTAACCTCTAGACCAGTGACGCCGGCTTATGACAGGATAGTGGGAATAAAATGTTATGACAGGATAGTGGGAATAAAATGTTATGACAGGTTGATGGGAATAAAATGGTATGATAGGATAGTGGGAATAAAATGGTGTGACAGGATAGTGGGAATAAAATGGTTTGACAGGATCACCAATGTGGAGTTTATGGACAGAACTAAGCAAATTCCAGTGAATCAAGGGGTGAGGAAGCGGCGCTGGATAGGACATACACTGAGAAAACCCAAGGACAATATAACAAAACACTTGTTTGGAACCGACAGGGCAAACAAAATAGCGAAAGACTTAAAAGCGTATGGAGAAGAGAATTACAGACAGAGATGACAAATATTGTCAGGGAGCTATAGGTGCTGGCAACAGATAGGACTGTGTGGCGTGGGTTGGTTGAGGGGCCCATGGGGAGTCATTAGTTGAGTCAAGAAACAACATCACAATACTCCAGATAGTCCCATTACACGCTCCATCCTCATCTTCAACAGCTCAGCGATGAGTCCCAATACTAATTGTACCAGGAGCATTCTGATATGTGCCTTTCAACAGAGTCATGAGTGTCAGCCAGAGCAATGGCGAATAAAGGGCAGAATAAGAAGAAGAAACTATCTTAATTTAGACACCATGCCCTCTGTAAAAATAATAATGCAACAAATCCTAGTATTCTCCTGACTGGTACGGTATATCTCTCTTAGGTAATTACTATTTCCATGTCAATAATTTGTGTTAATAGTGTTAATGAGTCACATAGTAATGATTTTTGCACAATTCCCACGTGTTTATAATGCATAAATTGTTGTTGTCTAAGATTAGCCTCATAATGAATAAAATAATATATGAAAGAAATATTTGAAGGGCAGAATGTTAGGTGCGCCTGCGTGCATTCTTAACCCTTTGAAAATAAAGTTTGCATGATCTTTTGCCATGGCTCTGTTGAACCTAATAGAAACATATGATGGAGATATAGAAACAGGAAACAGCGGATGGCCAAGTAACTCTTATAAACCAGGCAACACATTGTTGGTGGCATGTTTCTATCACTCACAAACTTTCATTTCTACCAAGCAAATTGCGCTGACTTCTGTTTTGGCATGCTGGAATTTACAAGTTCTAGATCACAGATTGTTAAATACCCGTTGTGTGTAGTTACAGTATCTTTACAGACAGTGTGTACTTACACATGATATACAACTGTCTTACTGTCATATCTAGCTGTCTTACTGACACAACCACAGTCTGTAGTTACAGTGGATATACAACTGTCTAACTGTCATATCTAGCTGTCTTACTGACACAACCACAGTCTGTAGTTACAGTGGATATACAACTGTCTTACTGCCAACTAAAAACCAACTAAGATACAAAGATGTGTGTAAGCGGGACATGATTGATACAGGCATTGATAATGCACATTGGGAGCAAGTCGCCGCTGAACGTGTTGCATGGAGGGCAAATATCAGAAATGGAATAAAGACAAAGGAGAAAATTATTGCAGAAAAGTCACACACCAAGCGTTTGAGACGTAAGATGGTGCATGATGGTGGAAATGACCACGTGTTCACATGCACCCACTGTGAACGGACATTTACAGCGCAAATTGGCCTTATCAGTCAAACTCGCTACCGCCATAGTTAAAAGTTATTATGGCTTTTTAAAGCACAAACTATCGTCTGTCAAGACGGCAAGGTGCCAATGGAACAACTGTCTTACTGTCATATCTAGCTGTCTTACTGACACAACCACAGTCTGTAGTTACAGTGGATATATAACTGTTTTATTGTCATCTAGACAATGTAGTGGCATTATGCAACTGTCTTATCCACACAGTCTTTACTTACACTGGATTTACAACTGTCTTATTCAGACAATAGAGCCTGTTCTTTTGTATGGATGTGAAACTTGGACAATGTGCAGTCAAGCTGAAAAAGATCTGATGGCTGCAGAAATGTGATTTCTGAGGAAAATGCAAAGAATACCATGGACAGACAGAAAAACCATTGACCAAGTACTACAGGAGACAAATGAAAATCGTAAATTGATTAGAGAAATTAGACGTTGTCAGTCAAAATTTTTTGGACATGCTCTGAGAAGAAATGGATTGGAGAACTTAGTGACAACTGGCAAGATCGAAGGGAACAGACCAAGGGGAAGACCGAGAGGAAAATACCTGGATGGCTTGGCCACATGGCATGGACGAGACAGGAACACTGAGCTGATTCACGACGCTGGTGATCGAGTGAAATGGGGAGTCATGACCGCCCACGCTTACCGGCATGGCACATGATGGATTGATTATTCAGACAATGTGTATTACATTGGCTATAAAATTATCTTGCTGTCATCCAGGCAGTATGTGTAAGTTACGCTGAATATTCACAACTATTGTGAAATTCATTATTTTATATCTCAGAGAACAATAAGTGTTCACGACCAAATGTTAACACATAAATAGATCACCTGAATTTCTTTGTTGATTCTTCTTTCTACTGTGGCTTGTTTATTTCCATTGTGCAGATGTCATTCACACGGTGGGTCCTAGAGGAGAGAGACCACAAGTCCTACATCAGTGCTACACAAGTTGTTTGGATCTTGTCAAGGAGCACAAGTTGACATCAGTTGTAGGTGTTGCTCCTGTCATTGTGTTGATCCTGCTGTAGTGTTTGTCCAGTTGTTGTTACTGTACATTGATGTCTGGGTCTCTCTCATCTCTTGTGTCTATGTATTATTGTTTTTTGTGTGCGTTCCATCTCTTCTTCTCTGTTTCTGCTGTAGTGTTTGTCCAGTTGTTGTTCTCTCACTATATATTGATGTCTGGGTCTCTCTCATCTCTGTGTGCCTATGTATTATTGTTTTTTGTGTGCATTCCATCTCTTCTTCTCTGTTTCTGCTGTAGTGTTTGTCCAGTTGTTGTTACTGTACATTGATGTCTGGGTCTCTCTCATCTCTTGTGTCTATGTATTATTGTTTTGTGTGTGTGTACCATCTCTTCTTCTCTGTTTCTGCTGTAGTGTTTGTCCAGTTGTTGTTCTCTCACTATATATTGATGTCTGGGTCTCTCTCATCTCTGTGTGCCTATGTATTATTGTTTTTTGTGTGCATTCCATCTCTTCTTCTCTGTTTCTGCTGTAGTGTTTGTCCAGTTGTTGTTACTGTACATTGATGTCTGGGTCTCTCTCATCTCTTGTGTCTATGTATTATTGTTTTTTGTGTGTGTTCCATCTCTTCTTCTCTGTTTGTATGTTTCTCTTTTTGTCTGAGTTTCTCATTTGTTTGTCTCTCTGTCTGAGTCTCTCTCATCTCTTTGTATATCTCTGCATCTCTCTCATCTATTTCTATCCGGACGAGCGCCCCCCCCTCCCCCCCCCCCCCCCCCCCCCCCCCCCCCCCCCCGTTTCCAGCGAATTGTGCTTGTTTCCCGCGAGTGCACTGCTCTTCTTAGGTCCCCATATCGTACTGTTCTTTGATAGCCGACAATACTTGTAGTGACCGCCCTGTTCTTAATTAGCCGATTGTAGTTTCTTGGTTGTGGGCAGAACTTATCTATTGTCACTGTCCAGCAGCCTTATATTTAGTGATCGCTGGCTCAATCATCATTGTGTCTGACACTCTGCAGTACTTGTGTATGGCTGGATTCTGGATACGGTGCTCGGCCATCTGTACATTTCTATGATGTGGCGTAAGTGTTATACGAGTACCAGTTCTGCACAATTCACAACAGTTACCTCTTTAAACACTGACCACAGCTCAAGTAACAGAACGCAATTCGTATTTTGAATCTTATATTGACTCCAGGTATGTAACAGTTCACAATGGCATTTACACACCACTTACAGTCTACACTAATACATAATTAACTACAAGTGTACTGGCACAGTATATGGCCATACTATATGGACTATAGGCCCATGTCCCACTCTGTCCATGGTTATAACCCCAACTGCTCGCTTAGAAGAGAGTTCTCCCCTGCCCAGCGATATGCCTTGCTATTTCCGTGCAAGGCATGGACTTCCACTTGCTTGGTCTTCACGCTAACTGCATACAACTCCAGATTATCTGCACTACGTGCCCCGTGACATAGTTTGGGACATGGCAGTATGTCTCTTTATTTTTGTCTGAGTCTCTCTCATCTGTTTTTATAAATCTCTCTCTTGCCTCATCTCGTCTCTCTGTTTGTCTCTGTCTATCTTCAACATTGGTGGTCCTTTATTAAACGGAATATCATACTGTTTCTCAAATGAATCGCTGAAACGGTTTTTCACATACTCTGACCATATATTCTTGGTCGTTATTTTGCCATCTTTAGTTTTCAGGCAACCCATTGGTGTGGATGGTGTTTTCTTAGAGGGTTCATTAATGCGTTTGTGCATTAGTTTGGTATTTGAGGTAAAGTTCCCTGGCAGTTTAGTTTAGTTTAGTAAATGGATCAACATCACAGCACATGGGTGCAACCCATAAGTGCTCCGTTTTCCTCCTAACTCAAACCTGAGTCTGGAGAAACTCAGCTCAGTGCACGAACTCCGTAGCACCGGCGAAGATCCTGAAATACTTTGGGTAGATTTTTAACTCGAAATTTTGCCCGGGCAGCGCCATTAGGCTACTCTTTTTCGATTTCCAACTGCCAAGGGATTTTTCATGTGCGCAACAATACACACGGGCATCTGATCTCACTACCCAGAGACCAGGAGAAATTTTATTACTAGAAGTCCACGTGAAAAAATCCTGGTCCTCACTGGGGCTAGAACCCGAGACCTCCAGCACTCGGGGCGGACACCATACCTTGAGACCACGCAGCCCCCCCCCCCCCCCCCCCCCAGCAGCTGGACATCTTACAAGTTAGACCATTATTGGCTGCTGCCCTGCCAGAAGTAACAAATAAAAATTAAACGTACCCTCAATGGAATATTGACAAGAATAATTCTCTTACGTAGATGTGAATTCAAAAGAATAATTGAATGGGCATTCACAGACCTAGATATTCGGTTCAGCAACATGTTAAGCAGTTTATTGTACACGTCTTCAGAGAGGATAATCCTAAATGACATAAGTAGTAATATAATTGATTGTAATTTTGACTTTTTTTTTCCAGGCTTTTCCTTGCATTTCTACAGGTATTTTTGGTAAGTTTGACCAGTAAACACTGAGCACTGCTAGCTGTGTATATGATGTGGCCAAACATGTGTCTGTATAGAGTTCTACATTTTCATGACTAGTGCAGCTATTGTTTATGGTTATGTAATGTTTAGATACAGATATTGTTTATGGTTATGTAATGTTTGCATATGATGTGGCCAAACATGTGTCTGCAGAGAATTCAATATTTTCATGAACTAGTGCAGCTATTGTTTCTTGTTGTCATGTCTAGGTGCAGATATTGTTTCTTGTTATGTCATGTTTACATGCAGATATTGTTTCTTGTTATGTCATGTTTACATGCAGATATTGTTTCTTGTTATGTCATGTTTAGATGCAGATATTGTTTCTTGTTATGTCATGTTTAGATGCAGATATTGTTTCTTGTTATGCCATGTTTAGATGCAGATATTGTTTCTTGTTATGTCATGTTTAGATGCAGATATTGTTTCTTGTTATGCCATGTTTAGATGCAGATATTGTTTCTTGTTATGTCATGTTTAGATGCAGATATTGTTTCTTGTTATGCCATGTTTAGATGCAGATATTGTTTCTTGTCATGTCTAGGTGCAGATATTGTTTCTTGTTATGCCATGTTTAGATGCAGATATTGTTTCTTGTTATGTCATGTTTAGACGCAGATATTGTTTCTTGTTATGCCATGTTTAGATGCAGATATTGTTTCTTGTTATGTCATGTTTAGACGCAGATATTGTTTCTTGTTATGCCATGTTTAGATGCAGATATTGTTTCTTGTTATGCCATGTTTAGATGCAGATATTGTTTCTTGTCATGTCTAGGTGCATATATTGTTTCTTGTTATGCCATGTTTAGATGCAGATATTGTTTCTTGTTATGTCATGTTTAGATGCAGATATTGTTTCTTGTTATGTCATGTTTAGATGCAGATATTGTTTCTTGTTATGTCATGTTTAGATGCAGATATTGTTTCTTGTTATGTCATGTTTAGATTGATAAACAATAACTGGTAGTTCTAAGAGTGTTCATGTAGGTCAGCATGATCAAATGGATAAGAGCACTTGCTCTTAAACTTCCGGAGTGCTGATGCTGTGGGGTCATCCCTACACAGGTCATTTGGACTCGAATGTTGACATGAGGACGTAAATTATAAGTACCTCAGAAACCAGAGTATGTTCACCTGATGGCGAGGGAAATTGGTAATAGGGAAGGCTAATCCACATGCAAATATCAGTCTAGTGCATTAGAAATAGTAGCATATATATATCTAAATACATTATGTAGATGTGGAAAGTATGGGCTAGATGAAGTGACATGCTGAAAACACTTTGTTCATTACTTTGAACTAAACTCTAAACTGATGTTAGAATTGAGTTGTTCTATAATACTACCATGGGAGCTTCAGTGGTGCAGTGGTTAGATTCAGTGGTGTAGTGGTTAGATTCAGTGGTGTAGTGGTTAGATTCAGTGGTGTAGTGGTTATATTCAGTGGTGTAGTGGTTAGATTCAGTGGTGTAGTGGTTAGATTCAGAGGTATAATGGTTAGATTCTTGCCTGTCGTGGTCATGGGTTTGAACTCACATCAAGGCAGATTTTTAAATTGACCTGGATTTCCTGGTCAACCCAGTCTAAAATAGACACCAGCAAAACGTTTTAGGAAATAAAAAACGGACAGCATGATATAGACCACATGACCTTTCAAGTAACCCTTGGTCTGTACGAATACGGGTGTAGGACCATGTGTACAATATGCTTTATGGTATCTGAAATGGACCTTTAGACAGAGATCATACGGTCATCCTTGTTGCCTGCTCTTGTACACTCAGTCGCGGTTCCAATATCACAGCAACGGGTCGTCCCCATTATGCTCCTTTCCTGTGCCAGTGAATATCACATAAAATGTTCCTCACTGCCCCATGTGAAAAGTGGAACAGACAGGAGTCTCGATAAATAACAGCCCGCTCAGGCTCTTGTACACTCGGTGGAGGGTTGTTCTTTATCATTTGTTTGTGTAGTAGGTCAGCATGGTTGAATGGATAAGAACGCATGTTCTTAAACATCCAGTGTGCTGGTGCTGAGGTAAGGGGTTCAACCCCTACACCAGACAGCTGGACTAAAATGTTGACCTTTCGTCCTTGACTTGAGGACATAAATTACAAGTACCTCTAAAGTTGGAGTGAGTTCGCCTGATGGCGAGGGACACTATTACTAGGGAAAAGTAATCCACACACAAAATTCAGTCTCGCACTACTAGAAGTAGTGAGTATGTACTACGCTTGAGTTCAAAGCGAGCGAGCGCAAACAAAAAAGAAAAAACAATTGTTTGTGTATACTTGATTCATGTTTCAGTTATTTTGTTTCTGTTATACCCGGGTTCGAAACACAGCGGTGCTGGTTTTTTCGAAAAAGGTATAGGTGCCGGTCGTTCAGAAAGCAATGGCAAACTACTGAATGTAAAATTTGCCCAGGAATCACGAACAGCGAAAATGCTGGGGTTGACTGCTACGTCCTGTGAAGGACATGCAACTAATTTTTTTTTTATCTAGACATTGCATATACATCACTGATATTTCACTGAGTATTTTGTGTCTGTTATCTAAACATCCCATACACATCACTGATATTTCACTGAGTATTATGTTTCTGTTATCTAGACATCCCATAAACATCACTGATATTTCATTGAGTATTATGTTTCTGTTTTCTAGGCTACCCTAATGTCAATGCTGCCATCGTGGCCTTAAATACAGTCAGAGAGTGGTTGGAACAAGAGGAGTATGCCAAACAGGTGCTGTGTCTTTGTACATTTGTCTACGTGTGTTCTTGTACCACAGGCAAGTTATTTAAAAAATACTGTCGTGGTTGGAATATTGGATGAAAGTTGCCTTGTAGAACAAAAATTGTCATGCAGAATTATTCTGTTGACAGATGGCAGCACGTGCTAAACAGCAAAAGGCTGTCACTTGTAATGAGAACAATGTACTAGTAAGGATCATCTTAGACATATCCATAGGTGATGTGATCTCCTCCTTGACATGTGCCCCAGCATATATCGACTGATCCCACCAGTTCTCTATTGGTTGATCAAATGTCTTGTGCTCTTGACAAAATTGTTCATGTCTGGTGGCTCCCAGCTTCCCTCCTATCTCCCTCACTCTGGACAAGAAAGCAGATTCCCAGGTATCCTTAAAGTCATCAATTCTTCCAGCATCTCTTACAACGCTGATGAGGTCTGGCCCATCCATTGATCTTCCTACCAATCAACACCATGTTCGCCAATCCATCGGAGTTGCCTTTCACATCTGACTGCCCCGGTACGTACTGGAGGTAAGATAGAAGGCAAGAGAACAAGCGGTAGACGAAACAAGTGGGAAGATAACATCAAGAGATGGACGAACATCAGCCTGACAGAATGTACAGTCAAGACAGTGTTGGAGATACATTGCAGCCAGCCTTCATTGTGGAGACAGCACCTCATTGAATTGAAGTGTCCTCGTATATAGATAAAAGTTAGCTTGACTAATGTGAAAAAGTGTTAAATGTCTATGTAGAGCCCAAGCAGAAAAACCAATGACCAAGTCCTACAAGAAACAAATGTAAATCGTACACTGCTTAGAGATATTAGACGTAGACAGTCACAATTTTTTTATCATGTTATGAGAGGAAATACATTTTAGAACTTTATGACAACTGGAAAGATCGAGGGGAGGAGAACAAGGGGAAAGCAGAAAAGTACATACCTAAAAGGCTTGGCCAAGTGGTGTGGTCAAGACAAGAACTCTGGGCTGATCCACGACTCTGGTGATAGAGTGAGATGGGGAATCTTGACTGCTCACACTTATTGGCATGGCACATGAAGATGAATGAGATCCCAAGCGTTTGTATTCATGTGAGATCCAGACAATAAGCGAACAAGCTGAGGAACAGCTGATGGCAGCAGAGATGTGGTTTCTGAGGAACATGCAAAGGACACAATTGACTGATATAGAGGACCAGATGAGACACTCCTTTGATAGAAAGACAAAGACACACATTAATGGAAACATTAGATTAGAATTAAAGATTTTTAGGGGAATTTTAAGAGGGTGACCAAAATTTAAATCTTAGTGATAACTGAAAGTCTTGATAGGAGATGAAAGTGAAAATAGATAGATAGATACTTGGGTGTTTACTCTTCTATAGCGAATATACTTTTGCATATGCTTTTGTTACATGGTAGCCTGCTGCATGACTTCTCCACTGTCGAAGGTCAAAGAATCTGAACCCGCATGGTCTGTTTTTCTCTTGATCATACGTGATGATAACATCCAGAGCTTGCCTGAATTTAGAGCAGCAGCTCTTTAAGTTATCATCATTAGCATCATTAGGTAAACCACCAATAAATATTTTTGTAGTTCTTCCAGCATAACCAGCTGGTAAAATTATCCTACACTCGGCGTTGTGCAATTCTTCTTCTGCCTTTCATCTCGCAATGGAACAATGGTTTGATTTTGCCGTGCAGTTTTCTATGGGGTTAGAAAGGTTTGATTTTGCCGTGAAGTTTTCTATGGGGTTAGAAAGGTTTGATTTTGACATGAAGTTTTCCATGGGGTTAGAAAGGTTTGATTTTGCCGTGCAGTTTTCTATGGGGTTAGAAAGGTTTGATTTTGCCGTGCAGTTTTCTATGGGGTTAGAAAGGTTTGATTTTGCCGTGAAGTTTTCCATGGAATTAGAAAACCAATCTCATACCAACTGTTGAAGGTCAGCGTGGCCGAATGGATAAAAGTGCATGCTATTAAACTGTGTGCTGATGCCAAGGTAGCAAGTTCAACCGCTACACCTGTAAGTTGCACTAAAATGTTGACTTCTCGTGACTTGGGGAAATAAATTGCAAGGACCTCAGAAGTCCAGATGAGTTCGTCTGTTGACGACGGAAACGGGTAATAGGAAAAATTAGCCCAAGCACAAAACAACAATACAGCATAGATTACACTAGAGTTCATAGCAAACAATTTTTATTTTAAATGAAAAATATAAACCCTCCTTAGTTGTCTCTTATGACATGCATGGTAAGTTATTACTATTCTATACTTTCGACATGGTAAGTTATTACTATTCTATACTTCCCACATGGTAAGTTAGTATTACTATTCTATACTTCCCACATGGTAAGTTAGTATTACTATTCTATACTTCCCACAAGGGTAAGTTATTACTATTCTATACTTCCCATATGGGCCCTGGTAATACAAGGGCCCAATATTGTATTACTCATGTTAAGTGCAGTGTCAACTGGTAATTATAATTGTTAATTTCTGGTTTTGTTTATTTTGTCTGACAGGTGGAGAGAGTTATATTTTGCCTGTACTTGAAGGTCGATGTGGTGGCCTATGAGAGCCTGATGCCCGTCTACTTTCCTCTTGAGCTGGCTGCAGACACGAATGCTAACAAGAGCCCTAGTGAGTTCTTGCTGGCTTGTTCTTCCTTGGTGGTCTTTGTCTGTGTTTGCAGCAGGCTTGTGCTCCCATTGTGGTCAAATCCTCACACATAGGGGAATGAGAATATTCACAGCAAAAAAAAAAAAGAGGTGCATTGTGGGGTGATCGTCAACAGGCTGTCATGACAGATAAGCCATCAGATCTGACCTGACAACCTCACAGAGCTGAGAATATGCCAGTTGATCACCTTAGAGATGCACGTGGACCCCCTCTGATGGACCAAGTCGACCCAGACTAACATGTTTTGGGAAGCAAACGGGACCGTGGTAATACTGGCCACATCACCCACCAGATGCTGATTGGTTCATAGAGATGCGGGACTAGCACCATATGATCAGTCAGCCCTAAGGTGGGTATAAGGGTCTTTCCATGGCAAAAGGGTGAAGGTCAAGTTCTTGTCGGCCAATGGGAAAGACTCAAACACATTGTCTCAAGTGCTGGAAAATGAGCTGAAGCAAACGCTGCTAGAAGGGAAATTATGGAGGTTCAGAGAGATTGTGGTCACCCATTGTCTGCGTGAATTTTGAGGCAATGAGAGGCGGGGAAGTCACTGGTCCACATAAGACAGAAGCTAATAAAGTGAGTGAAAGCACACAAAAACAACGCTCGAAAGATAGGCTCAAGGTCACTGATGTGAGTGAGAAGGACTTGTGTGAGGTTTGGAAGCACCTCAAAAGTAAACATAGTGCCCTCTATCTGCAAGAACAGGAAGAGAAAACATACGGATTGCTCATTTTGGGCTATTTGGAGTTTTTTTCAGCAATCTTCAGTAAAACTGTTTCTGTATCTTCAAGGAATGATCTTACTGGTTTAGTCATTGTCCAGGATGTACTGCGAGATGTCAGATATGGGTCTACATAACAAGGAAGAATGTTCTAACTTCTATTGATGGATTATTTGGATGAGCATACTTATGTGACATCTGAGCAGACTGAGAGCCTATAAGTGTTACCGGAGTCAACTAGTGTGTATTAAGGAGAAGTGACTTACAGACGTACTATTTGCTGAGGAGAGCCTAAGTACTTGTGGGCAAGCCTAAAGTGCCGTGGCATCATTTCCATCAATTAACAAACAAACAGAGGTCAGCATGGCTGAATGGATAAGATTACTCGTTCTGAAACATCCGGTATGCTAATGCTGAGGTAGCAGTTTCACGCTCTACACTGGCCTGTTGGACTAACATTATAACTTATCATCCTTGACTTTGAAACGTAAATTATAAGTGCCTCAGAAGTCGGAGTGGGTTTGCCTGATGGCGAGGGTCGCTGGTAATAGGGAAAGCTAATCCACACACAAAAATCAGTCTAGTGCACTAGTGAACATGTGCATGGACTATGTTTGATTTTAAAGCGGCGAGGAGCATCAACAGCAACAAACTTAACAGTTGTACTTAAGGGGAATAACTGCTGTTTCACAATCCTGACACACTGGGTTCGAGGATTTTCACCATGGTATGAGTGCCTGCCCTTCAGAAAGCTGGCAAACTGCTGAATGTCAAGTTGCCTAGGAATTCACAAACAGGCAATGAACCCTGGGGTTGATCATTTAACAGACATGCATCCAACTTGAAAAGAATAGATCTGTCTATTTTCAAACTACTTCTTTATTTAATTTGTTCATTTTTGTTTACACATCCTCACATTTTTCAAATCAACATATTTTCATATTTTATTGTAGGCTCAGAAAAATCGGAAAAGGAAGAATCTCCTAGTCCATCCAGTGAAGTTGGGAAGTGCGACAGTAAAGAAGAGGAGGAGTTAAGGAAGGATTGATTGCACGAGTTTGTTGTCGTGTTTCTATTTGGGCATTTGTCTTTGTATTACCTAGTGCTTTTAAACATATTTTGTTGGGCCCCAAACATGGATGCTGTGTTTGTTTCCTGGATTACTTTTTTGTTTGTGAAGTAAATAATGTACATTAACTAAGTAAATAATGTACATTAACTATGATGATGTGCCTATCAAGTTATAGGCTATATCTGTCTGCCAAAAATGGACTCTGTTTTTGCTGTGTTGGAGCCTGTTTTGTGTTATGTCAGCTTAGCTGTCCCAGTACAATCGTCAGTAAGACGGACATTCTTCTGTCACATTGTGGGAAGAGAAACACGGAACATAATTTAACAGCTGATGAGTTGAGTTCAGACACAAAATCACAGCACTCCGACACATTCCCATACATGCTCCGTCTTTATCTTCTACAGCCCATAAACGGCACTTCTTTTGCTTCCTAGCACATCAAATGAATTAATTATTCCACCTGCCATTCAGTTGGCGACATTTATGGACAAAGAGATAGAGGATAAAACACACAAAAAGAAACTGGAAATCTTGTGTCATGACACAGAATGATCTCATGACAAGAAGTCCTAATTGGCAATAGAGAATTAGCACTGTGAAAAGGCTTGGTTCGCTAAGTATGTTACAGACAAGAAAGAATCATGTGTCATGCCAATAAACACAGACGTTAATTGTTCGTCATCTCACATGATCACCAGAGTATTGGATCAGCTCTGTGTTCTTCTTCTTCTTCTTCGTTCATGCGGAGTTTTTTTTCGGACGTGATTGCGTTGTGCCTGTTTACAGCAGAGCTGCGTTCTTGCGCCGTTAGGCCGACACATCCGACTTCTGCGGGCATTTGTTGACCGGGTTAACCTTCCCGGCTATTGTGTTATTTTACTTTGCACATTTGGTCAGAAGACACCAAAGACGATCTGACCATCCCAGTGGCCACATATTTAGTTTGAAAGTCACATATCTGATCTTTTATAGCAGTTATCTACCTTCCACGGATCCATACTAATTTTCCTCTACGTTATTCATGAGTCTCTGAGACAAATAAACCAAAACCACATCTTCACTTCAAACTAATGCAGAGACAGGAAGCAGACAACAAAGCTCAGATCTAGGTGGTAGAATTTGTGTCCATCATCATCTCAGACAAGTTCCTCATCATCACCGCTTAGCTCTGTGTTCAAGTCTCGATGAAAAAGCAAAGAATGACTAGCAACAAATGTAACACACCACATGTTGTTAGGTGACAGAGAAGCGTAGGCTTTGTATCCCATAGAAAACTAGCTGCTAAATTCAGTTAATCATACATGTCTTCACATGGCTTGACTTGAGTTGGTTGAAGGGCCTATAATACATTTGGAGATGAAAAGCAGATTAAAAAAAAAGAAGCATAATGACAACAGAAATACATCTAACAGAGCACCCCATGAAACAAGTAATGAGCTCCAAGTACTTAGAAAGTATAATCAAATGCCAAATCAGAAGACATGGTTAAGAATAGATGCACTAAGGCAAACCAACTCTCTGGACAAATGGCACTAATACTAAAAAACAAACATGTATCAATAGTTACTAAGAAAGCACTCTACATCACAATCTTACTACCAACTCTATGCTACCAATGCCAACCTGGACAGTGACAGGAAAAGGAAAATAACAATGGAAATGAGATTCTTGAGAAGAAAACTCAATGTATCAAGAAGAGAGAAAGAAATGGCGAAATCGGGACTAAAGTGGGCATTGTGGTAGCACTAGATTTCATTAGAAAACAGCAGGTGAAATGATCCAGCCATATAACTAGGCTACCGGCTGAAAGTATACCACAACAAGCAATGATGTACAGACTTAATGGAACCATGAGACATCGCCGACCATGTAAATGATGGACAGAGGAAACAACAAAGTCCACAGAAATCTTGATTTATGAAGCCCATAAATGGGCACTCTCCCGCTGTTTATGCTTCACCTCAACACCGCACGGTACAAGAGGAACAAGATGAGATGATGATTACATGTCAGCTGATAGGTAAAGGAAGCTTAAATTCAGATTGTTACATCTCTGTGTCTTTGTGGCACAGCAGTTGTGTATCCACACACAGCCGCTGACACCCATAGTTCCGTTCCATTCCACTATTAGACATTTTAAACACATTAGCTGGTTGTGATTCGTTGATTCAAGAATATGTGAGCGTGTGTGTAACTATAATTTTAAAGCATGTTTTACCGAGTCAATTTTCTGTCCACCATCTTTCAGTCTAGTTCCATATTGAACATCATTTTATAACTTGACTATTATTTTAACTGATGCTGGGTAAAACACACATTGAAAAAACCAAACAATAATATAACCAGAAAGCGCTTATATGGAATCCATAGAGCAAAAGAAACAGAAAAACCAAAAATTCACGGAGAAGAGAAATGGAAATAGAAATAAATAAAATGGAGAGGACATGTGCAGAGTGGCTTGCGCGGGCTAAGATAGTAGGGTCTGGAGTGGCTTGGTTGAGGACCGATGCCTTGATGGAGGGTACAGGGTGACAGAAGAAGTCTTTGTAAGAGGAAACTGTCTATGCTTGGCACCCACTCATGCCACATAAGCCCATTGTGAACTGTACATAAAATGGACTCCGGATCAGACAGTCTGATTGTTGTGGTGACTCTAGTACTGGAACTACTGGAATGTAAATGTATGAACTTTATTATGATATTAGACATTGTGATATTAACTTTTACACAAATGTTATCATGTTACATTCATTAAAGCTGGAACCTATACATCTGTGTTTGCAGCATGTTGTCTTGTTTATTAGCAAAGAAATATAAACTCAAGCAGGGCTTCACAAAGTGGGAAGTCGTGTATAACTAATTGGGTCACAAGTGGAAAAGTTTGAGAATCTTGTAATGAGACCACACTCTGCCCAACAGAAACATTGAATGAATGAGCTGTGTGGCAGCCTGGATGAACTGCTGTTTATTGAATAGGTTTCATGTTATTTGAGAATGTAGGAAGGACAAGATATGAACCTATGACCTGGACATAGTGGTAGAGGGTGAGTAAAGATTCCTTCTACATGCTTAAGGCGGATTAAGCATATGGTACCAAACCCATATTTGTACAGTCTGAATGGCACTCGGTTAGTGATGTGGTGGTATTGTGGCCAACGCCTTCAAAAAGTCACTTAAAAGTTGATAGGGTCAACTTAATTGCACCAGGTTTTATCCAATATGGCTCGGTCTCTTTCCACAGCGCAGAAAGTGTCACACAAAGCACGAACTCCATAGCTCTAGCGACGGCCCAAAGGAGTCTCCGAAAAATTTCACTCATGAACCGAAGGACACAGCCCAGAATCGAACCCACAATCTTCAGAGCCCGAGTCAAACGGCTTGACCACTTCGCCATGGATGCCGCCTTCATTTCCTAAGACATTTTCTGGTACTCATGTTAGGCTGTGTCGACCTGGTAGCCGAGGTCAGTTTTAAAATTTGAAATCTTCCAGATGTAGACTGAACCTAAGATCACCTTTACGGCAGAAAATGGCAATAGCACAACGCTTAGCAGGCGTGCGTTTCTATTTTATTCCCTTCTACTGTATGGAGGCTAATCAATACCTGTAATGTGTTCGTGTTGTTTAGATGGCCTCAGGGGTCCCCAGCATTCTAAGTATTTCATAAACACAATGGAATCCGTCATCAAAACATGTCCTTGTAAATGTTAAGTAATACGCTAGACCTATCATAGTGGTCCGACATACATGTGTTTATTTGACCTGTACCAAATTAATGTACACAAGAATTCATGACCCCACTAACAAAGGAGCATCCACATCAACAGGTTTCCTGAAAACCAATGGAGGAAAAATCATATTATGCAAGGATCAGAATATTGATTTGTGGACAAAGTATGTGAGATACCTTTACAATTCACATGAGGAGCAGTCTGATATTACCAATAATAATAGAGGACCACCAAATTTTAAGATGGAAGTTCAGAATGCTGTTAACCATATGATATCCGGCAAATGCTTCTGCCTGTCTTAGTAACTGTTGGTTTTTGTGATGAATAACACACTACCAGAAGTTACCGAGATGTGCAAAAGCTGCTATACATGCAAGTAAGAGGCAATTGTGTGAACAAACAGACATGAAAGTCTCTTTCAAACTTCAGTGGTGATTGTGAAACATATGACATTATTTTGTGTATTTTAAAATACTTCACATAAATCTTAAACAGCAAATTATCATTCAGAGAGACAATCCTGCAAGAATGCCTGGCATTCTTAAAGTCTGGAAATTAACTTAAGAGTACAAATGTAGCAAACAGTATAAGAATGGTTTACTCACTTTTATGGTAAAGTAATACCACAGAACTAAATCATAAACTCTGTTGACATAATCATCAGAATACTCAAATATCAAACTAAGCTGACAGTTAAAGTGATGGTTTCTACAGCTGCTTGTAAAAGTGGTCCGATTCCACCTGGAGGGAATTTGAACCTGGGGTGGCAGGTGAGTGCTCCATGTTATCAGGACTATTATAGCTGCTGGTAACAGCAGTCTCATTGTTGCTTGGGAGTCAGGGACCTTAACCCTTTAATAACTAACAAAAGGGAAATAACTCCGCAAAATTAATGACTTGATATTTTGTAAAGTCATTATACACGAATTGGTTTGACATATAAATGTCCTAGATGACTAATAAACTAGAAAAATGGACACAGTTTAACATAAAGCAACATTAAAAACAATAAAACAAAAAGAAAGGTTTAAAAAAACATTTTAACTGGGAAAAAATGTGAAGAAAAATTTTTTACTCACGAAATGATGTTGAAAGTGTCCCGCACTATGTATATAAGTGCCCTGATAGCAGCAAATATCCTGCACTATATATCCACGTGCTTTGATACAAGTGATTCATGGTATTTTGTGAAGCATTCCCCCTTGCACAGCCATATCTGACAGAGACTGCATCCAAAAACAACCTCACTGGCTCTGCTCTTCTTACCAGACTTGGTGTTCATCTTGGCACACCAGTAGCAAGTTTTCCTTTTGCCATCCATACGAATTAGTCTGTGGTCCAAAAGATTGCTGGTACCCAGACCTACAGTTGTGGGGCAAGAAGAAGCTTTCCGTTTCCTCGAAATGTTACCCTTCAAGAGTAGAAACCAGGCTACGCCTAAAAGCGAGATGGCCAACATCACCAACCCTTGTGTGTGGGCGATGGGAGTTTGAACAAATTATCCAGCTGTTGACAATAGAGGTTTGCAGGAGAAAGGCAAACATATATCTCCACCACTTCACAGATTTCCTACCAACAGGGTAATATGAGGACAGCTGGTCAAACCTGTCCACTCCACCCATTGATCTGTTGTAGGCGGCCACTGTTGTGGGTATCTGAACATTTTATCTGCCACCGGGTGCCTTACGTGATGTCATCTTCTTCTTCTTCAGCGTTCCGAGCCATTGAACTTTAGTCTACCATTGTAGGCAATCATGGCTTCATCAATGCTGATATCTCTGCCAGCAGAAAAACACGAGGATATGTTTTTCCTCACCATATCAAGGAACGGTCTTACCTTGTACAGTGGATCGTAATCTTTGTGGCCTATGGGCTTCTGCTTACTGGTGTCATTGAGATGAAAATATTGGGAGATTTTTGCATATCTAGTTTTTCCCATGCACTGTGATACTCCGGGATGATAGAGATCTTCATCTGTGCTCCAATACATGGCAGTTTCAGGCAATTGAACATAGCCCATGAGTATAGCAAGACGAATATAAATTTTTATTTCCTGAGTGCTCACAGGTGACCAGTAAACATCCACTTTACCTGCCTTTTCTTGTCGTTGAGTGGCATACAAATTAGTTTGTTCCATAGCAGACTGATAAAAGTCCTCATTTACAATGAGACTGAAGTAGTCAAACGGTTCTGAACTCTCTCGAAGATCATGCAAAAAAACCTTCAACGACTACAGGGGTTGTCTCAGGACTCCAAACATACATGTCTTTGTCTACAGTTTCACTGACACTACAGAAATCTGGGTCCTCTTCGTCAAAATTCCAGCCTGCCTCTGTAATCAATGTCACTTTCTGCATCACTATCTCTAAACAAATCAAACGGTTCAGTGATATCCACAATAACACTGTCATAATCGACAGACATACCTGCACAATCTTCAAGAAAATCGTGGCTGGATTCCATTTTTTTGCGAATAGATGATACAATATTGAGAAGTCACGAAAAATTGATATTATTTCTGAACCGTTGAATGGATTTCAAAACAGGAAGAACAAGGGAAACAACTCTTCCTGTTTCCTAGGCCGTGATACAATCGTAGATTCATTCATTCGCATAATTATTATTCAGAAGCGCTTGGGACAAGACATGTGTAAAAACGTGGATTTGGGGGGTAATAGTCGGGAAAGGGTTAAACAATCTAGGACATGGAGTAATGAGGTGATGATACTAGTTCTTACACAATTACAGGAATCTGTGTCTTTTCAGAGAAGCTACATCTATTGATACAGCTGGATGGGCGTGAAACACTAAGGATGTCACATATGCTAGATCATTGCATTATGAACTGCTGTGGCTAGCTCTCTTTCTCACATTTTCCCTCCTCAACTCTGTGAACAGCAAACACCTACCTTATTACTCACTACACAAGTTCAAGGCCATTATTTGGCTTATTTAGCCAGAAATATTAAACTCCCTTGCAGCCAGCGCTACAATCTTCTGCATGAATCTCATTCTGCCAGCAAACAATTTAATACGACTAAATTTTAAATGTACAAAATTAGTTTATGGCTGCTGTTCTGGTTGAAGACCCTCGGCATCAGGCTTATCTGGCAAATCACCTGCGTATAAACGCAACTGAGGTATAAGTGGCACTGTCCCGTCTCTTTCATCTTTCGTCAGACTATTTAAGATGTCATCAACTAACGGCTTCGAAGATGAGTTCAATCGTAGAGTTTCAGGTGAAATCTGATTGGCCCGATGAAGTTGAGTGCGAAGAAATTCTACTTCCCTGGCCAGCAGATGGCGCTCTCGGCACACTTGACTGTACTTGGTTAATGCCTCAACAAGCTGCGGAAAGAGTGGTGGATTTCATTTGTTAACCTTTCTGCTGAAGCTTCAGGGTATTTGTTTTTTACATCATCTCTAACTTGCTTCAAGTACCAGTCATCGTCGGTTTTGTGGTGAAGGGGTTATGGCCACAATTCGTAATCCATATGCTGCGTTCAAAACACAGCTGCAGGCAATTTGGAAGCAGACTTGCGTTGTTTTCATACAATGGTATGAGTGCTGGTTGTTCAGAAAGCAATGGCAAACTACTGAACGTAAACTTGCCAAGAAATCACAAACAGCCAAATAATGCTGGGGTTGACTCTGACATTCAGTAAAGAGTATACAACTGACTAAGTAACCTGTCAAAACTGAAGGCTGTGGGAAGAGTGGGGGAATTTCATGTGTTCATCTGTCTGTTGTAGTTTCAGGGCATTTGTTTTTTTCTTCTTCTTCACTCCTCTGTAGAGGGGCGTGCTTCACACCCAGTTATGCGCCTGACAGGTCAGTGTGTGTGACTTCGGCACACATTTGTGTCAAGTTTGCTGCCTCTAGACAGAATCCATCCAAGGTCACGGACGATGTCTACCTGTGTGTTTCCCACATTAAATATCACAGTGAAACATTAGTTAGTTGCATGACCTTGTGCAGGCTGTTGCAATCAACCCCAGCATTTACTGCCTGTTTGTGATATACTCGGCCATGTTAATTCAACATTTTGTCCTTAACTCTCTAGAGGGCAGACACTCATACCATTATGAAAATCTTCAAACCCAGTATGTTGGGCTTGTGAAACTTTATTCATTTCCCTAAGCCATCAATTGTTTTCACTGCAATTGTTAAGTTTGTTTGCTAATTAATGGAAACAACGTCTCTGAGCTCTGGGCTTGCATTACTTTGAAAGTAATTAGTTCTGCCCTCCAGAAAGCAATGACAAACTACTGAATTAACACTGCCAAGTAAATGACAAGCAGCCAGTAAATTCTGGGGTTGATTGCAACATCCTGTAAAGGATATGGAACTGACTAATTACTTTGAAAGCAATGCAAACATGTTTCGTAGTGGCTGTCTCCACTGGGCCTCTGCTGCGGAATATTCTGGGACAGAGAGTTAAATGACATAAGGACTTTCAATAACCATGCTGGTCCAAGGCACAAGATTTTTCTTCCGCACAATATTTTATATCAGCTGAATAGCATCAAATAATCACTAGTGTGCGAAAAGGAACTAAAAGATAGTAATGGGGTCTGATTCTCATTCTATATTATATAAACTTCAAAATAGGCAGACAAGATACCCAGCACAGATGACATTCTCTTGCAGGAATGACATGGATACATTGTGTTAGTCATGCCGGAGTGCAAGAAAATGAGTGAGCAGATCAGTCACAAGTGCCAGGGTGGGATCACTCATTATGGACAAGGCAGACATTGTGAAGACCATCTATGAGCGACTAAAGTTAAAGACACTGTAATGGATGAAACAACATATTCAAGAATATGTGAATTAGGGGTCATTAAGTGTGGGTCTGAAAGAGAGGTATAAATGTGAGGATGAAGTTGACATGTGTACAACCAGTGTATCAGTGGAACTATTGGCATCTACACCTTGCAACATTTGCTGCAGCAGACAGGTCATTGTTATGTCCCCCCAGAGTGTTATGATGTTGAGTCTTAAATTAAACTAATCATTTATTGACGATGATGATCCTGGTTCTGTCCTTGCTCATCCTCTAGAGACTTGAGCCGCTCCTCCATTTTATCATGACAGACATAGACTAGACAGCAGATCATCATGATGTGGAAGATTTGGAGGAAAGGAAAGCTGACGACAAAGACAACCTGCTGACCTGTACTGCTTGGTTCTGTCCCTGTTCATCTAGGCACTTGAGCCGCTCCTTCATCTTTTCATGGACACGTGAATGTTGGTCTGCTTGATCCTCCAGCTCTGTCATTCGCTGCAGCATGCGCTCCATCCGCCCGGCCATCTCAACGTTATTCTGGCTGAGTTTGTTATTACCAACTCTGCACAATAAATATAGTGGAAGATCATTACAGGTGATTCCCATAGCAGATACGGCCACAGCACTGTGATATACTGTGAACTTCACATACATTTTTTAAACATACATATAGATAAACTGTCTGAGCTCAACATGTGTGGATACTGCCCAAGCTTTATGAAACTTGCAGACAGAATAGCTCAGCCTAGCAACACATATAGATAAACTGTCTGAGCTCAACATGTGTGGATACTACCCAAGCTTTATGAAACTTGCAGACAGAATATCTCAGCCTAGCAACACATATAGATAAACTGTCTGAGCTCAACATGTGTGGATACTGCCCAAGCTTTATGAAACTTGCAGACAGAATAGCTCAGCCTAGCAACACATATAGATAAACTGTCTGAGCTCAACATGTGTGGATACTGCCCAAGCTTTATGAAACTTGCAGACAGAATAGCTCAGCCTAGCAACACATATAGATAAACTGTCTGAGCTCAACATGTGTGGATACTGCCCAAGCTTTATGAAACTTGCAGACAGAATAGCTCAGCCTAGCAACACATATAGATAAACTGTCTGAGCTCAACATGTGTGGATACTACCCAAGCTTTATGAAACTTGCAGACAGAATATCTCAGCCTAGCAACACATATAGATAAACTGTCTGAGCTCAACATGTGTGGATACTGCCCTAGCTTTATGAAACTTGCAGACAGAATAGCTCAGCCTAGCAACACATATAGATAAACTGTCTGAGCTCAACATGTGTGGATACTGCCCTAGCTTTATGAAACTTGCAGACAGAATAGCTCAGCCTAGCAACACATATAGATAAACTGTCTGAGCTCAACATGTGTGGATACTGCCCTAGCTTTATGAAACTTGCAGACAGAATAGCTCAGCCTAGCAACACATATAGATAAACTGTCTGAGCTCAACATGTGTGGATACTGCCCTAGCTTTATGAAACTTGCAGACAGAATAGCTCAGCCTAGCAACACATATAGATAAACTGTCTGAAAACAATACATGTGAATAAAACTGTCTGAAAACAATAAATGTGTGCCACATAGCGGCACGCACCACCAAATGGAAAACGGGATATTCCCAGACAAGTCAGAAACTAGATGACCATATGAGAAACTAAGGCCAATGTGGACAACGTCATAGGACGGCAACGGGAGACGCTTCGAGAGAGGACATCAGGACAGCGGTGTTTTTTTATGGGCTCCGTGTTGGAGAGGATATGATCTGGTCTTCTTAGTGAGCGAGGAAATCGTCTGTTGTCTCACATTCATACAGTGATGGGACAGGAATAACCTTTAGACGAGTTAAAAAAGCGGCTGGTAAATCCTTGGGAAAAGAGCGACCTTCCTGAAGCAATGGCAGAATTTGGGAGCTGGTTCTGTATAACTGCATAACCGCCCGTCCCCGTATTTAGGGGCAGGTTATCATATGGAGTAGCGTTCTTTGTTGTTCTGCAAGAGCATGTAATAAATGCCTGAAATTGCCATAGGCTGGTTTGCGTCTGTTTCATCGAGGTGAGCTGTTTTATTATTCTGTTGTTTATTACGAGCAGTTTTGTGTCTTAGAGTTGAGATGCGTCAGCATATGTCAAGACAATGTGAATAAACCTGTCTGAAAACAATACATGTGAATAAACCTGTCTGAAAAAAATACATGTGAATAAAACTGAAAACAATACATGTGAATAAACCTGTCTGAACACAATCCTCATCAAGATATAACGGATCTATTTATTTGTTCTGTCTATTATTCTCTCACATTGAACTCAGACATAGTCCACACACGCGCGACTACTTCTAGTGCACTGGAATTATTTGTGCATGCTGATTAGCTTTTCCCTATTACCAGTGTCCCTTGCCATTAGGCACACCCACTCCGACTTCTGAGGTACTTGTAACTTACGTCCTCAAAACATGGACGAGAAGTCAAAATTTTAGTCCAACTGACCGGTGTAGGGGTTGAACCCGTTACCCATTATCCATTCTGCCATGCTGAACTCTTTATATAACAGATATTTTGTAGAGCTCTGCTCTCATCTCAACCAGCCAAATATATTTTCCCATCTTTTCCAGTTTCTTTGTATAATTTTACTTTAATTTGTTTGCTGTTGTTGTACCATAGGCTCTTATATTGTTTATCATCTGCACTGCTATGACCTTTCTACAGCTGACTTCATGTAAATGAAGATATTTCATTATGAATATATTTGTAGATACAAGATATTTCAAGTTTGTAACATTTTCAACGTCTTAAATGTTATTTGTGATTTTAATTTGACATGTAGATTTGTCTGTGGACCATTTGTTTTCAGTTTAGGAACAGACTTGGAGCTTCATGTACCTTTTGGTTGGCAGGATTAACTCTTCTAATCCCTTAGCACTACTTGAGACTACGACTGTCTCCTCTGCATATCTGAGTTCTGGAGCTGGATTTCCACTAATTATATATGAATGCATCAAATGTATCACTGGTCTCATTATTTTGACAGTTTTCATTACATTTTCTGCATAGTTGGGGAGAGAATGCAGTTCTGTTACTCCCCTTTGTACTTCAAACTGGTTTGATGTTTCACCAGTTGCTCTATCAGCTGCTTGTTGTTCATGATATAAAGATTCAATTAAGCAGATAAAATATTCTGGAAACCCCATATGTCTCATGTTGGTCCAAAATTTCAGATGTTGAACAGTCGAAGGCCTGACTGTAGTCAATGAAGCAAGTGTGATCTACATTGCACTCTCTTCTCTCTGCATTTCTAAAAGATGGTTCTTAAGTTGAAGATATGGTCCTGATTCCTGTCCCGTCTGTACTTCTTGTAATTTATATTTCTGCTTCCTTTCAATCCGCTCATGATGAAAACAATACACATTTCTAAACTGTCTGAACTTAATACTACACGTAGATAAATTGTCGGTGCTTAATACATTTGGATATACTGTATGAACTTCACAATACATGTGGATATACTGTCTGAACTTAACAATAGATGTGGATATACTGTCTGAACTTAACAATACATGTGGATATACTGTCTGAACTTAACAATACATGTGGATATACTGTCTGAACTTAACAATACATGTGGACATACTGTCTGAACTTAACAATACATGTGGATATACTGTCTGAACTTAACAATACATGTGGATATACTGCCTGAGCTTAATAACACATGTGATTAAACTGTCTGAGCTTAATAAAGGTAAACTGTCTCTTGTTTAGCCTAAGCACATGCAAACACTGACCTGTACTTTTTGACAGTCTTCTCCAGGTTCAGGGCCTGCCGCTTACACTCCTCCCTGAGCTTCACGATCAGCTTATTCTGTTTCAGCAACATGGTGTCCATCTCATGCACGTATTGATCTGTGTGTACAGGGAGGATTATCTCACGGTTATGCTGGGGTCTGGTTACTATAAGCATTGTTCCTTGAGTGTGTACAAGAGCCGCTAATTTATAAACATTATCCCTAAGTGTGTATGAGAGCTGCTATACTTTAAATATTATCCCTCAATGTGTATAAGAGCTGCTATATCATAAACAATATTTCTTGAGTGCCATACTATAAACATTGCTTCCTGAATGTGTACAGACAAGAACTGCCATACTATAATCATTGTTCACTGGGTGTAAGAACTACTGTACTATAAACATTATTCACTGGCTGTAAGAACTGCTATAGTACAAACATTGTTCATTAGGTGTAAGAACTGCTATACTATAAACGTTGTTCCCTGCGTGTGACATCTACTGAAGGAATTGCAACATTTCTGGGTTTCCCTAAATGACACAAGATATCATCACTGTAAGCAAATGCATACATTTAAAAAAAAGTAAACTTAACTTCAAGAATGAAGTCAGCTGTTACATGCATGGCACAAGGTAGATTACTCTGGATGAAAGAGAACTCACTATGTTTGTCGTCTGCCTCGTCCATTTTCATCTTCATTTCCTCCTCTCTGTCTTGTGCCTTCTTTCGAATGATATGTAGGTCTTCTGATCTTGTTCTTTCTATTGCATCTCTGGCCATCTTAGCAAGGTGTAGCTATACGACAGTAGAATTACCATTAAATGTGTATTTGTGTGTGCATCAAATTCATGAAATCATCAAAATTTAATTGTTTTCTCCTGCTCTGATAAGAACGTTATAATGCTGAAATGCTTAGAAATTTTCTCACTTCTCTTTTAATTTATGGTTAATTTAAACATAATATTAATTGCTTTCTCTTAAAATTATATTATGCTGATCTCAAAGCAGATTTAAATGCACTGTGAACTTTAAGAATAGTAGTAATACTATATGCAGATATGACTGAGCTACGGTATGACAGCATATGGTACTACCTGCTTTCTGTCAGCGCTGAATGTTGGGCGGCGCTCCCTAAACCTAATACCCCACATTGTGCTAACGGCTTAAGCTAGAGGAACGCAATTGGGAGGATACAAGCCTTATTTTGCTGGTTTCGAGGAAATGCAACCTAAAGACTAAATGTCAAGGCAGGACAGACCAGGCCTAATGCATTAGTCAGCAACTGTCTAGGATCGAAGCTCCGACAGGCAGGCGGTTACAGCACTGCTTTGCTGATCCAGCAGCTTCTGTGGCTGGTCTTGTTCCAGACGTATTGTTGTTACCTTTTCTCTAAAGTAAACTAGACAAGCCGAGAGAGAGATCATGCTGCACGGGCAACACATGATTTCTAAATTCAGCCCAGGCTTTGTGCTATGGAGAAGTTATTATGCCTGTTTGTAAAGCACAATAACTATCAACCGTCAAGATGGCAAGATGCCAGTATAGTAATACTATGCTGTGTGCATGTTGACTGTAGTAAGTGTTAATGTATACTATAACAATTACTTTCTCCCTGATGATTTTTGAGACACAGGGCTGGGTGTAAGCAGGCCTATGTGCCTAATAGTTAACCCTTTGAACGTAAAGTTCATTCATTCATTTGTTTGAATGTGTATGTGAAATCCAGCCAACTCAGCTAAAATTTTGATTAAGAAACCCCATATTGAGTTACTGAGGTATTCACTCTTTACAACATGAAGAATCTGGTACTAGTGAAACACATGCATCCCCAGAATCCTTATGACTTTCCCACACAGGGTAAGTGAGACGAGCATGTTAATCTTGTATCACCATCATGGGAAATTGCTGTTTCAATCTTGCAGCGTTCAATACAAAGCTGCACATGTGAAGTTTCAATAGCCTATGTCTTCATCAGGTATAGTATGTACATGGTTTCACAATTACAAGTCATGCCATGTTTACGGATGCTGTGAATACTAAAATTTGTGACTATCATTGCATCGTTGCTATTAACTTGGCAATGCAGTATTTCTTTTCACACACACACACAAAACTAAATCTTTCTATCTACCTCCCCTTCCTTCCCCCCCCCCTCTCTCTCTCTCTCTCTCTCTCTCTCTCTCTCTCTCTCTCTCTCTCTCTCTCTCTCTCTCTCTCGTGAGACTATGATGTACCTGTATCTCCCAGGGTAAAAGAGGAAAGACTACTTAATCAAATTTATTCAGAGTAGAAGAGGAAAACTATGACATAATTAAATATATTCAAGATAGAAGAGAAAAGACTAGAAAATAATTAAATATATTCAAAGTAGAAGAGAAAAGACTAGAAAATAATTAAATATATTCAAAGTAGAAGAGAAAAGACTAGAAAATAATTAAATATATTCAATTTCCTTGTTTCTCTTTCACACGATCTACACATTCCTTTTTGTTTCATTTAACACTGGCATATGATACTACAGGCAAGACTTCTCATATCTGTTATAATTTCCTGGTCACCTTACACGAAAACAAACGCTTAAACAGCTTTCATATTCAGACCTGAGTGGTCTCGGGGTATGGTGTCTGCCTCGAGTGCTAGAGGTCCCGGTTTCAAGCCCCGGTGAGGGCCAAGAGCTGCGTTCTTGCGCTGTTAGGCCGACACGTCAGACTTCTGTGGGCATTTGTTGACTGAGTTAACCTTCCTGGGGGTTTCTTAGGACGTTTGACTCTCACTGTTGTGGTGTTATCCCCCATCCCAGCTGGCACATTTAGAACAGCCAAAGACATCCTGGTCAGCCCTCAAGGGAAGGCAGGGGCAGACCATGGCATTCCCCGCCATCCAAGGAGGCTTCCATAAATACAGAGCCAACACATAGCGCTCTGGTACTGGGCTCACCCAAGGAATCGTCACGTCCTGCACATGGCTGCTTAGTCTCACTTCCGTATATTGGGCCTTCCGTTCACCATAAGCTGTTCCTCTGGAAACCAGAAGAATGCAGTCTGCAGATGACATCCACACAGTGAGCTTTCAATTCGGACTTTCCACATAATGGATTTGCTATCCAAGCAATATTCCATTTCGAGCCACTGGGGCACTTTTTTCACTTTTGATGACGCAAATTCTGAGTTTAAAATCTACCCGAAGTATTTCAGGATCCTCGCCGGTGCTATGGAGTTCGTGCACTGAGCTAAGATTCTCCGGACTCAGGCTTGAGTTAGGAGTAGAACGGAGCACTTATGGGCTACACCCGCCGCCATGATGTTGATCTGTCAACTAAACTAAAGTAAATATATTCAAAGTAGAAGAGAAAAGACTAGAAAATAATTAAACATAGTTATTGCAGAAGAGGAAATAATATGAAGTAATAAACTATATTTAAGATGAAAGAATATGAAATAATACAATTTATTTAAGGTACAAGAAGAAAGAATATGAAGCAATCTATTCAATGTTGAAGAAGAAAGAATATGAAGTAATAAAATATATTTCATGTAGAAAAGGAAAGACTGAATTATTAAAATTTATTCAGTGTAGAAGAGAAATGACTGAATTAATTAACTTTATTCAGGGAAAATACCAAGAATGAGCTAATGAAATAACAATCTTTTTATTTTAGGAATGACCACATGCACTACATGTTGATACATACCTCTCTCTCCAAAGCCTGGACATTGCTGGTCATGTGTATGCATTCCTCCTTGGAGTTAATCAGTTCCCTTTCTGCCTTGGTGAGTCTCTGCCTCAGATCATCCAGCTCTATCTTTGTTCTGATCAACTCCTAAAAGAAACCAGGTCAACGGACCAGAATGAGATGGTGAAGCCAATTAAGACCACCTTACTGAACACTGACATGGTTTGTCATCATCATCATGTGCCTTGTCAACTGGTACAGTTGTCTCTCCACAGATCTTGCTGATATACTAAGGGTACAATAGCAAGCCTCAGATGGTGGGATTCTTTAATCAGGAACAGATTCTAGAGAACAGTAGGTGGCTGGGCAAATGGCGAAGATGACATCAAACTCTCATCTGACCGTGGTCACGTTATTGTTAAAAACTACCTGCCAAAGTCAGGCTCGGAGATTACGAGTCTACCAACTCAGCTAGCCAGTTTTATGTTATATCCAGCAGTATAAAAATAAATACTCCCATTGCCTGTTATATCCTAACTGTGTTATCTCCAACTGTATCTACTGAAGGCATGTATTTATGATAGATACTTTGATATTCATAATGGAAGGTTGTTCCATCCAACTTGCCCAAGCACATGTTAAAGTTTGGGTGTGGTGCAGGAGATGTCTCATCTCATAGTGTGTCACATGATGGAATGTTGCTCCATCCAGCTTGCCCAAGCACATGTTAAAGTTTGGGTGTGGTGCAGGAGATGTCTCATCTCATAGTTGGTCACATGCTGTGCTGTAAATGAAGGCTTACAACTGGACATTCCTGTAGTAGTATTTGCCTTGTTTTAATGGAACTGTGAAGCAAATATCACAACAAGGAATCACAAACCCAGAAGATCAACTTCATTGCCTCAAGTTGGATCTTATTTGTTCGATTTCTTTCTGCAGGGCAGCCCACTGAAAGTGACGCACAGAGCACAAACTCCATAGCTCCAGCAACAACCCCTAGGAGCTTCTGAGAAAATTACACTTGTGACGTGGTCTAGAAATAAACCCACAACTTTTTAGCGCGAGGCAGGAGGCCATGGCGACTCCAGGAAATAACAACTCTAGGCCTAATCCCAGCCAGTCCACATGTTACAAAATAATGCCTCTTTGTAAATGTGAAGTCCCAGTACCGGTATTACACACACAGACACATCCGCCTCCCCCCTCAGTTTCTAGACTTGGAGAGGGAAAGGAGAGTTCTGCAACACAATCTTCATAGAGATTAAAGGGGAGAGGGAGTGTTTAAAGGAAGACTGACTTCATTCCAATGGGTGTAATCCCATATGACTTGGTCTCTTTCCACAGAGTGGCCCGCTGAAACAGTAATACAAAGCATGAACTCCATAGCTCTAGCAATGACCCCAGGAGTCTCCGGAAAATTTCACTTGTGAACCCATGACAGAGTCCAGAAATGAATCCAAAACCCTTGGATCACAAGGCGGGTGGCTTAACCACTTGGCCATGGAGACTTGCTTTCCAAGGAGGTGACACTGTGGTACTGGGTCGGGAGAGGTCTCTGCACCAACCTCACTCCACTGAATGCAGGCCTGTTTGGGGCTCAGGAGGCCTGGCATGAGCGCAAATGCATGGGACTTCAGGAGTTAAAACTCAGTCTTCTAGTGGACTCAGAGACAACATAACTACGATTTGGATTAGACTCATATCCAAGAAAATAGACAGAGACTGTCTTTATTTGCTACAGGTACCTGGTCAATATTTACTACAAGTACCTGGTCAATATTGGCTACAGTACCTGGGCAATATTTGCTACAGGTACCTGGTCAATATTTGCTACAAGTACCTGGTCAATATTTGCTACAAGTACCTGGTCAATATTTGCTACAAGTACTTGGTCAATATTTGCTACATGTACCTGGTCAATAGTTGCTACATGTACCTGGTCAATACTATCCAGTGCCGTCCACCGGGCGCTGGAATGCAAATTATTCCTCCCCACGACGCTTGACGGCAGAAGTGGAAGATGATGAACTGGTCAATATTTGCTACATGTACCTGGTCAATAGTTGCTACATGTACCTGGTCAATAGTTGCTACATGTACCTGGTCAATATTTGCTACAAGTACCAAGTCAATATTTGCTACATGTACCTGGTCAATAGTTGCTACATGTACCTGGTCAATAGTTGCTACATGTACCTGGTCAATATTTGCTACAAGTACCAAGTCAATATTTGCTACATGTACCTGGTCAATAGTAGCTACAAGTACCTGGTCAATATTTGCTACATGTACCTGGTCAATAGTTGCTACAAGTACCTGGTCAATATTTGCTACATGTACCTGGTCAATAGTTGCTACATGTACCTGGTCCATATTTGCTACAAATACCTGGTCAATATTTGCTACATGTACCTTGTCAATTTTTGCTACAAGTACCTGGTCATTATTTGCTACAGGTACCTGGTCAATATTTGCTACCAGTACCAGTCATCGCCAGTCCTGTGATGAAATGGGTTAGCAACGTGATTCACAATCCCGCATACTGCTGTCAAAACACAGCTGTGGATGATTTGGAAGCTGACTGCCTTGCACTTGTTTTCATATATTGGTATGAGTGCTGGTTGTTCATAAAACAATGGTAAACTACTGGGCGTAAACTTGTCAAGAAATCACAAACAGCAAAAAATGCTGGGGCTGACTGCAACATCCTGTAGAGGCTATGCAACTAACTATCCAGCTATTACTTGCTACAAGTACCTGGTTATGTTCATGCCTGAGCTTGTCCAGCTCAGACCTCAGTCTGTTGGATTCATACAACGCTGAGTTACGTTGAAGTGATGCATTCGTTGTTTCTGTACGGAAACTTTCAGCAGTCTGAGAAAAGAAACGTACAAGTTAATGATTGACTACACAAACCACATGACTGCTTCCATCTAATATATACCATAATTTCCACAACATAGGACGCACATTTTTATACTCAGCATCGTCATCATCAGTTTAGACAGTATACCTAAGAAGGTTAACCCGGTCAACAAATGCCTGAAGAAATCGGATGTGCCGGCAAAAAGGTGCAAATACCACAGCTCTGCTGTAAACAGGCACAATGCAATTACATCCAAAACAAACTTTTCCAACGAATAAAGAAGAAGTTTAGACAATCTGAAGGTTGATGTTTAAATGAACTGATCATGTCGCTCTTTCCTCCTTGTTCTCATCAATGTTTTTCAGCTCAGCATAAGTTTGAACCCCATCTTTCCAAATTTGTGTGATGAAATTATTCCTTGGATGCCCTCTTTATTTCTTGTTGTAGGTTTTGTTTTCTCCTCCTCCATTTATCTTTTACCCCTTATTGAGCCTTGACCCTGAACCTACTCACAGACCTAATCCCACTAGCCTTTACTATCTCCTGCAGCCCCCTCCCCTTTCCATGTGTGGATGTTCCTGACAGTTGTCAATGTATGTGTGTGTGGAGGTGTGGGAGTTTGTTTATATTAGTTTGAGTGACTGTGTGAAGGAATGTGTGTATGTGTGCATGGTTTTATGTGTGACTGAATATATATATATATGGGCGAGAGAGAGAGAGAGAGAGAGAGAGAGAGAGAGAGAGAGAGAGAGAGAGAGAGAGAGAGAGAGAGAGAGAGAGAGAGAGAGAGAGAGAGAGAGAGAGAGAGAGAGAGAGAGAGAGAGAGAGAGAGAGAGAGAGAGAGAGAGAGAAAGAGAGAGTATGTATTTATGTAACTTTTGTTAGTGAGTTTGTGATTGTGAGTGAGTACATGTGTATGTGAAGGAGTGTGTATTTGTGAGATACTGAGTGAGTGGTACATAACTGTGAGAGTTTATGTAAATTATGTTAAGTATGTATCCAGATAGGTATGTATGTGTGTATGTATGCATGTGCATGTGTGTCTGGCTGCCTGCCTGTCTCATAACATGCCAATCTGCACTGTTTACGTTCACAACTTTCATCTGACAATGCTTTTTTTTCCCTAAGCGAATGTAACTTGCACAACAGTTAATTGATGTACAAAAGATGAGCCATTGGAAGAGCCAAATTTGTGACCCTTTGAAGATCAAGTTTGTTCATTCGTTCGTTCTCCCCATATTATTAATTTCTGTCTCTAATTCTCGTCTCTGTCTGTTCTTAGGTATCCCTCTATTTCCTCGGCCCTGTAGGATCCAGAGGAAAGATTTTCTAGTTAAACTATTAATAGATTTTCTCAGTGTGTGTTCTACCCAGCGCCAGCTTTGTCCCCCTCATCTATCAAGACGCTGGAATTTGTTTATTTTGTTTGCTTATTGTAAAATATTATTCTGCTCCCTTAACTCTGTGTCTACAGTGCTACCTAAATGTGTGCTAAGGTACCAAAGTCGAGAGGGTCAACTTCACTGCACCGAGTTCACACCACCTGACTTAGTCTCTCAGCTAGCTGTCTGCTGAAAGCATCATGTGAATCACGAACTCTGCAGCTCCAGCGATGATCCCCAGGAGTCTCAAGAAACGACCCAGCCCGAGTAACGAAACCGCAGCCTTCAGAGCGCTTATTCACTTTGCTGCAGAGACTCCCTACATAAACGTATGTAAGATTCCACCTCTTGAAATAAGGTTTCACCAAGGGAGATCAGGTTATCATTTGCTTGATTTAGTCTCATTATCTTTATATTAAGACATCCATGCCTATTTCAAATGTATCTGTTAGTTTTTCCTCACGCAGAACTCTGAATTTTATGACCTCATGTGCTGCCTTTCTTACTTTAATTCATGTTTTAGGGACGTATGGGTTAAATATGCTCAGTGATTATTCAGTTCTGCGGCTCAATATTGATGTTATTTGATGTTATAAATGCTTGTTTACATTTGTATTTTTCCACAATGACAATAATAATAAACTGTCATAAAATAATAAGACAAAACTGTTCCAAAATAATAAAACAAAACTGTTACAAAATAATTTTTTTTAACTTACAAAATAATCAGACAAGTCTTTTACAAAATAATCAAACAAGACAGTTGCACAATAATAAAATATGACTGCAGAATACCTCAACACTCTAATATAGAAGAGAAAAACTAACAATGAATTAATTTTTAAATGATTTGAATATTTTTATACTATACTTAACAAGCTTCATTACACCTATACTGCATTCTGTCAAAAGTGAGTATTTTGGCAACTCACAATGAGAAAAAAATTTCTTTTATAAATCGCGCTTATTAACATGTGTTCCAAACATGCAACAATAAAAAGCGGACACAAAATTGTATATTTCATGATTGCACTCTTGAAAAATACCTACTATAGACACCCATCTATGGAAGTTAGCAGCAGGCTAAACAATTTTCAGCCTACTCAACCTCTGACTACAGAATGGGCAATCACAGGAATATCTGAGTAATGCATTCACTAGACTTACCACAGTAACTTCTCTGTCACACGTTCTTAGCTGAGATTTCAGCTCGCTGATTTCTGCAGACAATGTTGTTTTATCTCTCACTTCCTTCTCGTATCTGGCTTGGATTAGAGAGTAATGTTCTCCTAGCTCCGTCAACTGTTGCATGAGAAAGAATATATTACTGCCAACAGACATAATACACATGCCTGAAGTAAGTCTACAGTAATTTATTGGCATGCCTAAAAGGAGAAATAACATAAGAGAACAGAAGCAGATTAGCAAAGAATGAAAAATACATCAGAAAAAGATATGATGCATAGAATTAAAGGCAATACAATGAAATATAAATAGGTATAATGCATTGATTGAGAAGAACACATTTTATTTTTGAAGGATTAAGAATTGCATACTCAGACCCATCTAATATTCTGCCCTTCTTATCTTTCTCCTTTCAAATATTATTTCATTCACACATCTTTTATTAATTAATCTATATGCATATATGTGCATGCGTGTATGTTTCAGTGTGTATTATATATATTTATCCCGCAGAAGTCGGATGTGTCGGCCTAACGGCGCAAGAAAGCAGCTCTGCTGTAAACAGGCACAACGCAGTCGCATCCGGAAAAAAAATCCGGATGAACGCAGAAGAAGAAGAATATATATTTATATATCTTTATGTAGCAGGTCCTTCACAGAATGCCCAACTCACCGTGACCTACAGAAACAACTCAATTGCTTGCCAGTTATCCTGCCTCATGTATTTACGTGCCTGGGATGGCTTCAGTGTCCTGTGTCCATCTTCATTCATGTTGACCCTTGCCTCTACTTCCAGAAACCATGTTTTGCACCACTACATTTCACTAACCACTGTGGTATTTAAAACAAGCCAAAGTGTTTCAGCTTCCAGGACAAGATGCTGTGGATGAGCCAGATTTCTGCTGTGTTTAGATCTGGTAGAATATCAGTATGTTTCTTCTTCTTGATCCACGGTGTTCTAAGAATTTGTTGTAATATTTAAGTTTCAAAGCCCTATTTTGCCACAGGAAAGATAATGTTCTTACAATTGTTACTTTAACTAGTTTGCTGGTGTTGTGCTACAGGCTCATAATACTGCTGAACCTCTGCATTGATAAGGCTAGTCTACATCTGACTTTCTGACCAGTCTACATCTGACCTTCTGACCAGTCTTCATCTGACCTTCTGACCAGTCTACATCTGACCTTCTGACCAGTATACATCTGACCTTCTGACCAGTTTACATCTGACCTTCTGACCAGTCTACATCTGACCTTCTTACCAGTCTTCATCTGACCTTCTGACCAGTCTTCATCTGAACTTCTGACCAGTCTACATCTGACCTTCTGACCAGTCTACATCTGACCTTCTGACCAGTCTACATCTGACCTTCTGACCAGTCTACATCTGACCTTCTGACCAGTCTTCATCTGACCTTCCGACCAGTCTTCATCTGACCTTCCGACCAGTCTACATCTGACCTTCTGACCAGTCTACATCTGACCTTTGACCAGTCTACATCTGACCTTCTGACCAGTCTACATCTGACCTTCTGACCAGTCTTCATCTGACCTTCTGACCAGTCTTCATCTGACCTTCCGACCAGTCTACATCTGACCTTCTGATCAGTCTACATCTGACCTTTGACCAGTCTACATCTGACCTTCTGACCAGTCTACATCTGACCTTTTGACCAGCCTACATCTGACCTGTCTACATCTGACCTTTTGACCAGTCTACATCTGACCTTTTGACCAGTCTACATCTGACCTTCTTACCAGTCTTCATCTGACCTTCTGACCAGTCTTCATCTGACCTTCCGACCAGTCTACATCTGACCTTCTGACTAGTCTACATCTGACCTTCTGACCAGTCTACATCTGAACTTTTGACCAGTCTACATCTGACCTTCTGACCAGTCTACATTGTTGTTATTAATTATGGAATCAAGATATTCAAAGTTTGTGACCTTTTCAGTGACCTCACTGTTGATTGTGAATATAAGTATAAACAAGTATGTTACACAAATGATGAGGGTTTGTGCTCACTGATGGTGGATTAGACACGTAACATACCTTGCTGTTGAGGTTATCAATCAACAATTGATTCTCTCTCTGAGCTGAATCTCTCTCAGCTTGAATCAAATTCTGTGACTCCATGATTTGATGCTCAAACCTCTGCCGCAGACGAGCCAGCTCGTCGCAGACTTGTTCCTTCTGTACAAATGCCTGCAATACAACATATATCAATGAATCATTTATCCTGTACAAGTACCTACAATACAACATATATCAACGGGTCAGCACATAGAAAACTTGCATCTTATGTACAAACGCCTACAAAACAACATATACAAATAAAGCTGAAAGATTATAATAAATATCATTACTTTCGAGTGAATGCAGGTGAATTACATCTTGCCAAACACATTCAAGGGATGTGCACAGACGCAATCACGAAGTAGAAAGTTGCATTCATACATAATGACTCCACTCCCTACAAACATCCTGTCAACCAGCAGTAAGAAATCACTGCCAATCTGTGGGCATGCATAGATCAAGCCAGGCATGATACACCTTGTAGGTTGGTCAAAATTATCACACACCAATTCTCCAGCATTCTCAGAACCAATTTTAAAACTTGCTTTTTGCTTCAAAACTTTCAGCCAGAGGACAGCGATGCTGTATGTACACATCCGGACACACCGGTGTAAAGGACAATGCACAGACCAACTGGCAATCAATGCACCAATACATACAGGAATAAGCATGGACAGGGCCAATAGCGTCAAATGATAACTAGGTATAAAGTCAGCTGGCCGATAGCTATGAGTCCCTAACACTTGTTTGATTACACAAATTGGAAGTGAAGCCTGGTCAAGCTTTGCCAATGTCGAAAGAGAGAGAGAAGAGACATTACAACCAACTCCTCATGGGAACAGTGAGTGGAGACATTCTGAGACGGCTGCTGCATCATAGGACTGAGCAAGCATGGGAATACCCAATGTGCGGGGATGTCGATCGTGATAACCTAACACAAAATAATTCATATATTCTTTAGGTAAACTTAACATATAATTCAATATTTATTAACAGGTTCTCCGTTCACAATTTTACTGTCTGAAAGATCATCAGCTTTCTTTAATTATAAATAAATAAATTGTGCATGAAGAATCATGAGTCTATTCCTCAATATTTCCTAAATGTTACACTTTCAAGGATAATGAAGTTAGTTAAATTAATTCTGTTATATTAATGTTCATAAAATAATTCATGTCTGAAATGAGAGACGTAGAAGAGAGATTTTGAAACCCCCCCACATGGTACCCACTCAAGGGACATTGCCAGACCACAAGGGTGCAACTTCTATTCATTGATATCCCACAGCCATAGAGCAAATAATACCTCACCATAAAATTCCTGGCTATACAATTTAAATATATGTAATAAACCTCAATAAGATTAAAAATAATGCAGCTCTCCGCTGAACGTGTGCATGGAGGGCAAACATCAGAAATGGAATAAAGACAAAGGAGAAAATTATTGCAGATAAGTCACACGCCGAGCGTGTGAGACGTAAGATGGTGCATGATGGTGGAAATGACCATGTGTTCACATGCACCCACTGTGAATGAACATTTACAGTGCGAATTGGCCTTATCAGTCACATTCGCTACCGCCATAAGTAAAAGTTATTATGCCTTTTTAAAGCACAAACTATCGTCTGTCAAGACGGCAAGGTGTCAATGGACAATGCAGCTCTACAAGAACCAAAAAGGACTGATGATGCAGGCTTTCTAGTTGACGAAAACACTGAGGGGGAAGGCCAAAGAAAACATCACACTGCACCAAGTTAATTACTTGGAGCTGAAAACATTAATAAGAGAAGAGATAGAGGGAGGCACAGAGAGAAGATAATGCATGAGATACAGCCTTGCTTCATGCACAGAAAGACGTCAGCAGATGAGTGAGACGTGACAGACCATGCCAGTTACTATGCTCTTGATGACAGTTATAACTCCCCCACTCCTCTCAGCAGAAGTGGAATACTTGGAAGGATGGAGTATCTTAATGAAAAATAGTTTATAAAGGCCAAGAGAGGTCAGCAAGACCAACTGGATAAGAGTGCTCGTTCTTAAACATCCGCTGTGCTAATGCCAAGGTAGCGGATTCAACCCATACACCGGATAATTGGACTAAAATGTTGACTTCTTGTCCTTGACTTGGGGATGTAAATTACAAGTACCTCAGAAGCCAGAATAGTTTCGCCTGATGGTGAGGGACAATGGTAAAAGGAAAAGCTAGTCCACACGCAATAATCAATCCAGTGCACTAGAAGAAGTAGCACGTACATGGACTACGCTTGAGTTCAAATCGAGCAAAAGCAAAAAACAAAAACAAAAAGAGCAACATTTAAACAGGAAGTATTGGACAGAACAGGGCATCTAAACTATCATGTCTATGGAATGGTAAACACCAATCACGTACTTCCGTCTGCTCCAGCTGAGCTTGCTCAACCAACTGTATCCCTTTCTTCATTTGTTGGTATGCATCTTCTTCTCGCTGCACCATTTCCTTCAGTTGAGACTTCAGGGACGTCACATGGTCCATAAGTTCATCACGTTCTCTGGTAAGGCAAATGGAAAGGAAATAATATAAGATGCAAATAAAAGAAGCAATCTGAGATGTGCAGTCCACGTGAGCTTGTTTTCACTTTCAAACACACACTTGCATATAAACATGGATAGCCTATAATTCCCCTTCCCGCTCTATAAGAACTCTAAAATCCAATTACCAGCGCATGTATTATAATATCTATAATGTAACATTAAACTGTCTAGTATCTTCCATTTCTATCTCATTTTTTATTAAACCTAACTGACAAAATAAATATTAGTTTCTTTCTTGTCATTATGTGGCCAAGTAATGTTGACAGTGTCCTTATGATGCCAGTTAGGGGTTTACCATTGTGACCTGGCCTATTTAAACCTAATTACTCATTTTGACTGTCCATCATTGGTAGATTGGATCTTCTGGAAGACTGTTTCTTTCACTCTTAACTCTCTTAATCCCAGAAAATTTCTAAGTGAACCACAAAGAAAACTCAGAGGCATCCAAGATATGATGTTACAGAAACATGAGAAGAACTAACTGGTTTGGAAAATGTACAAAGTAACAAGTTCCAGAAAATATAACAGAACAATGAGAACTTTTTATAGTAAAATGTAAAGTCTCCCATGACTCAGTCACACCCTAAAACATGAAGAAACACCAATGAGAGCACTAGAGGGCAAGATACTTGGAAAATGAGGACGTGGTGAACCAAGAAAGGAATTTATAAAGCGTGCACACAAAGATCTATCAGTGCAAACAAACATGGAAATAAAGAGGGCAGAACAAGACAGACAGCTATGGAATGGAATGATCTGGAAGCTTCCTGGCCTGTCCAAGAGCTGAAATACATGATGATCGTTGTCAATGGTGTGAATCTAGTGTTGAGGAAAAGATGCTGACACTGGATAGAACACCCCCCGGGAAGGTTAACCCGGTCAATAAATGCCCGCAGAAATCGGATGTGTCAGCCTAACGGCGCAAGAACGCAGCTCTGCTGTAAACAGGCAGAACGCAATCACATCCGAAAAAAAAAAAAAATCTCAGGATGAACGCAGAAGAAGAAGAAGATAGAACACCCATTGAGTCAAGAACCGACATCATAGCACTCAGGACATTCTCATTAGTGCTCCGTTCTCATCTTCAACAAGTCAGTGAAGAGTCCCAAAACTAACAGTACCAGTGGCGGTCTGACTGTGTGTCCGTCTGGCCTTTCCTCGGAGTCCACATCCATTGGTCACTCCCTACAGCAGGATGCTCTCAGGTCATGATTATCTATCTGTTCTTCCCCACTGTAATCACGATTCCAAAGGGCCTCGACTATGTCTGCCTGATCATGCATCAATACCCCAGCAATTGGTGCAGACCCAGCCAATCTGTCCGCCTGCTAGTGTCCCACCACACCCACATGTACTGGGGGGAAAATCCAACAGAAGCTCTCTATTTTTGATTGTTGAATTGAAGCCTGCCACTTAGCCCAAAGCATGCCTGTCTTACACCTTTCCCATCATACTTTGTGGTTCCGTCACAATGACAACATGCCTGTCTTCACCTTTCTCATCATATTTTTTGAGTCCATTACAATGACAACATGCCTGTCTTCACCTTTCTCATCATATTTTTTGAGTCCGTTACAATGACAACATGCCTGTCTTCACCTTTCTCATCATATTTTTTGAGTCCGTTACAATGACAACATGCCAATCTTCACCTTTCTCAGCACACTTTGTCAGTCCATCACAATCACGACATGCCAATCTTCACCTTTCTCATCACACTTTGTCAGTCCGTCACAATCATGACATGCCAATCTTCACCTTTCTCATCACACTTTGTCAGTCCGTCACAATCACGACATGCCAATCTTCACCTTTCTCATCACACTTTGTCAGTCCGTCACAATCACGACATGCCAATCTTCACCTTTCTCATCACACTTTGTCAGTCCGTCACAATCACGACATGCCAATCTTCACCTTTCTCATCACACTTTGTCAGTCCGTCACAATCACGACATGCCAATCTTCACCTTTCTCATCACACTTTGTCAGTCCGTCACAATCACGACATGCCAATCTTCACCTTTCTCATCACACTTTGTCAGTCCGTCACAATCACGACATGCCAATCTTCACCTTTCTCATCACACTTTGTCAGTCCGTCACAATCACGACATGCTAATCTTCACCTTTCTCATCACACTTTGTCAGTCCGTCACAATCACATGCCAATCATCACCTTTCTCATCACACTTTGTCATTCCATCATAATCACGACATGCCAATCTTCACCTTTCTCATCACACTTTGTCAGTCCGTCACAATCATGACATGCCAATCTTCACCTTTCTCATCACACTTTGTCAGTCCATCATAATCATGACATGCCAATCTTCACCTTTCTCATCACACTTTGTCAGTCCATCACAATCACGACATGCCAATCTTCACCTTTCTCATCACACTTTGTCAGTCTGTCATAATCATGACATGCCAATCTTCACCTTTCTCATCACACATTGTCAGTCCGTCACAATCACGACATGCCAATCTTCACCTTTCTCATCACACTTTGTCAGTCCGTCACAATCATGACATGCCAATCTTCACCTTTCTCATCACACTTTGTCAGTCCGTCACAATCACGACATGCCAATCTTCACCTTTCTCATCACACTTTGTCAGTCCGTCACAATCATGACATGCCAATCTTCACCTTTGTCATCACACTTTGTCAGTCCGTCACAATCACGACATGCCAATCTTCACCTTTCTCATCACACTTTGTCAGTCCGTCACAATCATGACATGCCAATCTTCACCTTTGTCATCACACTTTGTCAGTCACCCACTGAGAAAAGGTTCTGATAATACAACTAGAAAGTCATTTCTCAGGAACCCACTGGACAAAATAAACAAAGGGAAACCGAAACACACATGAATATTATGGGAAGGACATGGAGGGAGCTGGCTGTAGAAGACAGCAACGGACAGGAAGGCTTGGCTTGATTTGGTTGAGGGCCTAGCTACTTTTGGAAGATAGAAGGCAGCAGAAGAATAGACAGAGTTGTCAATGGTGTTGTTTCGGATGACTTATGTAGGTCACGAGTTGACCTACTCAATACCTGACACCACAGAATGATCCTTACTTTGTGAGCTTGTCTATAGTATTGTAGGCAGTATGTCTTTCTGTCTCCGAAACAAACATGCCACCAATCAGCCCATTTTCATGTGTGGGTATCGACTCCTGCACCCTCAGCTGAGCTTTGAGATCTTCCACAATCTGCTCTAGTCTCTCCACCTCCATTCTGAATTGTAAATAGAGATACAATATTAATCTTTCTTACCAAATACAAAAACAAATTCAAAAGCCAAACAAATCAGACAATGAAATGCAGACCTGCACTGCCTGAAAATAAAATATTAGGGACGTTCATTTGAAACCCGTTCCAATGGTTTTATTACAAAAGCATGAAAGAAACATTAACAGGTGTGGTAGAATTAAACAAAGCATTCATTTTGAATTAATTATGCACCATGGGTTGGTCAGAAGAAGTCACCGTAGGCATTCAGGCAAGCATCCCATTGCTGAGGTAGGTGGCTTAATGCTGTCGGAAAAAAGGGATTGTGGTTACTCACTGAACCAAGTGTTTACTGCGTTCATTACGTCTGCATCTGTGTTAAATCATTGCCCCTTGAGAGCTTTTTTTAGAGGTTCGAACAAATGAAAATCACATGGTGACAAATCAGGACTATAGGCTGGATGTTGTAGAATTTCCCACTTCTTCCTTGCTAATGTTTCCTGCACAATCTTTGTGACATGCCGACGAGCATTATCGTGCAATAAAATCACACCGCAAGAAAGCTTCCATTGCATGCTCTCTCTTTTGCTGCTAGGCTCAAAGTGGTGACACCATGATTCATCGCCTGCCACTATGCGGAAGAGAAATGCGTCACCCTTCACTCTGTAACACAGCAAGTGGTTCAAAGATCATCCCTTGCGTTCCTCTTTTTGTGTGGTCGGTCAACATCCGTGGTACACACTGTGAACACACCTTTCGATATTGCAGTTTCTTACGAACGACCTTTTGAATTGTCCCAATTGACACATCAAATTCTTTCGCTAGCGAACGTATGTTTTGACAACGGTTCATCCATACTGCTGCATCAATTTTGGCGATGGTTTTTTCTGTTGCAACAATATGCGCTTGACCCAGCCGTCGAAGATCTGTCGTGAACTGACGTCCTTTACAAAACATTTATGCCCAGTCTGTCACTGTTGTCTGTGACACACATTTGTTACCATACGCTGGTCGACATCCTTCAAATGAAAGAAACTGAATCATCGCTCTTTGAGCTTCTTTGGATGGATTTTTTATCAACCCGGCCATTTTCTCAATGGTCAGAAACACAACCTGTGCATCATGGGACGATAAGCATGTGCTCTTTTATTCATTGGTCAGTACTTATCACATGACTATGACACGAACAGGTTTCAAATGAATGCCCCTTATACAATATGTGACAAAGGGACAATGATACTAAAATGCTTTTATATGACAAAGTGACACTGGAACTACAATAAATATGGGACAAAGTGACATTAACATGACAATAAAAAATGTGACAAAGTGACACTGAAACTATTATAATTATGTAACAAAGTGACAATGAGACTACAATAAATAAATGACACCACGACAATGAATCTATAATAAATATGTGACAATGAAACTACAATAATTATGTGACAAAGTGACAATGAAACTATGATAATTATGTAACAAAGTGACAATGAAACTACAATAATTATGTAACAAAGTGACAATGAGACTACAATAATAATGTAACAAAGTGACAGTAAGACTACAATAATTATGTAACAAAGTGACAGTGAGACTACAATAATTATGTAACAAAGTGACAGTGAGACTACAATAATTATGTAACAAAGTGACAATGAAACTACAATAATTATGTACCAAAGTGACAATGAAACTACAATAATTATGTAACAAAGTGACAATGAGACTACAATAATTATGTAACAAAGTGACAGTAAGACTACAATAATTATGTAACAAAGTGACAGTGAGACTACAATAATTATGTAACAAAGTGACAGTGAGACTACAATAATTATGTAACAAAGTGACAATGAAACTACAATAATTATGTACCAAAGTGACAATGAAACTACAATAATTATGTAACAAAGTGACAATGAGACTACAATAATTATGTAACAAAGTGACAGTAAGACTACAATAATTGTGTAACAAAGTGACAATGAAACTTCAATAATTATGTGACAAAGTGACAATGAAATTATGATAATTATGTAACAAAGTGACAATGAAACTACAATAATATGTAACAAAATGACAATAAGACTATAATAATTATATAACAAAGTGACAATGAGACTACAATAATTATGTAACAAAGTGACAATAGACTACAATAATTATGTAACAAAGTGACAATAAGACTACAATAATTATGTGACAAAGTGACAAAGAGACTACAATAATTATGTAACAAAGTGACAATGAAACTACAATAATTATGTAACAAAGTGACAATGAAACTAGAATAATTATGTAACAAAGTGACAATGAGACTACAATAATAATGTAACAAAGTGACAATAAGACTACAATAATTATGTAACAAAGTGACAATGAAACTACAATAATTATGTAACAAAGTGACAATGAAACTACAATAATTATGTAACAAAGTGACAATGAGACTACAATAATAATGTAACAAAGTGACAATAAGACTACAATAATTATGTAACAAAGTGACAGTGAGACTACAATAATTATGTAACAAAGTGACAATGAAACTACAATAATTATGTAACAAAGTGACAATAAAACTACAATAATTATGTAACAAAGTGACAATGAAACTACAATAATTATGTAACAAAGTGACAATGAGACTACAATAACTATGTAACAACGTGACAATGAAACTACAATAATTATGTAACAAAGTGACAATGAAACTATGATAATTATGTAACAAAGTGACAATGAGACTACAATAATTATGTAGCAAAGTGACAATGAGACTACAATAATTATGTGACAAAGTGACAATGAGACTATGATAATTATGTAACAAAGTGACAATGATACTACAATAATTATGTAACAAAGTGACCATGAGACTACAATAATTATGTAACAAAGTGACAATGAGACTACAATAATTATGTAACAAAGTGACAATGAGACTATGATAATTATGTAACAAAGTGACAATGAGACTACAATAATTATGTAACAAAGTGACAATGAAACTACAATAATTATGTGACAAAGTGACAATGAAATTATGATAATTATGTAAAAAAGTGACAATGAGACTACAATAATTATGTAGCAAAGTGACAATGAGACTACAATAATTATGTGACAAAGTGACAATGAGACTATGATAATTATGTAACAAAGTGACAATGATGCTACAATAATTATGTAACAAAGTAACAATGAAACTACAATAATTATGTGACAAAGTGACAATGAAATTATGATAATTATGTAACAAAGTGACAATGAGACTACAATAATTATGTAACAAAGTGACAATGAAACTACAATAATTATGTAACAAAGTGACAATGAGGCTATAATAATTATGTAACAAAGTGACAATGAGACTACAATAATTATGTGACAAAGTGACAATGAAACTATGATAATTATGTAACAAAGTGACAATGATACTACAATAATTATGTAACAAAGTGACAATGAGACTACAATAATTATGTAACAAAGTGACAATGAGACTACAATAATTATGTAACAAAGTGACAATGAGACTATGATAATTCTGTAACAAAGTGACAATGGGACTACAATAATTATGTAACAAAGTGACAATGAAACTACAATAATTATGTGACAAAGTGACAATGAAACTATGATAATTATGTAACAAAGTGACAATGAGACTACAATAATTATGTAACAAAGTGACAATGAAACTACAATAATTCTGTAACAAAGTGACAATGAGACTACAATAATTATGTAACAAAGTGACAATGAAACTACAATAATTATGTGACAAAGTGACAATGAAACTATGATAATTATGTAACAAAGTGACAATGAAACTACAATAATTATGTAACAAAGTGACAATGAGACTACAATAACTATGTAACAAAGTGACAATGAAACTACAATAATTATGTGACAAAGTGACAATGAAACTACAATAATTATGTGACAAAGTGACAATGAAACTACAATAATTATGTAACAAAGTGACAATGAGACTACAATAATTATGTAACAAAGTGACAATAAGACTACAATAATTATGTAACAAAGTGACAATGAGACTACAATAATTATGTAACAAAGTGACAATGATACTACAATAATTATGTAACAAAGTGACAATGAGAATACAATAATTATGTAACAAAGTGACAATGAGACTACAATAACTATGTAACAAAGTGACAATGAGACTACAATAAATATGTGAAAAAGTGACAAATGAAACCACAATAAATATGTGATAAAGTAAAACATAGGTTTGAATTCACATTGAGGATTTGTAAAATTAACCTACACTCCTAGATCGACCCAGCATAAAATGGCTACCAGAAAATTTTTTGGGAAGTGAAGGCGGCCGGAGAGTTACTGACATCTCCCAGATATGGTCATTTGGTCTATAATAGAATGGGTCTAGCGCCATGTACCTTAAGACATGGAAAGGCTACTTGACTTTTTTGTTTACTTCAGATTACTGTCTTCCAGATGATTCACAATCAACAAAATAACAACAACAAACAACCCTATTTGATCAAACTATTTGTGTTTTGTTTGTTCAGAAAGGTATGTGACATATGGCTTCAGTAGCTAATGGACATATTATGTATTGCTTGGGATTGGTTGATTGGTTACAAGACAGTACCAACTCTGAAGTTTGTGGGTTAATGTCAAGGTCATTTGAGCCTGGAAAGGGTTTGCATCTGTCAGAGTGAGGCTACTTTAGAGACTATCCTCCCAATCCAGCATCTGTCAGAGTGAGGCTACCATAGAGACCGTCCTCCCAATCCAGCATCTGTCAGAGTGAGGCTACTTTAGAGACTATCCTCCCAATCCAGCATCTGTCAGAGTGAGGCTACTTTAGAGACTATCCTCCCAATCCAGCATCTGTTAGAGTGAGGCTACTTTAGAGACTATCCCTCCTGATCCAGCATCTGTCAGAGTGAGGCTACTTTAGAGACATTCCTCCCAATCCAGCATATGTCAGAGTGAGGCTACTTTAGAGACTATCCTCCCAATCCAGCATCTGTTAGAGTGAGGCTACTTTAGAGACTATCCTCCCAATCTAGCATCTGTTAGAGTGAGGCTACTTTAGAGACTATCCCTCCTGATCCAGCATCTGTTAGAGTGAGGCTACTTTAGAGACTATCCCTCCTGATCCAGCATCTGTTAGAGTGAGGCTACTTTAGAGACTTTCCTCCCAATCTAGCATCTGTTAGAGTGAGGCTACTTTAGAGACCATCCTCCTGATCCAGCATGTCATAGTGAGGCTACTTTAGAGATTATCCTCCTAATCCAGCACCAATGTACCATCTCCACAAAGGCTGTTGCAGAGGTCTTCTCCCCCTCTCACATCTCAGGAACCAGTGGAGTGTCCAGTACCAGTACTTGAGCTTCATATCCACAAAGAAGTACGGTAACCCTTGCAATGTCAGTCAGGCTAAGAACCCAGTCCATGGCTAGACTTTACTGTGCAGAGTTGTCTTGGCCAAGGTATGTCCTAGTCCTGCATCCTCTGTGGCCATTGCCTGGTACTGCATGAGTGAATGATGTGTAACCATTAGGGTTTGCTGCCTGTTCTACTTTCACTTCTTCTACCTTTCATCTCTCAATGGAGAAAAGATCCTCAACCAATCACATCAAGCCCTGTGTAAGCTTGTTCATGATTGGTTGGCTCAACCAACTCACATCAAGCAATGTGTAAGCTTGTTCATGATTGGTTAGATTTAGCAGCTAATGTTTTCTGCAGAAAGAGGTAGCCAACCATACGCCAACTCTCCATGGTTGCCTCTTATAACATGAAAAGTTGCTTATATGTTATATTTTTGCTTCCCTGATGCCCCCCCCCCCCCCATACCATTCTTGGTGACACATGAGAACTGTGGCCCATTGCTTGATATCATACAAGAGAGGCTAAGATAGACAGAGCCCATGACCTTGGACGGAGTCTGTTTAAAAGAAGCACACCGGACACAAATGCAAGCAGAAGTCAGACAGTCGCTGACCTTTGAGGTGCATAACTAGGTGTGACACATTTCCCCTCGACAGAGAAACAAAGAAGAGGATAACAGAGAATGATGTACAGCCACTGGGCTTGCAACTTCTGTTGTGGCCTACTGCCACAAGTGAATGCTGTACAGTCTAGTTCCGTGGTATCCAACAAGTGAATGATGTACAGCCTGGTATCCAACAAGTGAATGATGTGCAATGACTGGTATTGTAACAAAATTTTTACTGCTAAACTGCTATCTACTTTATATATTTTCCCATGTTTCTAACTTTATATTTTGTGACATGGACTTTACTTTTAAAGAACTCACTTTGAATGCTGAAGCTGGGTCTCCAGGCGGTTGGCTTTTGCTGTATGCAATTTACTCAGTCTCTCCTAAGAAAGTATATAAGATAAAAACACTTGACATTGCTGGCTTTCAGGTGTGAGAATGTATGTGTTCAAACTGGAACCAAACTTAGCCAATGTATGAGAGCACAGAGAATGTATGTGTTCAAACTGGAATCAAAATTAGCCAATGTATGAAAGCACTGAGCTTTTAGTTACGCACTGATTCATCAAGTACGCTACAGGAACAATTTGTATTTGTACAATGTAATATCTGTTGCAAGATGTTGATTGATGAGCACCTTGCATACTTAACGTTCTCTTCTTTCTTGCCCTCACTGATCTTTCATCCAAATGCTTGCCTTCCCTGGCAAATACATACTACCATTATACAACAGAATAGTTAACTTAGAAGGAAACATAAATACTTTAATACTTTCAAATGCTCCTACCAGTTCAATGTAATATGTACAATATGTAATATGTACAATGTAATATGTACAATGTAAATGTACAATGTAATATCTGCTGCAAGATGTTGATTGATGAGCACCTTGCATACTTAACGTTCTCTTCTTTCTTGCCCTCACTGATCTTTCATCCAAATGCTGGCCTTCCCTGGCAAATACATACTACCATTATACAACAGAATAGTTAACTTAGAAGGAAACATAAATATTTTAATACTTTCAAATGCTCCTACCAGTTCAATGTAATATCAATGTAATATGTACAATATGTAATATGTACAATGTAATATGTACAATGTAATATGTACAATGTAAATGTACAATGTAATATCTGCTGCAAGATGTTGATTGATGAGCACCTTGCATACTTAACGTTCTCTTCTTTCTTGCCCTCACTGATCTTTCATCCAAATGCTGGCCTTCCCTGGCAAATACATACTACCATTATACAACAGAATAGTTAACTTAGAAGGAAACATAAATACTTTAATACTTTCAAATGCTCCTACCAGTTCAATGTAATATGTACAATATGTAATATGTACAATGTAATATGTACAATGTAAATGTACAATGTAATATCTGCTGCAAGATGTTGATTGATGAGCACCTTGCATACTTAACGTTCTCTTCTTTCTTGCCCTCACTGATCTTTCATCCAAATGCTGGCCTTCCCTGGCAAATACATACTACCATTATACAACAGAATAGTTAACTTAGAAGGAAACATAAATATTTTAATACTTTCAAATGCTCCTACCAGTTCAATGTAATATCAATGTAATATGTACAATATGTAATATGTACAATGTAATATGTACAATGTAATATGTACAATGTAAATGTACAATGTAATATCTGCTGCAAGATGTTGATTGATGAGCACCTTGCATACTTAACGTTCTCTTCTTTCTTGCCCTCACTGATCTTTCATCCAAATGCTGGCCTTCCCTGGCAAATACATACTACCATTATACAACAGAATAGTTAACTTAGAAGGAAACATAAATACTTTAATACTTTCAAATGCTCCTACCAGTTCAATGTAATATCAATGTAATATGTACAATATGTAATATGTACAATGTAATATGTACAATGTAAATGTACAATGTAATATCTGCTGCAAGATGTTGATTGATGAGCACCTTGCATACTTAACGTTCTCTTCTTTCTTGCCCTCACTGATCTTTCATCCAAATGCTGGCCTTCCCTGGCAAATACATACTACCATTATACAACAGAATAGTTAACTTAGAAGGAAACATAAATACTTTAATACTTTCAAATGCTCCTACCAGTTCAACTTGCCATCTTTTGAGATCATGGCGACCCATAACATTTGAATACGATTCCAGGGAAGGGTCATCAAAAATACCCCCAAACTGAAATATTTAAATATATTAAAAAATTACATGTAATAAAAGAATAATTGAAAGATAATTATCAGATTTTAAATAAAACAGGCAACTACATACAGAATATTCCTGACTGCTGCATACTGTCATACAACTGTTTATTGATGTAACTGTCCAGTTCTATTCACCAAAAAGCTTCTCACTGGTCTTGCTTCCACGTATGTGTGTGTTTGTGCATGTCTACATGTATGTGTGCCTGTATGTATATCTTCTCACTGGTCTTGCTTCCACATATGTGTGTGTTTGTGCATGTCTACATGTATGTGTGCCTGTATGTATATCTTCTCACTGGTCTTGCTTCCACATATGTGTGTGTTTGTGCATGTCTACATGTATGTGTGCCTGTATGTATATCTTCTCACTGGTCTTGCTTCCACATATGTGTGTGTTTGTGCATGTCTACATGTATGTGTGCCTGTATGTATATCTTCTCACTGGTCTTGCTTCCACATATGTGTGTGTTTGTGCATGTCTACATGTATGTGTGCCTGTATGTATATCTTCTCACTGGTCTTGCTTCCACATATGTGTGTGTTTGTGCATGTCTACAGGTATGTGTGCCTGTATGTATGTCTTCTCACTGGTCTTGCTTCCACATATGTGTGTGTTTGTGCATGTCTACATGTATGTGTGCCTGTATGTATGTCTTCTCACTGGTCTTGCTTCCACATATGTGTGTGTGTGTTTGTGCATGTCTACAGGTATGTGTGCCTGTATGTATGTCTTCTCACTGGTCTTGCTTCCACATATGTGTGTGTTTGTGCATGTCTACATGTATGTGTGCCTGTATGTATATCTTCTCACTGGTCTTGCTTCCACATATGTGTGTGTTTGTGCATGTCTACATGTATGTGTGCCTGTATGTATGTCTTCTCACTGGTCTTGCTTCCACATATGTGTGTGTTTGTGCATGTCTACATGTATGTGTGCCTGTATGTATGTCTTCTCACTGGTCTTGCTTCCACATATGTGTGTGTTTGTGCATGTCTACATGTATGTGTGCCTGTATGTATGTCTTCTCACTGGTCTTGCTTCCACATATGTGTGTGTTTGTGCATGTCTACATGTATGTGTGCCTGTATGTATATCTTCTCACTGGTCTTGCTTCCACATATGTGTGTGTTTGTGCATGTCTACATGTATGTGTGCCTGTATGTATATCTTCTCACTGGTCTTGCTTCCACATATGTGTGTGTTTGTGCATGTCTACATGTATGTGTGCCTGTATGTATATCTTCTCACTGGTCTTGCTTCCACATATGTGTGTGTTTGTGCATGTCTACATGTATGTGTGCCTGTATGTATATCTTCTCACTGGTCTTGCTTCCACATATGTGTGTGTTTGTGCATGTCTACAGGTATGTGTGCCTGTATGTATGTCTTCTCACTGGTCTTGCTTCCACATATGTGTGTGTTTGTGCATGTCTACATGTATGTGTGCCTGTATGTATGTCTTCTCACTGGTCTTGCTTCCACATATGTGTGTGTGTGTTTGTGCATGTCTACAGGTATGTGTGCCTGTATGTATGTCTTCTCACTGGTCTTGCTTCCACATATGTGTGTGTTTGTGCATGTCTACATGTATGTGTGCCTGTATGTATATCTTCTCACTGGTCTTGCTTCCACATATGTGTGTGTTTGTGCATGTCTACATGTATGTGTGCCTGTATGTATGTCTTCTCACTGGTCTTGCTTCCACATATGTGTGTGTTTGTGCATGTCTACATGTATGTGTGCCTGTATGTATGTCTTCTCACTGGTCTTGCTTCCACATATGTGTGTGTTTGTGCATGTCTACATGTATGTGTGCCTGTATGTATGTCTTCTCACTGGTCTTGCTTCCACATATGTGTGTGTTTGTGCATGTCTACATGTATGTGTGCCTGTATGTATGTCTTCTCACTGGTCTTGCTTCCACATATGTGTGTGTTTGTGCATGTCTACATGTATGTGTGCCTGTATGTATGTCTTCTCACTGGTCTTGCTTCCACATATGTGTGTGTTTGTGCATGTCTACATGTATGTGTGCCTGTATGTATGTCTTCTCATTGGTCTTGCTTCCACATATGTGTGTGTTTGTACATGTCTACATGTATGTGTGCCTGTATGTATGTCTTCTCACTGGTCTTGCTTCCACATATGTGTGTGTTTGTGCATGTCTACATGTATGTGTGCCTGTATGTATGTCTTCTCATTGGTCTTGCTTCCACATATGTGTGTGTTTGTGCATGTCTACATGTATGTGTGCCTGTATGTATGTCTTCTCACTGGTCTTGCTTCCACGTATGTGTGTGTTTGTACATGTCTACATGTATGTGTGCCTGTATGTATGTCTTCTCATTGGTCTTGCTTCCACATATGTGTGTGTTTGTGCATGTCTACATGTATGTGTGCCTGTATGTATGTCTTCTCACTGGTCTTGCTTCCACATATGTGTGTGTTTGTGCATGTCTACATGTATGTGTGCCTGTATGTATGTCTTCTCATTGGTCTTGCTTCCACATATGTGTGTGTTTGTGCATGTCTACATGTATGTGTGCCTGTATGTATGTCTTCTCACTGGTCTTGCTTCCACATATGTGTGTGTTTGTACATGTCTACATGTATGTGTGCCTGTATGTATGTCTTCTCACTGGTCTTGCTTCCACATATGTGTGTGTTTGTACATGTCTACATGTATGTGTGCCTGTATGTATGTCTTCTCACTGGTCTTGCTTCCACATATGTGTGTGTTTGTACATGTCTACATGTATGTGTGCCTGTATGTATGTCTTCTCACTGGTCTTGCTTCCACATATGTGTGTGTTTGTGCATGTCTACATGTATGTGTGCCTGTATGTATGTCTTCTCACTGGTCTTGCTTCCACATATGTGTGTGTTTGTGCATGTCTACATGTATGTGTGCCTGTATGTATGTCTTCTCACTGGTCTTGCTTCCACATATGTGTGTGTTTGTGCATGTCTACATGTATGTGTGCCTGTATGTATGTCTTCTCACTGGTCTTGCTTCCACATATGTGTGTGTTTGTGCATGTCTACATGTATGTGTGCCTGTATGTATGTCTTCTCACTGGTCTTGCTTCCACATATGTGTGTGTTTGTGCATGTCTACATGTATGTGTGCCTGTATGTATGTCTTCTCACTGGTCTTGCTTCCACATATGTGTGTGTTTGTGCATGTCTACATGTATGTGTGCCTGTATGTATGTCTTCTCACTGGTCTTGCTTCCACATATGTGTGTGTTTGTGCATGTCTACATGTATGTGTGCCTGTATGTATGTCTTCTCACTGGTCTTGCTTCCACATATGTGTGTGTTTGTGCATGTCTACATGTATGTGTGCCTGTATGTATGTCTTCTCACTGGTCTTGCTTCCACATATGTGTGTGTTTGTGCATGTCTACATGTATGTGTGCCTGTATGTATGTCTTCTCACTGGTCTTGCTTCCACATATGTGTGTGTTTGTGCATGTCTACATGTATGTGTGCCTGTATGTATGTCTTCTCACTGGTCTTGCTTCCACATATGTGTGTGTTTGTGCATGTCTACATGTATGTGTGCCTGTATGTATGTCTGTCTCTGTGTCTATGTGTGTGTGTATGCATGTGTGTGTGTGCGTGTCTCTCTCCTTCTGTGTAATGTCTGTTTCTCTCACTCTGTGAATGTATATGTGTGCCTGTCTGTACGTCTGCCTCTATATAAAAGCATAACTGTAGAAACTGACATATCAACAATGCGATGGCGCTACACCATGATATAAATCTGTGTTGTGGATGTTGCCATCCCAGACAATCTCTAAAACAAGTGCACATTATTTTCAGTTTCAATGCAGGTACTTGATTGTCGAGACTATTCTTGAAGATTCCGAAAACCGTGTGGACTTGTGCCAGTGTGAGTGAGCAATAACTGGCAGAGCCAGAAGCCAGTTGATAAGATAAATGGGTGTCAAGTCCAACAATGCCAATCAAACTCACAGAGTGATATTTCCTATGATTGAAATCTTATAACTCAAAATTAGCAGCATAATAATTAGTTGTAATCAAGAGATTTGGTAGGTGTTTTAGTGTAGTCCTTCTTCTTCTTCTTCTGCGTTCATCCGGAGTTTTTTTTTTTTGGACGTAATTGCGTTGTGGCCGTTTACAGCAGAGCTGTGTTCTTGCGCTGTTAGGCCGACACATCCGACTTCTGCTGGCATTTGTTGACCGGGTTAACCTTCCCGGGGGTTAGTGTAGTTGAGAGGGAGCTATGCTGATAATATCATGAGTGCAATCGGACGAGGATTCGATGCCTGCGTTCTTCGTCTGCCAACGGAGAGAAAGACTGGCCAACTATTCCTCCGTGCATTCAGACCTATAATATGTGATAGTCCTACCACAGCATATTCTTGCTTAGGGACATATTTTCTATCGACAGATACGCATCACCATCCTAAATAATTTCAAATAATCTGCTGACTACTCTGAACTGAACTCCAGTATTGTGGGGATGTTTTAAATACTAATCAGTGTGGTTTGTTGGTGAACTTATTTATTGATATCAATTAATTATCATTATTAACTGATTCAGTGCCATGGGATGATTAACCATCTTAAGCGACTTCCCATATTTGCCACAGGCTTATATACACTAGTTTTCCCTCTGCAACCTTTTTAATTTGATATATAATACAATGTGTCTGCTACCATATAACAACTTTTAAGTCAGAACTACAACACATCCCTACTTCCAATTTTCCACTATCTGTGTCTGGTACAAACCTACTTTTTATTTCGCACTGAATCAGTTAAACAAGGGCATCAGAGTGTCATGAACCCACTGACCCTTCACCTTTAACTAGCGTTTCTGGGTGATCAGTCTGTTAGGTGTAGGTTCTCTAGCTGTGATTCCTCTGTTGTACTGTCGGTTTGTAAGGTCTGTTTTCTTGACTAAATGCCTGCAACCTTATTTAGCTAGATTAATTTTTTATTTGTGTTCGCTCGCTTTGAACTCAAGCAGAGTCCATACACATGCTACCACTTCTAGTGCGCTGGACTGACTTTTTCATGTGGATTAGTTTTATCTATTACCAGTGTCCCTCACCATCAGGGGAACCCACTCCCACTTCAGAGGTACTTGTAATTTACGTCCCAAAGTCAAGGACGGGAAGCCAACATTTCAACTCAACTGACCAGCATAGGGGTTGAACCCGCTACTTCAGTATCAACACACAGGAAGTTTAATAATGAACACTCTTAACCATTTGGCCATGCTGTCCTCCATTAGCTATATTATTGAAAACATTGTTAGATTCTCCTCTTTTTTTGTCCTTCAGGGTCCGAATCTCTAATCAACTAAAGAGAAAAGGGGAAGTCTATAATTCTTTGCATATATTTTTTTTCATATCCCTTTCTACACGCAGCAATGACTGTAATGCAAAAAGCATGTGTGCTTGTTCAGTTCAGATTATTGTAATTGCACTCGCTACATGTCCATAGGTGCTCCCACTTCCTTCATAGTAACTTTGTCACCATGCAGCAATTAACCATGCCCAGTACCTGGCCAACATGGCGAATAGGGAGGCGAGCCGGTAAGAGCATGGAGATCTGATTGTCTCCAGGCATGGTTTGCTAATGTATTTTCCTTATGTTCAGACATGCAGGATGCAGTTTCTTCATCCAGCTACTGAGCTAAGTCCTTGGTGCAAAACTATGAGCCGTGGATTTCTTTCAAAATGCCTTTTTGTGTGCTTTGAAGCACAAATTCAGAAAATGGCAGAAGGCTAGTTGCCGGCACCCTAGTGGCCGCCTTATGTGATACATTTGCTGTCTTCTTTGACAATGAACAGTATATACAAGTAAAGGTTGGCTTGTTGTCGGTGCACTGGCGATTTGGTCTTATCAAAGATACTATTTCCTTCATGAGTTCACATGGTACAATGATGAGCATTTCATGTGGTTTTTGCTGGCACAGGAATGGACATTTACTGTGAACCTGAAACCGTACTACAACTCCTACCACTACTACTAACAATGCCCGTCAGATGTTGACTTATAAACCCTCACACACTTCATGTGCATCTACCTGGCCACGCTGATCTGCAATCCAAATGCCTGCTTTCTGACTGTTGATGCTGATTCATTCAATTGAAAGTACTTGTTTCAGCCAGCCTCAATGTACTCATGCTCTACTCTAATGATACCTCATCATAAATTATGAACTATAAGTAATTGTAAAAGTGACTTACTTGAATCAAATCTCCCCCATCTTTGAGTATTTCATGGACAACTGCAGTCTTGAGTTCTCGATGCAGCATTCGGTTCTCTTCAATTACCTCGGTCAGCTTCATCCTCAGCACTGTCATCTCCTCCTAAAATGTAAATCCTTTACACATGTAGATGACGGTCTCACTATCTGTGTGTGTTTGAATATGTGTGTGTGTGTGTGTGTGTGTGTGTGCATGTGTATGTGAGAGAGGGGGCGGGGGAGGGAGAGAGAAGAAGAAGCAAAAATAGTTAAATGCTGGGAGCATACGAAAGAAGCAGAAGAAGAAGTTAAATGCTGTCTTAACTCTTTCTGTCCCAGTAACACACCATGTGCAATTGGCTATAATTCATGTGTGTCAATCAATATGTCATGTGTGATTGTTCTTATTACCATTTGTTAGAGTAAACTACAGAAATCTGACCACATATTTTATACAAGGTGTGTACATTTGGCTTCTGTCATGTAGTAGTAGTAGTAGACACCTTGCAGTCTTGACAGACTAAAGTATGTGAGTGGAATGTGGCCAACATTCCATCACAATGTCTGGGCAGAGCTTCAGAGATCATGTGATGCCCAAACGACATGACCCCTCCCTCGGCCTAGTCTTGTGTATTCCAGAGGAATGGGTAACCAATACGTCTGGCACAAGGTAGGCTGCAGACGCTGGCGGCTCAGCGTCAATCCACCGAGACCTCACCACCACGAGCCGGTGGCGAGTTATGGCCAGACCCTGACACCCAAGGGACCCGGCTTAGAGACGTTCAGCCATGTCCCACAGGTGAGGGCCTTGTACGAGCCCGGACCATGAGGGCACGCACATCTGTCAATCACAAGTGTCCGGACCTGTGTAAAGCGTGCACTATCGTCAGACTCCCCACCTGACTTATAGCGGTCCCCGCGACCAGCGGGAATAGGTCCGCCATAGCTACCGCAGGAGATATTGCCTGGCTATTTGCAAGCAAATCTCCCATACTGAATAAGTAAAGAAACGATGTGATACTCTTGTAATTTTGTTGTTGTCATAATTTCCCCCTTGGGTATTTGCTGTGACCTTCTTAGTCCTAAAGAGTTAAGACTGCAAAGTTTTAACTGGCAAGAGTAGCAACTTCCCTTCCTTGTTGTCTGTGCGAACATTGTATGCAAAACTCTTGGTATTTTCATGAATCACATTTTATACTTTAACTACTGATGCTTAAATGCTTTTTTTTTCAAACCTACAAAGTAAATTTTATTTTACAATTTAAAACAGATATTCAGAACCCGCTGGCTTCATGGCTTAGAGGTTATGACTTTTCTCCGTAATCTCGTATACTCTTGTCGGTAACGTGATGACAGTGAGAATCAGCAGTGGTTCGAATCGCATCGGTAACTTACAGGGTATGTGAGCTGGCCGCTCAGAAAGCAATGGCAAACTACTGAGCGTAATCTTTCCAAGAAATCAACATACAGCTGAAAGATGCTGGTGTTGACAGCGATGTCAAATCACAAACACACACTGACACAACCACATGAATAACTCTACATGAAAATATACACATATGTGTGAGTTACTCATCTGTTGCCTTGTTGTAGACTTGACACATATTATGTAAATGGGAGAAGAGAAGAAGAACAAGTATAAGTCAAGTATGCTCAAGTAAAGGTTTTTTGTGTATGCTCGCTTTGAACTCAAGACGAAGTCTATACATGTGCTACTACTTCTTGTGTACTGATTTTTGCATGGGGATTAGCTTTTCCTATTATCAGTGTTCCTCGCCTTCAGGCGAACACCCTGACTTCTGAGGCACTTGTAATTTATGTTCCCAAGACAACAACGAGAAGTCAACATTTTAGCCCAACTGACCGGTGTAAAGGTTGAACCCGCTACCTCAGCATCAGCACACCAGAAATTTAGGAAACAAGTATTCTTATCCATTCAGCCGTGCTGACCTCCAGCTGGGGACAGAACCAGAACCACATCTTAGCAAGCAAACGAGTATCCCTATACAACCATGGTTCCTTTCTTCTTATAGTCCATGCCTTGTAGAATTGGTGATCATGTCTATCCTCGGCATTCTGTCACATGTGCTGCCAATCATTTCTGATACTGACATTCCTCCATGCCATGATGTCAAACTGTCCAGCATCTTCTCTCTTGTTCTCCCCCTGCCTCTCTTCCCCTTCAACATTCCTGTTTGTGACAACAAACTCCAGCTTTCACCTACCCATGATCTTCTCTCTTGTTCTCCCCCTGCCTCTCTTCCCCTCCAACATTCCTGTTTGTGACAACAAACTCCAGCTTTCCCCTACCCATGATCTTCTCTCTTGTTCTCCCTCTGCCTCTCTTCCCCTCCAACATTTTTTTAAACACGGGAATCGTCGCCGGAGCTACGGAGCACGTGCTCTGCGCTTGACACATCTTTCAGCGGCTAGCGAAGAGAGGGTGAGGAGGAGAAGGCGAGGAAATGGTGTGAGAAGACATATAATCAGATTGCTACTGGAACTATTAGTGTTGGAACTCTTCGCTGGCTGCTGAGGATGGGGACGGAGCGCTTATGGGAATGTCCTGAATGCTGTGATGTTGGTTCCTAAATCAATCAATCAATTCCTGTTTGTGACAACAAACTCCAGCTTTCCCCATCCCATGATCTTCTCTCTTGTTCTCCCCCTGCCTCTCTTCCCCTCCAACATTCCTGTTTGTGACAACAAACTCCAGCTTTCCCCTACCCATGATCTTCTCTCTTGTTCTCCCCCTGCCTCTCTTCCCCTCCAACATTCCTGTTTGTGACAACAAACTCCAGCTTTCCCCTACCCATGATCTTCTCTCTAGTTCTCCCCCTGCCTCTCTTCCCCTCCAACATTCCTGTTTATAGCAACAAACTCCACCTTTCCCCTACCCATGATCTTCTCTCTTGTTCTCCCCCTGCCTCTCTTCCCCTCCAACATTCATGTTTATAGCAACAAACTCCAGCTTTCCCCTACTCATGACATGCCCAAAGAATGTGGACTGTCTTCTTCTGATGTGAGTAACCAGTTCTCTTACAGCTCCTTTAGACTGGGATTTTAAAAAAAACAATAAAATAAGAAAGTCAATAAATAAATAAAGTGCCATCTCCACAATGAAGGCAGGCTGAAACAGATTTCCAATTTTCTGTCCATTGCTTTGGTCACACACTCTAACAGACTGTTGTTGATCCATCTCTGTATGTTTTCTTGTACCATTGTCTACCTCTTTCTCATCCCTTTGAATTTTTCCTCCAATATGTTTTTTAAATAAGAAAGTAAATTTGGTAAATAATAAACTGGCAGTGCCCATGTGCAGAAACAACAAACCTAATTGTAAAACATTTTTCTAGACTAAGAGATAAAAAGTCAAACCTTAACATAACGAGACTCCGCCTCAAGATGACTGGTATAAACCATCTGGTTCTTGAGTAAAGTTGCAGCTTCCTCTGGTGACGGCAGTGCTTTGTGTGCTGTCAACTGTACAGTCGGGACATTGGAAGTCTGTAATAAATCAACATAAAGTAGTCTATGAAAGCTCTGTGACCGCTCCATTACATATGACAAGATGAAGGCGATGTATGCAGTTACAATGAAAATAAACACATACTACAGATACAAAATTATCCATGGAAGCTCAGCAGTTCGCACAACTGCATGCCAGCCCGGTGGTCACGGGTTCAAATCCCTATCCAGGGTCCCAGGTTGACCTAGTCTAAAATGGGCTCCAGGAACTGTGCTGGGGAGTAGAGGCTGCCAGCAGGATACAGACCATGTCACCCATCAGGTGCTGATTGGTCTGTACAAATATGGGGCTAGCACCATTTACCAACACTACCCATGGAGAGGGCTCTTTGCTGGACTTGTACTCAGTCAGGAAGAAAGCCAGGCCTGGGAAGTCATTTGTGCACTTGCTGGCCAAGACAGAGGTCCAAGTTCTACCCCCAGCTGTACTAGAATTTCTTTTCCCAACCGGTCCACCGCTTATCTGCTTCCCACAGTAGCCTCGCCCTCAAGTCTATCAGCTTGTTCATTTCCTGAATCAGCAATCAACACCATCCTGGCATAGTATGTTGATGGATTTATTACAGCAGAGATCAAAGCACCCATGGATATGTCTGGAATGCAATGAGAATCTGCACTGAACTGAACACGAATCATCATCCAGCAGCCTGTCTTGTGTAGACCTTCATGCCTTATGACAGTCTGTTCAAATGTTAAGCCAGATGTCCTGCCTCTGTTGCTGTCATATGTAAATTATCTATCACATTAGTGTAGTGGGTAAGGTTATCCTCTATTAAAGGAGAAGAGAGGCAGGCACCGTCTTCCCTCCATTGGCCTACAGGTAATTTTTAGGCAACCAGAGTAACATGGAACCATGTGAGCAGGTGATGGACTGAGCTTGACAGCAGCCAACAGATAGTTGTTGGTTATGGTCTCCAGTTTGCAATGGTAGGCAGACGATATCTTTATGTAGACAATTGCAATGGGCATCAACCAGAATGGCGAATGGCAAGAAAAAAGCAATGGCAGACAACTTGCCTTGCAAGTGCCTAAAAATCGATAGCTAACTGCTATAATTAGAACATAAATGATGAATTATTTACTTGAATTTTATAATTATTCAGATGCACCACTGAAAAAAAAAGATAATGGGGAAATAAATATTTCAGTTCAATTAGGATTGTTGAATTATCCTATGGCACCTATTTTAACAATTGTAACGAGATCGTGCTTGATCAAAGTCCTGCAGTCAGAGGTGGTGTTGGGAGGGGCAGCATATTACTGAATAGTACAAGGCACAAACTGCATAGGAACAATTAGCAAACATACTTTGCAATATATGCTGAGGGAGATGAAGCATTTATGGGTTTATACAAAGTTCAGTGGTCGCAGTTGGCAGGAAACTTGACATATAAACAGAAAACTTGACATATAAATAGAAAACTTGACATATAAATAGAAAACTTGACATATAAACAGAAAACCTGATATATAAACAGATATAAAACAGTAACCTTGTATGTAGACAGCATATTTCGAAGCTGGATCGCAGCGGTGGAATCCTGGGCTGGTGGCATCCTCCCATCTTCCCAAGTCAGAATTCTTGGATGAACTGTCCTTGTAAGTTGAGATTTGCCATCCCCACTGCCCACAATGTTTGATCTATGTGGGGCTGGCTCCAGGCTGTTTCGCAGTTCATCGAGGCTTTCGTTAGCTCGTTCTTTATCAACATGAAAATAATATTAATGAGATTAACAGTGATTTAAAAATAACTGGTTTATTAGTTATCACCCACGCTCATCTGCATGGCACATGATGGTCATTAAATAATATTTTCTCAACTGTTTCTGACTCATTTAATTATAACACCGGGAAGGTTAACCTATACAACAGATGCCTGAAGAAGTCAGATGTGTCAGCCAAAGGGCACAAATATCGCGTAAACATGCATAATACAATTTGTCCAAAACAAACATTTTGGACAAACAAAGAAGAAGATGATTTCATTGTAACATAAGCCTGGTATATCCCTATTCTATTGTTACTGTAACTCTTGTTTCACAGTGTTATTAATGTAACTCCTTTAAACCCAAATATTTATTGCTCAGTGACCAGAAACTTACATTATAATAATTGTTCATTTGATTGTGTACAATGTTTGGTCTAAACCTACTTCTTTGTTTGGCACTGAATCAGTTCAGAAATACACTAACTGAAACTTCTACTTTCTTGTTTCCCTTTTGGCACACTAGTACAGAGATACTTTGGTTTTCATTGACTTCGGTTATCATCAGTTTTGTTTTTTTTCGATTTTTTCCACAATTTGTCTTGGTTTTTGTCGCTTGCCTCTGATTTCATCAGCGTGCCCACGTGGTCCTAGTGCCAAAATATCAAGAAGGGAATTGACTCCAGATAGTGCCTAGATGCCTAAGGTCCTTATGGAGGGGGATTCCCCTTCCAACCAATAATATCTGCACCTCTCTCCCCCCTCCTTGACATCTTCCATACGCCAAAAAGAGTCTTCAGAAAGATAAATGCCATGTTAAATGTTCATTTATCCTTTACATTAGTCATTTATATTCATTTTATGTTAATATTTTATTGTTTTTAGCATTAAACACTATATTTATTCTCTATAAAATGTATTTTTAGTATTATTTTGGGGTGTCTAGAACGAATTAATTGGATTTACGTTGGTTCAAATGGAAATAATTGACACGATTTTTTTCATTATCAAATTTCCCTGAATGTTTTTAGACAGATTATCGACAAAAACCATGGTATCACTGTATTTGGTTTCCCACTATGTTTCTTTTAATTATGTTAACTTACAATTAACTCCTAAATATGTATGTCTTCACTTATTATTGACACAGAGACTTGAATGAAGTATCTTTGGATTACATTTTGTAGATATTATCATTCTATTTTATTTCTAACCAACAGTTTTAAAGAATTGTTTTTAAATTTTAAAAAAAAACACTAAGTTGCTACTAACTGCAGATGGAGTGGCTTGAAATGCATATGTTTATACACGTTTCAGACTGAGAGTGGTACTCCCCAATACCACTATCTACATCCATGAGTGGTTCTCCTACACAAGCTGTGCCAATGCGCTTTCAAATATAAAATTGGAACATTAACTGTAAAGAATGTAACTCAACGTAGCTCACTTTCAATGAACAGCGCTTTGGTTCAAAACCATAAGAACAGATGAGGTCGAATCGTTGACATGATTGTATCAGAATCAATCTCTGTTTAATTTGATAAACAGCTTACTGGTTGTTGCATATCATTACATAGTCATCAAGTTCTACCATGCCTGGTGATCTACCAGGGCGGCCGGTAAGTGCATAATTGATATTCATATTAAATGTTAGCTTCCACAAACCTTTAAACGATCGTTCTTGATTCATGATCTATGTCTTTCAATTCACCTTCTCTCCATCCTACAGGTCTATTTGTTGCCGTTCTGAATTCTCACTAATTTTCTATCAATAACTGTGATTCCTGCCACTTTGTCTCTGTAGATTATTGGTTTGCCAGTTTAAAAGTCCAGATAGCTTCATGCGCCGCTGCCATGCCCAACTCCAACCAAGTCTGTTGTCCTGTGACGTCAGAATGACGTTTTCCTCTGTTACCAACTAGTTTCATGGTTTTTCTGCGGTTTTCGCTTCTAGGATATACATCTATTTTCTGTGACGCAATTTTGGGCTTAGCTATATGTCAAGCTGCAATGCCATTTATACTACCATCTGCAAACGGCACAGCATGAAATACATCAGTGAAAAACATTTCGCTTGGACAAGTTTGGGTTTGTTTGGATGTTAACAGTAGTGCCCATAAACTGGTCTACACATTCAACAGTGCAGATTGACGTGGCTCATCTGATATCCAGGTCACTGCTATTAAATGTTACACATTTTGTGAAAGAGATCCCAAGACTCTGAAAACTGTACCATTTTTCATTTACGCTCTCATTTGCTATACAACCCCATTGCTTAACACTGTTTTATTCAACCAGTTTTTTTTTAATATGTTCCTCACAATCCTTGCTTATCTGTAATTCCCACTTCTCTATTTGTGTATCATCCCATTTCCTTTTTTTTTGTGTCTATCCTATTCATGTCTTTCCAACTAAGTTTGACCATAAACTAGCATATCTTCTTCTTCTTCAGCTTATTTCACCGTTGGATACAGCTTGACAAGTTATATCCAACAGTATCTCAACGAAGATTGTACGTCAATTCTAAGCGGAGTTATTAATATTTTTGTGTCATGATCTACAACCAGGAAGTGCAAAGGAATCTGAGTAAAATGATCACAGCTGATCTTGGCCCAGTAAAAAGGGAGCTAAGAACATAAAATTTTGCTTTCTATTACTGTGGCTTGTTTATTTAATTACACAAGTATACAGATAAATTACTGCTACAAATGAAACTTGTATTCTGTTTAATTTTAGTAGTTAAAATACCAGTTCTAATTATACATAAATACAGGTCCACTATAGTATAGTACTATTGTATGGGTGCCGCCATTTTGAATTTTGTGTTATGACTGCGATATCTCATTTTCAAGGTTGTGCTAAACATTTTTTCCTGAACGCGGTCGAAAGCGAGCATTCTTGAAACTCTTCAAATATATGTAAAATTGAACGCAATATTAAAAAATGCAACAAAAAGTCAGGGTTGGTTTAAAATACAAGAGTTATAAGAAAAATTAGCTTACCCTTCGTGAATAAACTTAAATAAATTCAAGAGAAGAAAGTTTTAAGTGACAGTTGCTTGCAGCCTACCAGACAGACCACAGTAGCATTTATTAGAGTTGTTTCCCCCAATCTGTGATGTGTGGTTTTCGAATACATCGAATCAAAAGCAGATATGGGTTTAAAACCGGGAGTCACTGGATGGTCACTAAATAAAAACTCTCTCTCTCTCCCACACACACACACACACACAAACACCCCCCCCCCCCCCAATAATCACAAAGGCCGGTAACTGACATTGCTACATAAACCCCCAAATATTTATCCTGCCTTCACTTACACTTTCCTCACTGTGTCACACTACCTGTCTGCTAACCTATGATGGAGCTCACGAGTTTGATTTTTGAACCCTAGGATTTCAAAGCCTCCACGATACATACCTTAAAAATTGAGTGGTTTTTTGAGTTGTTGTTGTGTTGTTGTTGTAACTGAAATTGTGTAATTCTGGTTCTAAGTTACTAAGTTAAGTTAAGTGTTCTAACAGATGTTTTCTTAAACCTAAAGTCCATTCTATATACTATGCACTACAACATCTACTAAAATCAAATGCGCTATCTCGTAACACCAAAATCACAATATACAAAACACTAATCAGACCAGTTGTGCTGTATGGCTCTGAAACCTGGAGTACAACGAAAGGAGACGAAGCCTTATTACAAACCTTTGAGAACAAAATTTTAAGACGCATCTTTGGACCCATTAGGGATACACAAAGTGGAGAGTGAAAAAGAAGAAGTAACAAAGACATTTATGATCTGTTTAAGTCCCCGCTAATCACTGGTATCATGAAGGCTAATAGACTACAATGGCTGGGGCATATAGAAATAATGGAAGGGCACGCTTCCGACAGACGGGTCTAAATAGTTCTGCAGTGAATAAGTGATTAGGGTTAGGGTTAGTGTTAGTTATATAAAATTATTCACTGCAGAACTATTTAGACCCGTCTGTCGGAAGAGTGCAGAATGGAAGATAATAGGGAAACAAAACTCGCTTACACTCAGGAAATAAATTACCGTAGACCCCGAGGTAGACCAAGAAGACATATACAGACCTACAAGCACTTGGAATCAACGACTGGCAAGAGAAGGTCAACCAGAAAGACGAATGGAGACGGATTGTATCTGCAGCAAAGAACCTCAATGGCTCGGAACGCTGAAGAAGAAGAAGAAGAAGAAGAAGAAGAAGAAGAAGAAGAAGAAGAAGAAGAAGATGAAGAAGAAGAAGAAGATGAAGAAGAAGAAGAAGAAGAAGAAGAAGAAGAAGAAGAAGAAGAAGAAGAAGAAAGTCCATTCTAATAATATTAATATAATAATTCATCTATCATTTAATTTGTGATTCTGTTCTTGCAAAGCTAACTCAACTAACTGCTGACCAGTTCCATTTTCCGATGTTGTTGATTACTACTGTATTTTTATTTTTAGCTTTACTGCAGTTCAATGGTAGGCCGGTAGGTATAACTATAACTATAAGGGAAGTTATACTATAGTATACCCATCTTTAACAACTTTACTTATTATGTTGTAATTTGAATTTGATTTCTTTCTCCCGGTCATGAATGTTGCTATGCTATGCTACAACTACACGAGTACACGTTTGCAAGAAAATCAAAAAGGTTGCACTTTCACGCAATATGCATTCCTTATGTAACGTACCCCTGATAGAATGTTCATAATCTTTACGCTCGACATTCTGAGTGTCACTATACTGTCTGAAATAGTACATGATTCCTGTGTAACCGTCTGCCGTCTGCTCGGTGTTGTCGTATCTAGGACTCCATTTTGTCGTTTACATAGCCAGGATTTTGTCGGCGTCGGTGAAAGTTTACACTTAATTTTGCAAAGAGTATTAAGAAACCTCGGTGTTTTAAAAAAAAAATGCATACTTGTGACTGGTGTATATTCAAATAAAATAAAAATAAGAATTAATATATTGGGTTCAGTTGTGTAATAATGTATAAGTCAACTCTAGGTGCAAAATAAAGAATATGTTTGTGAGGTATTCAAATTGCTAACAGGTCACTTAGTAAGTAGTATTTAGACACAGGAGCAGTCAATACAATACACAATAGTCATGGACAAGATTACAGACGTGACTGTTGGACCCCTCGAATCTTCCAAGTATATCAAACCAAAACGAATTCACTACAAGCAGGTGACAGAACATACAATTTAATGCTTCCATTTATGGTTTAGTAGTAATAGTAGACGATATGGTTGCCGTCCTTATTTAAAGTTTAAAGAGTTTATTTTAGTTTCAGTGTCACAACCATTGTTGGTTGAACCAGTTTCAATTATTTATATATTTATTACCATTTATTACTGATTACCAATTCTATTTCAATTGCCTCAAACTTTAACTTTAGGCAATGCCTGTGAAACCTGGACTGTGTACCAATGACACGCTAGGAAATTAAACCAATGCTTCCATTAAAATGAGCACAGTTAAAGCTAAATTTTAATTTAAAGATTTAAATTTAAAGATTAAAGAGGGGGTAAGTGAAATATTTCGGCCATGTTAAACAACATGATACTTTTATAAAAACCATACTGGAAGGCAAGGCTGAGGGCAAGCGAGCAAGAGGTAGACAATGATATAAGTGGGAAGATAACATCAAGAGATGGACGAATCTCAGCCTGACAGAATGTACAGTCAAGGCGAGAGACAGTCAGTGTTGGAGATCCATTGCAGCCAACCTGATTGATTGAAAGCTAAATCTGTAAGATCTTAGAAAGGATTTTCACCGGTGGCATCCCTATATGAGGCTATTTCTGCCCACAGTCCAAGTGTGTCAGAGGTCGGTGACCACTGCATATGATGAAGTTTTCTCCGCTGGAAATCGATGCAGGTGAGAGTAGCTGCATCTTCTACAAACATTTTAGCAAGATCCAATATACAGGGCTTCATTGACTGTAGACATTTACTTCCACTAAGACATGACATGGACTGCAACACTCGAACGTTATCAGGCAAACTTAAACGCAGCTGTGTCAACATCTCTATTCAAAACTGGATGCATCTTCCATGAATTTCTTTCTCATCAGGAAACTGGTAGCCTGCTATTTCTTTCTCAAACTCATAACCTAGATTGGGATTAGGATCTAATTAATCTTGAATAGCATCACTTTCTGTTATTTTTTCCCCAGGAATAGCAATCTTTAAACTGATAGAATCAGTGAGTTGGACAAGATTGCTCAGTAGTTTTGTTTGATCATGTATTCAAATTTCTTATTCACACTTTGAACTTCTCCGAGAATATACTTGAGAAATATGAGATACACATAGTTTTTCATGTCGCTAAACATAGAATTTAGAAGTTCTGCTGTATAACAGCGCTCGTTGAGTCTTGCTATATCAAAATGAGTTCTGAGCTCGACCCACTGCTGCAATATTCTGACAATGGCAGATTGAATAGTATTAAGTATCCATCATGTCTGGCTTAATTGAACAACCTTCAGAGGATGTTGTCCATCATTTATTGAAGCAAAAAGCTCCCTGTACTTTGCTTGAGGAAGACTTGAGTGAGAAAACTAGTTATATGTTTCTCTAATCATGATGTTCCTGTGCAGACAAGCAGCTGCAGCCTGTGACACTGCCAGCTGATGGGAATGACATACACACCTAACAAGTATCAGATGAGGAACTTCGGATTTTAATTTTGTGTATACTCCATTGTTTACACCTGTCATGACAGATGCATTGTCAGTGCTGAGTGCAACTAGTCTTTGCAACTCAAGTCCATTCTTGTTTAAAGAATCTTTTAATATATTGCATATTGCCTGCGCGTTGCAGTCACTCACTTCAACTAAATCGTATTAAAGGGAGTTAAATTACTTGAATATTGCGTGGTAATGTACTAAGATGTTTTACTCCCTTGCTTCAGTTCAAATTCGGCTTTTTAGTGTTCCCAAAATGATTTTTAAAGTAATTTTTACCCACCCAAAAAAAGCACCCAAAAACACCCCAAAAGATTGTGAAGCACCAAATTCACGCGGCTGTGCTAAATTCAACATTTTGGCACTAAATGACTTGAAAAAGCACTAAATTTGGTGTGAAAAGAGTCAAAATGGCAACACTGCACAAGGGTGTAGTCACTTGTGAAGCACACAGGACTGCAAGAGCTGTGAAAAAGGACTGGACAAAGTAAATTCACAGCAGGAGATCTTCCTCCTGGAATGTCAAGCATTCTTTGTCAACATTTCAAAGAAAATTTCGAGCCAAAATAGGCCTTTTCAGCCATCTTAGAACTCATGGCTGCAAACTTTCAACCCCACTGGATGAAATGAATGGTCATCATCATTCTTGATGGAGGAACACTACTATTATTATTAATATTATTATTATTGATTAAATCCAGTAATATCAAAATACAGACTTTCGCAGATGTTTCCTATCTTCTGATACTTATAGACTCACTTATTTTGTTACACTTACTGTTGTCACATACAAACATGTAAAGGTATTGCTGTTGGGTCGTGAAGTTTTAGGCCTGCACATATTCTGGGCCATACATACACAGTGGGTGGCTAGTTCCCTTCCTCGTCATCTTTCCCTTCCCAGACAATATTCAGAACATTCTGGAAATTGTCTGGTACCCATTTTTGTGAGGCTTGGTCCATCCATGAGCTGTACAGGTCAGAACAAATAATCCTGCATCTGCTGGAGTTGAACTCAGAGTCTCGGTAGAGAAGCAAACAAGCACTATACCATCTCCACTTGTGACATAACATGTTTGTAATATATGAACAAGCACTATACCATCTCCACTTGTGACATAACATGTTTGTAATATATGAATAAATTATGGTGTGTTGTCATGCCTAGTGTTGTATTACCTTTGAAACAATTGGGATAGTACATGTAGTAATGACACACAGAGGATATGCAACCTAAAGACGAAATGTTGTGGCAGGCAGACCAGATCCTAAGTCTTGGTTGGCCATTGGTCTAGGATCGAAGCTGTGACAGGTGGACATTTAAAGCTTTGTTTTGCTGATCCGGCAGCTTCTGCTGCTTGTCTTGTTCCAGATGTATTGGTATTACCTTTCCTCTGGAGTACACTAGGCAGGCTGAGAGAAGGATCATGCTGCGTTGGCAAAAAAGGTGGTCTCTAGAATTCAGCCCAGGATTTATGCTATGAAGAGGTTATTATGCCTTTTTTGAAGCACAATATAACAAACTATCGTCTGTCAAAGTGGCAGTAAAGAAACTATCTCGAAACAGTCATAGCATCTGATGCAAGGCACCTTGTAGAGATTAGAGCAAAAATTGCTATGGCTTTTGCCTAGAACATGATTAGAGAGGAGCGGCTGGCCGAGTGGCTACAAAGCCGGACTCTCCTTCGGGAGACCCGGGTTCGACCCCTCGGTAAGGTGTGGGATTTTTTTCTGTCGGGGGCAAAAAGAAAATCCTAACCTGCATAGTTTGCGGCGACTGCACTAACCAGGCGACCTTAATTCCTCGGGCTCAAAGACCCCTCTGCCATACACCGCAAAGTACTATATTGGCAGTAAATGTAAATGACATGATTTAATAATGATATCTTCATATCTTTGTAGGGGTAATAATGTTATAAGGAGTATTAAACTGGATGTTTAATCTTGACAACCAGGACAAAGTTAAAGAAAAGGTTGAAAATAAAAAGTAAAAAACAAGTAAAGGCCCTTTTCTACACTTTATACTTTTTAGGAATATGGTGCTAACCCCATATTTGTCTAGATACATTGGCACTCAAGTATGATATGCTTAATACCATGCTGGCAGCAGGTCAGCATGGCAGAATGGATAAGAGCACTTGTTCTTAAAATCCAGTGTACTGATGCAGTGGTAGCGGATTCAACCCCTATCCCGGTCAGTTGGACTAAAATGTTGATTTCTCATCCTTGACTTGGGGACGTAAATTACAAGTACCTCAGAAGTCAGAGTGGGTTCACCTGATGGACAATTGTAATAGGAAAAGCTAATCCACAAGTAAAGATCAGTCCAATACACTAGAAGTAATATCACGTGTATGGACTAAATAGTTAGTTAGTTGCGGTTTCAACTTCACAGCAAAGGGACGCCCCATTATGCTCTGCTCCTGTGCCAGAGAATATCACACAAAATGCTCCTCACTGCCCCATGTAAAAAAATGGAATAGACAGGAGTCTCAACAAAACAACAGCCTGCACAGGTATACTATGCATAATGCCGCTGCCAAAATGCCAGCACAAAAGTTCGCCACAAGAAAAACAGTTCATCATTGATAGAAGTGGGAGTCACTAGAAAACTAGCAGCCACACATTCTTGCATAAGGCAACCCAGTTAGTTCAGCAATCGGCCGGCTGCTATTGTTTTTTAACATGCAGTTCATGCTACAAACAACCATGGACAGATGTTAAAGCACTCCACATGAAATTCACAGCTCACAGTATCACTCCACGCACTCAACTCAGTAGCAGGGCAACGGAACCATGCACTACCAGTCCAACATGAGGAAAATGCATAAGGAAACTGTAGCCACAAGCTTAAACATTCCAGAGGCCTTAACAGCTCAACTGCCTAACCTCCATGTTGAGGACCATAGTGTATGAGCTAAACTTGAGTTCAAAGCGAGCAAGCGCCAAAAATAATATATAATGCTGGCAAATTTTACTGCCCAAAATATTTTCTTGTACTCATGTTAGGGTGGGTCAACCTGAGATCCCAGGTATGTTTTTAAAAGATCCCCGTCTCAAAGGAAATTTGAACACATAACCATTGGGCCGCCAGGCAAGCGATGTTTGCCACATAAAATACTGGCCTCGCAGCCTTTAATAGTGAGCTCGTTAACTATCTTTCAGAATGGTGTGGAGAAAATATGGGATGCCATGAAGGTTCATGACGGGTAAGATTTTTACTCATTTTACGGTTAATTTGAGTTTGTGTGTTTGTATGTGTGTTTGTATGTGTGTTTTCATTTTTTGCGCTCGCTTGCTTTTAACTCAAGCGTAGTCCACACACACTACTTCCAGTAGTACTGGACTGAATTTTGCGTGTGGATTATCTTTCCCTATTAACAGTGTCCCTCACCATCAGGTGAACCCATTCCGATTTCACAGGTACTTGTAATTTATATCCCCAAGTCAAGGATGAGAGGTCAACATTTTAGTCCAACTGTGCTTACCTTACCCCTTACTCGGCATCAGCACACCGGATGTAAAGAATATGCGTTCTTATCTGTTCATCCATGCTGACCTCCGACACATAGTTTTACTGAAAACATCATGATGTCAATGTACAAACATCTGCTCATATCATACATAAAGCACAGGACAATTGTCTGTGCTTGGGAATAAATAAATATGGTTACCACTTAAGGAGTGACCTTTAAAAAACTGAAAAATCAAAGACAACTTTATATGGAGTGACATTAGTGTTAGACTGTAACAAGGAAGTGACATGTCACAGGAGTGACGTTTTACAGGAGTGACATTGGAAACATTTTCTGAACATTCTCTCTATTACCTTCTTCTTTTGTGATTGGGCAAGACATGTTCTTTTGATGAGGAAGCCATTGGTAGAAGTCTTTCTTTTGAACTGATGCATGTGAGGTCAGCTTTGTCGAATGAGTATAAAGTTCTTTGTTAGAGGGACAGCAATGAAGAATCAGCCCGCATGCAAAGAATCTGCATTGTTTTTTTTTATATTCTAGGGGTCTTCAAATGAAAACCTTAAAAGTATGATAGAAATTACAATAACCATGTCATTGTCTTGTAACCTGACAGTATTGTTGTTAAGGATGTCGAGAGTGTTAAGCATGTGACATCGCAGTGCAGATGAATGCAGTGACATCATAAGGATGGTTTAAAGTTGCCCATTCCACTTTTGTCATGCACCAAAACGTTGCAGCATTCTGTTATCCGTTTTGTATCAGTGAAGGGGTGAAACCTATAGAAATTCATCGGTGAATGGAGGTTCAGTATGGTGATGCATGCCTGTGAGTCCAGCAAGTGTATGAGTGGAGTAGGATGTTTCAAAACGGTATGATGGTGAAGAAGAGGTACAGCAGGTGGTTCATGAGTGATTACACACGCAACCAAGAGACTTTTTTTCTACATGAATCAAAGCACTTTATTGGTGGTGGAGGATTTGCATTGAAAACAGTGGTGACTACATCGAAAAATGATACATTTGTTCTTTACTTTTTCAGAATATATTCACACACACCAAAAACCATTTAAGGTTTTCATTTGAAGCCCCCTTACATATACAGTATAAATGAGGAACCTTGTAACTATCCCTTTTTGGTGAATGTTTGTTTCAATTGTTGAAACTTTGAGATTTAAAAACAATATTTCTTTGGATGTCACTTCTTTTATGTGAAATGTATACACTTCTTTTATGTGAAATGTTTACACTTCTTTTATGTGAAATGTTTACACTTCTTTTATGTGAAATTAATGTCACTTTTAAATGTGAAATTTGTTACTTTTTGAAAATATTATGTTTGTTGTTTCTTTTAAATGAAGTTAAGCACCTCTTTCACATGAAATTTATGTTCTTCTTTCATAAAGAATTTATGTCATCTGTTTGATATGAAACTTATGCCACTTCTTTGTTGTGAAATGTATGTCTCTTCTTTGATGTGTAATTGATTACGCTTTTTAATACTCCATTGAAAGTGTTATCTCTTAGAAACACACCCTACAGTTTCTGAACTTGGAGAGAGGAACCTAACAGTCATCTGTAATGTTTATATGTTACATACATCTGCTTCACAGAGTGGCTTGTCTTTTGTTTAATACAACCAGAAGAGTGTTTGTCTTTGTACGACAGTTCAGACCAGGTCAGTTCATTTGCTTCGTTACTATGTATTTTTTAAATAAACTCTTTTTTGATTATGTGGTTGTTTCGGGATTTGAAATTTAAATATTGAGCACAACCCACTACTGGCAACGCCGATCGCATTCTGGTATGAACCTAAGGCCTATCCACGTCAATATGGAAGCACTATACTCGAGTTTCGCCCTCGTTTGAACTCGTCAGTAGTGCATATCCCTGACCGGATCCGGAAACAGTCCCGGATCACGCGTGTGAAGCAGGCGTGTAACCACGCGGCACACACTGGACACACCAAATTATCACAACCGAACATCACAACGCTACCCATCGTAGGCTATGCTCAAGATTGCCCAATCGCCGCGACCGACGTCCATCAATCGATGGGACCCGAACGATCAGGACTTCTCACTGGCAAGGAACACCAGGCCTCCTAAATCCAGTGAGCAATAATCAATTGATTATGTGGTTGTTTCGGGATTTTTTGAGCATAGCCTACGATGGGTAGCGTTGTGATGTTCTGTTGTGATAATTTGGTGTGTCCAGTGTGTGCCGCGTGGTTACACGCCCGCTTCACACGCGTGATCCGGGACTGTTTCCGGATCCGGTCAGGGATATGCACTACTGACGAGCTCAAACGAGGGCGAAACTCGAGTATAGTGCTTCCATATTGACGTGGATAGGCCTTAGGTTCATACCAGAATGCGATCGGCGTTGCCAGTAGTGGGTTGTGCTCAATATTTAAACTCTTTTTTAAAAAATAATCTCACATACAATCTGTTGTCAAATGTAGACAGATTTCAGACTTTCCATGGGCCACATTAGACTCAGGTATCCCCGGGTAGGTTAACCCGGTCAACAAATGCCCACATAAGTTGGATGTATCAGCCTAATGGCGCAAGAACACAGCTCTGCTGTAAACAGACACAACGCAATCACGCCTGAAAAACCTCTTCGGATGGACACAGAAGAAGAAGAAGAAGAAGAAGAAGAAGAATACCCAGGTATTGCCCACCTCTAACAAGTCAAACATTGGTACCATGGATCAGTATTCATGTGACACAAACAAAATGGCTGCTGACCACATACTTCAGGTCTTCCCTGTATACCAGGACCCAAAAGAATGCATTTGGCAGACACCAAAAACATTTAAAGAGAAACTTTATGGCAGCCTGGAGAACTTGCGACAAACTGGTGCTTATTTATAGTATTCATGTTGATATCTGAAAATATAGGGAAAAAGATGTGAGGGGGGACAATGAGGATTAACCTGAACAAATTAAATATAACTTAAACTTCTTTCTCATTCATCCTGAAAGAACATTGGAAGCCTTCTTAGATCAGAGTAAACACTAGGAAGACCCATCAAGACATCCATTAATGCATTAGGTCAGTCATTCTGAAGATTAGTTTTAAAATTGGGTTGAATCCCTACACAGTTGGACTAACATTTTGACTTCTCGTCCTTAACTTTTGACTTGTGGACATAAATTACAAGTACCTCGGAAGTTGGAATGGATTCGCCTGATGGAGGAGGACACTGGTAATAAGGAAAGTAGCCTACATACAAAATTCATTCCAGTGTGAACTACGCTTGTGTTAAAAGCAAGCAAACGAAAAGGGAAACAAACTATGATGTCCCTCTGCTGTCTCCTGTTCTCAGCAACTCTCTTCAGCTCATCTAAATCTGTGCCCAACATCCTTGCATGCTATCTTGCTCAGATTTTTCCCTCCAGGTCTCATATTATGGCCAAGCCAGGATAACATTTTTTGTTTGTATGATATACTGTAGTTGTCTTTTTTCTCCAATGTGCACATTGCACAAGTTGAAAATTCATCGGTAGTTGTAAATCTAAAAAGAACTGGAAGAACATGCTTCTGCCCAGGCTTAATTTCAAATGAGAAAACCTACCCACAAAAGAATATTTATAGCATGCATGATTCTGATATACACACATTTGAATCCTTGCTGGTTTTACAAAGTTCATGTATGCACTGATTGACCTTGTTTGATCTGTGGGAGGAGACTGCAGCTGTAATATGTGGACCTTTCAGCTGAAACATCAGAGTTCAGTACAGACAGCATGTGTTAGGACCTGAAATCCAGAAATTGGCTTACATGTATCTATCTGTATGTCTGTCCATCCATCCTTCTCTGCATCAATTTGTCTGTCTGTCTACCCACCCATCCATGTATCTATCCATCCATCCATCTGTCTGGCTGTCTGTCTGCCATCTATCTGTCTGTCTGTCTATCTGGAAGTAAGACATCATCAGGTTCCTCAGATAAAATGACCTCAGAATATTGTCCTTCGCTGAATTCAAGTTGGAAGCAGACACAATACATCCAAGTCAGTCCAATCTTCACTAAAGCAGTTGTATGCTTTCAGCTTGAAAATGGGTCCATTCCTGTTTTCTTGTTGATCGTTAACTCTGAATATGCAGATATATAATAGTAGTTTTATGGTTGATAGAGTCATTGGGGTATGAAGGCAACACCATACTTGTAAGCCACACCAACCCTCGCAGAAACTTCTTCTTCGTACTCCTTCAGGACTGAACCTGAATATTCAAAGAAGGCGGCAGTCAACTTAAGTTTGTTGACATCTATATACAGTTTGTCCTCAAATAGAGTGAGTGTAGACCAGAGTAATTTTCTCTGTGGGAGTCTCCGCGGCGAAGTGGTCAAGCCATCTGCCTAGTGCTCCAAAGGCTGTGGGTTTAATTCCGGCTATGTCTTTCAGTTTACGAGTGCATTTTTCTCGAAGACCCCTGAGGGTCATCGCTGGAGCTACGGTGTTTGTGCTTTGTGCAACCCTTTCGGCAGGCCACCTTGTTGAAAGAGGCCGAGCCATAAGTGATCAAACCTGGTGCAATGAAGTTGATTCTCTTGACTTTTAAGACTTTAAAATTTTTTTTTATCTGTTCTGCATTTATTGGACACTCATGTAGCAGACGTGTAGCTGTCATATTACCAGTTCCACAGTTACATTTATCAGCATCTCTTATCTTTAGGTTATTCAACAAGTTGTATTTCAGCCTTTTGTGTCTTTCATGAGAAATTTCATTAATCATGAATACATGTTGAGTATACTAGTGTCATAACCCAAATTAGACTAGGTCAGAGGTTATGGTAGTGTTCAGGAAATGGACACCTGGAACATGAAAAGTGAACACTTTTCATGCAGCATGAAAATGCTGGGACTCGCTTCGTGGTCAACATGAAGCAAATCCCGACAAGGACATTCAAGGCTGTGGTTTCGTCGCGTGCAGACCATGTCGAGAAGAGAGTTGCGGCCAAAATTGTGCCACTTTTTTAATGTAGTTGATGTGTTAGTATACGTGGTGTAGATTTATTGTTGAATATATGGTTGTACATTGACGGTGTCTATCTTAGCCTGTATAGAACAATATGTGAACAAAACTACAACCGGCGTTTGAGTTACACATTTTATAGTTGTGTTGAGTGGTGTTCGTAGAGAGTTGGTGTAACGTGTGTAGAATATTAGTCTAACCATCAGCAAAGTTAAGTGCTGAGAAACGACCACAGTGTCAACTGGAGGAAGATGAAGTAAAAATTCATACCCTTAGAAGAGGGCAGCACCTTTTGAACACTGGCAGCAAGAAAGAAGTATTACAAAAGCCGGCAGTAATTGGCAAGGCCACGATACACATCAGTACCACTTGGGCAAGGCCTCAGTTGCTGGCAATAAACATGCAGTTGCTCCCTGGCAACTGTGTTAAACCCATATTTTCTTAAACCAAATGACAGACTGGATGTCTTCTTTTTGTTCGCTCGCTCGCATAGTCCTTACATACCATTTAAGGTAGTAAGGGACTGAGATGTAATTTGTTCTGTTTTACGTCAGTTAACTTTTACTTTTCCGGAACAATGGCAGCCATTTTATGGATTTGGGTCAGCCTTAGAGCCATACTGTTCAGAAACAAATGTAACCCTGCCACTACTGGAGATCAACCCCAGGGTCTCTGTGCTAGTAAGCGAATGCACTCAACACCACACTGCCCATTTTTATGTGTGTAATTATCTATGCTTGCTTGCTTGTGTTCACTGGCTGTGATCTCCAGCGTGAAGTCCTGTATGTCGGATGAAGACATCCTGTTGTCGAACATCAGTGTGATGTCATACAGGACCTGAGGTTTGCGTGAGTATCCGTTGTCCCATGTCTGGCTTATTGGTGTGCAGACTGTTGGTTCCTCACCGTGCAGACAGACACTCTCCGACTTCGGAGGAATCAACGATCCTACTGACTTCAGCCAGGATCCCGAAGGGACCTGTTGCCCAGGTCGCTTGGCGAGGACGCGTCAATAGGTCTTGGCCAGTATAGAACCCAGCCCTGGTGCCTTGGAAACACCTCTGCGTCCCTAATTATCTATAAGGTAACTCTTCATCCCAGGGCAAACAGGGAAAAATACAGTGAATGATTTAATTTTGGTTCACTCTGTTTGAACTCAAGCATAGGCCATACACATGCTACTACTTGCCACTACTGGGGAGTGCACTGGACTGATTTTTGCATGTGGATTAGCTTTTCTTATTAAAAGTGTCCCTCGCCATTAAGCGAGCCCACACCGACTTCTGCTTTACTTGTTTCTTACATTCCCAAGTCAAGGACGAGAAAACATTTTAGTCCAGCTGACCAGTGTAGGGGTTGAACCCGCTGTCTCTGCATCAGCATAGCGGATGTTTAAGAGCGAGTACTCTTATCCATTTAGCTCTGTTGACTTCATCAGTGAATGATGATAATGAATATTCTTAGTCTTGATAAATCCTCCAGTTCCAGTCACGGTGCACAAAGACCCTTCTTCTGTTTGTTTCCAGCCATTTATATCAGCAGTGTGGCTACAGAGGTGAAGGATGGAGTGGAGAGGGTCGACACCAACAAGTATCCAGGTTCCCTGGGAATGACGATAGAGCTTTGTGCTGGCATTATTGATCGGGATGAACCTCCTCAGAAAATTGCTCAAAGTGAGATCATGGAGGAATGTGGTTATGATGTTCCGCTGGAGCATATAAGAAAAGTGACATCTTGCAGGTAAGTTGATTCACACTGGTAAACAGGACTTAACTGTCTGATAGAATACTCACTGCCTGATAGAATACTCTCCGCGTCTGTAACTTATGGGGTATGTGAGCCGGTCACTCGGAAAGTAATGGCAAACTACTGAGCGTAATCTTGCCAGGAAATCAACAATCAGCTGAAAGATGCTGATGTTGACAGCGATGTCCTGTAAAGGATATGCAAACAAAAAAAAAATATAGAATACTTACTGTCTGATAGAATACTCACTGTCTGATAAATTACTCACAGTATGATGGAATACTCACTGTCTGATAGAATACTCACTGTGTGGATGATACAGAATGAAGAAGTCATAAATAAAATATGAATTTAATTATAGAGAATAAAGAGAGCTGTGGTAACGTAGTGGCTAGATGTTCATCTGCCAGCCCAGTGGGCATTATTTTGAATCTGCATCAGAGCTGATTTTTAAAATGAATCTGAGCTCCCATGTTGACCCAGTCTAAAATTGATACCATTTAGGTTGGAATTAAGAAAGTTAAGGGACTCCTTCACACGCCTTGAGACATATGGCTATACGTAAAATGTAAAGAATCCTGTTACACATAGACCAGTTGGCACTCATTGGGGGATGCAACGAGTATCACGCCAGACATCTTTACTTGCCATTATATTTTCTGGTGTCCATTTTAGGCTGGCCTAACCTGGAAGCCCAGGGCCATTTGTTAAAATCCCCATGTCAGTTGGATTTCTAACACATCACCAGGCCAGCAGGCAAGTGGGCTTGCCACTGCCAGGTTTCTTCAACATTCAGATATTTTCAAATACCATAGCCCTGGAAAAATGAACGTGCTTTCTCTGGACAAGCTGGTTGAGGACCTGTGCTTTAGTGGGAGACTAAAGGCCAAAGAAAAGGAAGTTGTGGTAGCATACTGGTTAGAACACGTGTAAGCCAAGATGATGGTTTGAGTTCAATCCTCAGCAGGGCAGAATTCTTTTTTTTCTGACCAGTACAGTGCTGGAGATAACACAGCCTCATAACATTATACCAGGTGATTTACACTATGTACTGGGAATTGTCTAGAACATGTGAAGGCCTAATACTTCATATCTTATCTGCCACGAGGCTACCTTCAGTTTTATATTCTGAGGTAGAAATCAAAAAGAGATTATGAATGGCCAAAACTACAATCTTCAACATGAAGAAGATATTAACATCTAAAGAGATAAACAGTGACTCAGAAATGAGAAAAGACAGAGCGCCTATCCTGGACAAAACTTCAGCACTGCAGGTAATCTTGGAAAGGCTTCTGTGTAATGTTACAGCATGCAATGAGACAATATGCAGACTGGAGGAACATGGCATACAACATGGCATACAACAATGTGCAGACTGGAGGAACATGGCATACAACAATGTACAGACTGGAGGACCATGGCATACAACAATGTACAGACTGAAGGAACATGGCATACAACAATGTACAGACTGAGGGAACATGGCATACAACAATGTACAGACTGAAGGAACATGGCATACAACAATGTACAGACTGAAGGAACATGGCATACAACAATGTACAGACTGAAGGAACATGGCATACAACAATGTACAGACTGAAGGAACATGGCATACAACAATGTACAGACTGGAGGAACATGGCATACAACAATGTACAGACTGGAGGACCATGGCATACAACAATGTACAGACTGAAGGAACATGGCATACAACAATGTACAGACTGAGGGAACATGGCATACAACAATGTACAGACTGAAGGAACATGGCATACAACAATGTACAGACTGAAGGAACATGGCATACAACAATGTACAGACTGAAGGAACATGGCATACAACAATGTACAGACTGAAGGAACATGGCATACAACAATGTACAGACTGGAGGAACATGGCATACAACAATGTACAGACTGGAGGAAGATGGCATACAACAATGTACAGACTGAAGGAACATGGCATATAACATGTCATACAACAATGTGCAGACTGAAGGAGCATGGCATACAACATGACATACAACAATGTGCAGACTGGAGGAACATGACATACAATAATGTGCAGACTGGAGGAACATGACATACAACAATGTGCAGACTGAAGGAACATGGCATACAACAATGTACAGACTGAAGGAACATGGTGTACAACAATGTACAGACTGAAGGAACATGGTATACAACAATGTACAGACTGAAGGAACATGGCATACAACAATGTACAGACTGAAGGAACATGGCATACAACAATGTACAGACTGAAGGAACATGGCATACAACAATGTACAGACTGAAGGAACATGGCATACAACAATGTACAGACTGAAGGAACATGGCATACAACAATGTACAGACTGGAGGAACATGGCATACAACAATGTACAGACTGGAGGAAGATGGCATACAACAATGTACAGACTGGGGGAACATGGCATACAACAATGTACAGACTGAAGGAACATGACATACAACAATGTACAGACTGAAGGAACATGGCATACAACAATGTACAGACTGAAGGAACATGGCATATAACATGTCATACAACAATGTGCAGACTGAAGGAGCATGGCATACAACATGACATACAACAATGTGCAGACTGGAGGAACATGACATACAATAATGTGCAGACTGGAGGAACATGACATACAACAATGTGCAGACTGAAGGAACATGGCATACAACAATGTACAGACTGAAGGAACATGGTGTACAACAATGTACAGACTGAAGGAACATGGTATACAACAATGTACAGACTGAAGGAACATGGCATACAACAATGTACAGACTGAAGGAACATGGCATACAACAATGTACAGACTGGAGGAACATGGCATACAACAATGTACAGACTGGAGGAACATGGCATACAACAATGTACAGACTGGAGGAACATGGCATACAACAATGCACAGACTGGAGGAACATGGAATACAGCATGACATACAACAATGTACAGACTGAAGGAACATGACATATAACATGTCATACAACAATGTGCAGACTGAAAGAACATGGCATACAACATGACATACAACAATGTGCAGACTGAAGGAACATGACATACAACAATGTGCAGACTGAAGGAACATGGCATACAACATGGCATACAACAATGTACAGACTGAAGGAACATGACATACAACAATGTACAGACTGGAGGAACATGGAATACAACATGACATACAACAAAGTACAGACTGAAGGAACATGACATATAACATGTCATACAACAATATGCAGACTGAAGGAACATGACATACAACAATGTGCAGACTGAAGGAACATGACATACAACAATGTGCAGACTGAAGGAACATGGCATACAACATGACATACAACAATGTGCAGACTGAAGGAACATAGCATACAACATGACATACAACATTGTGCAGACTGGAGGAACATGACATACAACAATGTGCAGACTGGAGGAACATGACATACAACAATGTGCAGACTGGAGGAACATGACATAAAACAATGTGCAGATTGGAGGAACATGACGTACAACAATGTGCAGACTGAAAGAACATGGCATACAACAATGTGCAGACTGGAGGAACATGACATAAAACAATGTGCAGATTGGAGGAACATGACATACAACAATGTGCAGACTGGAGGAACATGACATACAACAATGTGCAGATTGGAGGAACATGACATACAACAATGTGCAGACTGGAGGAACATGGCATACAACAATGTGCAGACTGGAGGAACATGACATAAAACAATGTGCAGATTGGAGGAACATGACATACAACAATGTACAGACTGAAGGAACATGGCATATAACATGTCATACAACAATGTGCAGACTGGAGGAGCATGGCATACAACAATGTGCAGACTGAAGGAACATATAATACAAACCGGAACTATTTCTATGTGTTGACTACATGGATGTGCTATATGTGTGTCCAACCAGTGTGCAGTGGGTGTAGTTAGCATCCACACACTTTGATATCTGTTGGTGGAGGCGAAGAACTTAAGGTCATGTCCAGAATAAAGAATTAAGTCACTTCTGGTAACCAAAGTTCATATGCGTTTTGAAGCTCCCCCTAGTAATAATGCAATAAGTAATATGTCTCTTTCATGTTAACAGTAAACGTATTCATGTAGTATGTCATTCTTGTTATGTTTGTCTCTTGACACTGGTGTAGAAATGGAGTTGGAACCGCTGGAGGTATTCTTCACATCTTCTATGCTGCCATCACTGATGACATGAAATCTGGGGCAGGGGGAGGCAATCCACATGAAGGGGAGATGATTGAGGTTATTGAGATGTCTATAGAAGAGGCGAGGAAACTGATATTTGACGAAAGCGTTAACAGAGTACATGGGTTGTTATTTGCATTATACTGGTTCTTTGAAAATATACCATACAAGGATTCGTGAGACTTTGGATTCTTAATGGTCAAATATTTGTTTATTAGCAGCCTTTGAAAACACTATTCTCTGTCTGTCTCATATTATTCTCTTTCTATTTTCCTCTGAAAGTAAGACGGACCTGCATGCCCAATTTGTGGCCTTTTGAAAATAAAGTTTGTTCATTTGCCTCTGTTACTCACACTCTTTCTGTCTCTATCTTTCTCCCTCTCTACCTCTATATCTCATTTTCTCCCTCCCCGCCTCTCTGTCTTTCATCTCCTTCTATGACTTTCTCGTTCTCTCTACCTCTTTCACTTCTCTCATGCTCCCTAGTTCTGTCACAATGTTTCTACATAATCCAGTCTAAAGTTAGTAGGAATCATGAAGGTGGTGGAATGCCTCCTTGTCACACTCCAGTTATTTCAAACATATATGTTAGTCTTTGATCACAAAGAACTATGCATTTCATGTCTGTATACGGACATGGCCTAATGAACAAGATAGCTCATTCTTTAACATCCACTGTGCTAATGCTGAGGTTGCGTGTTCAACCCCCTACACCTGTCAGTTGGACTAAAATGTTGACTTGGAAACGTAAATTAGAACTACCTCTGAAGTCGTAGTGGATTCGCTTAATGGCGAAGGACAATGGTAATAGTGAAAGCTAATCCACGTGCAAAAATCAGTCCAGTACCCTAGAAGTAGTAGTTTTCAGACTACGCTTCCCCAGGAAGGTTAACCCGGTCAACAAATGCCCGCAGAAGTCGGTTGTGTCGGCCTAACGGCGCAAGAACGCAGCTCTGCTGTAAACAGCCACAATGCAATCACGTCCAGAAAAAAACTCCGGATGAATGCAGCAGAAGAAGAAGACTACGCTTGAGTTCAAAGCGAGCAAATGCAATTATATATATATAAAGGAATTTTAATATACAAAATTTATTTTACCCCCCCCCCCCCCCCCCCCAAAAAAAAACAGATCCCGAAGAGCTATTGGGCTGTGATGTGAAAGGGCTATCACATTTTATAGGCATGAATGCTCGGAGGAATAAGTGGCCAATCTTGTCCTCTGTTAGCAGGTGATGAACACAGTCATCGAATCCTCGCCCGACCACGCTCTGACATTATCAGTGTCTCCCAGATCAGCTACACAAATGCACCTGTCTTCATTTATGTCTTTATATTTGGCCTTTATTCAGCTCTGTGGCCAAGGGGTTAATCGTAATCCGTAAGTTCGTAATCCCGCATATTGCATGCCAAACACAGCTGCGGGCCATTTGGCAGTATACCACTATATTGTTAGTGCCAGGCATTCAGGAAGCAATGGCCAAAAAAATGCTGGAGTTGATTGTGATGTTGTGTAAAGGATATGCAACAAATTGTTTTTTAAAATTATTATTAAGTGAATGATCTCCTGTGGCGTCCCACAATGCTACACCATTTTCCAAAGAGATTGCCTACCTATCACATTGCCTACCAATCACATGTCACATGCCTTTTCATAGTCCCCCGAATCCAACTAAAAAGGTGGATTCGGTTCAATATTTTGCTCTATTATTATACATAATGTGGTCTTCTGGTCACTGCGGAATCGGTTTGGTCAGAAACCTTCCTGTTCATCCTTTGGCTGTTTGCCAGTGACACATCTTAATCTCTCCAGAATGATCATACATAATATTTTCCAAGAAACTGACGGTAACATTGTTCCATTTTAATTTTCACACTCCTGTAGGTCCCCTTTCTTTAGCAGCTTCACCAGATATCTTTCTCTCCAGTTAGTCAGGTCTTCGTCAGATATGACTGAGCTACCGTATGACAGTAGATCGTACTACCTGCTTTCTATTAGCGCCGAATGTTGGGCGGCGCTTACCAAACCCAACACCCCTTATTATGCCAATGGCTTCAGGTGGAGGAGCGCAATTGACAGGATCCAAGCCTAGTCTTGAGGAAATGCACAAAGCTTTGACGGGAAGACAGTAAGAGCATTGCTTTGATAATCTGACAGCTTCTGCAGCTTGTCATGTTCCAAACATATTGTACTACCTTTCCTCTGGAGTAAACTAGGCAGGCTGAGAGAGGGATCTGTCAAGGCAACATGGATCCTGTAGTAGCATTAATCTTCACATATGACCAAACAATGCAGTTTTGGGCTGTTTTAATGAGATCTTTGTTTCATTTCTCATGTTATCTTGATAATAGTACTACAATGAATAAATAAGCATAGTAACATTTCAGGAAAGATTTGTAACAGCTATCCACCCTCTTGATATGAACGCTTTGATCTAATGGCCCCAGATATAATATGCCCTCTGTGCTTGAAGTGTCAAGGACACGCCTTGAGGTTTCAGGGGCAGCAATTGTTTTTATTTGATTTTAACCAAATAGATTTCATGTTGTTATTGTTTGAATATCATGTATACTTGATTAAAGCAATGTTCGTATACACTAGAGATGAAATATTCTGTTACTTGTATATTGCAGTGCAAAACAACTTACAGCGGCATAACTGTTTGCACTCTGTATAATTATCATAACATGTAATATATACAAATAAAATATAAAGACAAGATTTATGTAAAACGAGGGTGAACTAGGGAAGTTGAAATCTAATTGCGCGGGTTCTATGCCAGGGCTCATTGCTGGCTAAAGTGAGGGATAGACTGGCCACCTATTCGTTCTTGCTCTCAGGCCTGCAAAATGTGATAGCACCAGCTCACCACAGTCCTGTGGCAGGCAACTGCTTCAGGGCAATTTATTTATTAATTTGATACGAGCGGGCTTCAAATAAAAACCTTCAAAGTGTGATACAAATTACATCTGTGGCATTGTCTTGTAACCTGTCAGTATTGTTCTTATGGATGTCAAGAGTGTTAAGCATGTGACATCACAGTGCAGACGAGTACAGTGACGTCATAAGGACAATTTAAAAATGGTCGCCCCACTTGTGACAGGCACCAAAGAGAAGCAGCGTTCTGTTATCCTTTTTTTTTTTTTTTTTTAATCAGTGAAGAGGTGATACCTATAGAAATTCATCCATAAATAAATGTTCATTATGGTGATGCATGCCTGTAAGTCCAGCAAGTGTATGAGTGGAGTAGCAAGTTTCAAAACGGAGTGACTTCTATGACAGACTTTTCGGTCCAATTAAGAGAAACAGCACACGCGACCAAGGGAATTTTTTTTCTGCACTTTATCTGCGCTGGAGGACTTGCATTGAACGCAGTCGTGACTACATCAAAAAATGATACATTTGTTCTTTACTTTTTCAGAATATATTCACCACATATACACACAAAAAGATTTCAGGTTTTCATTTGAAGCTCCCTGGTGTATAAAGTAAAGATATATAGTGCTGGCCCCATATTTGATAGACCAACCGGCACCCAGTGGCTGATATGGCCAGTATCGCGCCGGCCACTTTTACTTACCAGGTTATTTCCTGGCACCCATTTTAGGCTGGGTGGGTCTGGGAACCCAGGTCAGTTTTGCAATACACGCCTGGGTGGGGGTTCCAACACATGCCCGCTGGGCCGGCAGGCGAGTATGCTGGCCACTGCTGCCACGGCTCCTGAAGTATATGTAGTAGCCACGCACACACAATAATTATGTGCAGTCACTCTCGGATAAGTGGAATCGCAGTAACGGAGTGGCTAGCACACTTGCTTGCCAACCCAATGGTCATGTGTATGAAACCTCATCGAGGCATGGAAACTGACCTGGCTTCCAGGTTGATGCAGGGATTCCAGGTTGATGCAGAGATTCCAGGTTGATCCAGCCTAAAAATGGGTCCCTTGAAAAGGTCTGGGAAGTAAAGGTGGGAAGTGATATATTAACCACATTGCCCGTCGAGCGCCTATTAGTCTGTACTGAGTGGTCTCGAGGTATGGTGTCCGCCTCGAGTGCTGGAGGTTCCAGGTTCAAGTCCCGGTGAGGGCTGGGATTTTTTCACGTGGACTTCTAGTAACAAAATTTCCTCTGGTCTCTGGTTAGTGAGATCGGACGCCCGTGTGTATTGTTGCGCACATAAAAAATCCCTTGGCAGTTGGAAATCGAAAAAGAGTAGCCTAAAGGCGCTGCCCGGGCAAAATTTCGAGTTTAAAAAATCTACCCAAAGTATTTCAGGGTCCTCGCCGGTGCTACGGAGTTCGTGCACTGAGCTGAGTTTCTCCAGACTCATGATTGAGTTAGGAGTGGAACGGAGCACTTATAGGTTACACCTGTGTGCCCTGTTGTTGATCCGTTGACTAAACTAAACTAAATTATACACTCAGATAACAAATCAGACAACAGCAAAGGCCAAATAACACTAGACCAACTGCAACAATGCACAGAAGGCCGTGAAACAACTGGAGCGGAGTAAAGATCTTTTGTACATTTCACATTTCTTCACCTCTCCCTATATCACACTGTAGTATAAACAAGAATGAATGAGTAGTTAGGTAGGTACCCAAACAATATAACAACACGAAGTATATGGCAGCTTTACAAAATACAATTACTGAAAACAGAGGACGTTGCGGTGACAAGTCTTTATCAGCAAACAATCAAAAGAAAACCAAAACAACAAATAAACAATTCATTCATTCATTCATTCATTCATTCATTCAGTAGCATGTCCTTTGCAGAACCTCGCTCCCATAACAACCTTCCGGAAAACCTCTCGATCATAAGCAAGATGCCCTGCGTCTGATACACCCATCTGGAGATCATCCAGATCTGCCACATCCTGCACCCAACTTCTCTTTGACCTTCCTCGTCCTCTCTTCCCAGGCATACACCCCTCCATTATTGTTCTCTCCAAACTTTCTTGACGTTTCAAGTGAATATAAACAATAGAAGAGACATATTCACTGTAGTGTCATCTACGTGATGTATGTGTTGTGTTTGTGAGCTGATAAAGGATTGTTGCTGTAATGTCCTTTGTTTTCCGTAATTATATTTTGTAAAGCTGCTCTATACTTGATGTTTTCATATTTTTACATTTCCATAGCTTTACCACAGTTTAACCAATTTTATTCATATCATAAGCACAGAGCTAATCTATAAATATTTACATTCATAATGTAGGGTTCAAAGCAACATAACGTACTCACACAAAAAGTGGATCAAAGAACAAGTAACGACAGTTCAGAATGATAACGCTCTCTTACATTCAATTATAGTGACTTATTGCATAAGTTACCTTTCATTTTCTTAAGTGCAGCTTTTGCTTGACTTATAGTGCTCTTAATCTCTGTCGTGCATCTTCTATCTGATGTTATAATTGCCTCATTTTCTTCTTATAGTCCAAGCCGTGTGCGTTGGTGATCATGTCTGTCCACAGCCTTCTGTCTCATGTGCTGTCAATCATTTCTTCTTCTGCGTTCATCCGGAGAGTTTTTTTTTTTTTTTTGGACGTGATTGCGTTGTGCCTGTTTACATTAGAGCTGCGTTCTTGGGCCGTTAAGCCGACACATCCGACTTCTGCGGGTGTTTATTGACCGGGTTATCCTTACGGGCAACCACGTTTAATACCGACGTTCCTCCATGCCATCGTGTCAAACTGTCCAGCATCTTCCCCTCGGATTTTCCCGTTGTGACGACATACTCCAGCTTTCCCCTTCTCACAACATACCCAAAAGTTTGTGGATGTCTTCTTCTGATGCGAGTAACCAGTTCTCTTTGTGAATTAACTTCTATCAAGATATCTTCACTGCTGTTTCTATCCGATCACGGTCTTCTCGTCATTCTTTTATAACTGCCCCTAGATATTTAAATTTATCAGCTTTCTTTTTCTTTGATATAACCATTGTTTTGTTTTCTATATATTCAAGGACATTTTTTTTTCACCCTTCGTTACTATAGTTTCCACATTTGTGTTGTGTTTTTTAAAACAATACCGTGGTAAGTAAGAAGAAAAATTTTAAATACTGACACCTTAACACTGACTCGGAGATAGCGTCATGTCTCTGAAAGTGAGAGACTTTGACATATCAATCATATTAGGGGCGTTCATTTGAAACCCGTTCCAATGGCTTTATTACAAAAGCATGAAAGAAACATTAACAGGTGTGGTAGAATTAAACAAAGCATTCATTTTGAATGAATTATGCACCATGGGTTGGTCAGAAGAAGTCGCCGTAGGCAGTCAGGCAAGCATCTCATTGCTTAGGTAGGCGGCGAATGCCATCCGCAAGAAAGAATTGTGGTTGCTCACTGAACCAAGTGTTTATCACGTTCATTTACAATCTTTGCGACATGCGGACGAGCATTATCATGCAAAAAAAAAAAAAAAAAAATCACACCGCGAGAAAGCATGCCGGGTCGTTTATTCTTGATGGCTTTTTGCAGCTTGTCTAGTGTTTGCAAGTAGTGGGTAGAGTTGATGTTGACACCAGGTACTTTAAAGTTGGCCAACAATAGCCCTTCATGGTAAAAAAAATGCGCTCAGCATAACCTTACCAGCGGAAACCTGTAACTTGAATTTTTTGGGCTTTTGGTGATCCAGCATGCGTCCATTGCATGCTCTCTATTTTGCTGCTCGGCTCAAAGTGGTAACACCATGATTCATCGCCTGCCACTATGTGGAAGAGAAATGCATCACCCTCCACTCTGTAACACAGCAAGTGGTTCAAAGACCATCCCTTGCGTTCCTCTCTTTGGTGGTCGGTCAACATCCGTGGACCCACTGTGAATACACCTTCCGATATTGCAGTTTCTTACGAACGACCTTTTGAATTGATCCAACTGACACATCAAATTCTTTCGCTAGCGAACATATGCTTCGACAACGGTTCATCTATACTGCTGCATCAGTTTTGGCGATGGTTTTTTTTTTCCTGTTGCAACAATATGCGCGACCCGGCCGTCGAATATCTGTCGTGAACTGACGTCCTTTCCGAAACATTCGTGCCCAGTCTGTCACTGTTATCTTCGACACACATTTGTTACCGCACGCTGCTTGCATTCTTCGATGAATGTCCACTGGTCGAAAGACTCTGAATCACTGCTCTTTGGACGGATTTTGGATCAACCCGGCCATTTTCTCCACGGTCAGAAACAGAACCTATGCATCATGGGACGATAAGCACTTGCTCTTTTATTCATTGGTCAGTACTTATCAAATGACTATGACATGATCATGTTCAACGTACGCAGTTACGCGCAGTGCGGCACGAACGGATTTAAAATGAACGCCCCTTATATTTATCGTCACGATGATTTAGAATTAGACAGGCCAGTGTTGGGAAGCAAGATACCTGCTAGAAGCGACAAAGACGGCCAACACAAAGATAGAAACGTGTCATTTAAAATATCCTGAGCATAAAAATACACGAGACAGAGGAACTGGCAAAAGATCGAGTTTCTTTCATACAGGCAATACTGAAAACGACGCTCCGCTGGTGACGATGACTATGAACAGAAACTACATTATAGGGACAACTGACTCTAGTTACAATTGCCAAACAACCGGTATCTTCATCATGCTGTTTGTCAACGGTAATAGACCTGCTACTGACCGATAGATAGATGTTAACTGCAATGAGGAAAAAAGTGTTGAAGTGCTATATAGAGTTTGTACTTGCGTAATAGATGTGAAGCGTGGACAATGAGCAGACAAGCTGAAAAACATCTAATTGCAGTGGAAATGTGGGTTCTGAGGAAAATGCAAGAATATCATGGACACACAGAAAAACCAATGACAAAGTCCTACAAGAAACAAATGAAAACCGTAAACTCCCCGGGAAGGTTAACCCGGTCAACAAATGCCCGCAGAAGTCGGATGTGTCGGCCTAACGGCGCAAGAACGCAGCTCTGCTGTAAACAGGCACAACGCAATCACATCCGGAAAAAAAACTCCGGATGAACGAAGAAGAAGAAGAAGAAAACCGTAAACTTATTAGAGAAGGTACTAGGTCAGTGGTTCTCAACCGGTGGGGAATTCCCCCCTGGGGGGAATTTTAGGGTTTCCAGGGGGGGGGGGGGATGAAGATTATCATTTTAAGAACGCGTCAATACAAGAACCGATTGCTTGATATTGCTTTTCCCTTCATACTTTACAGTTATGCACGTCTCATCCTTCTAAAATTCATTTTATAAAGTAAGTAGACCCACAAATCACGTTTTATGTGGATGTCTAGACCTGTTTTAACATATTTACCTTCCATTTTTACGTATACTGTGTAGGGGTAAGGGGATTTTAGGTGAAAAGGGGGGAATGACGTTCTGAAAATATGGTGAAGGGGGGCACGGGCCAAATTTTTGATAGGAAGGGGGGGGGGGTGACGTTCTGAAAATATGGTGAAGGGGGGCACGGGCCAAAAAAGGTTGAGAACCACTGTACTAGGTAGATAGTCAAGATTTTTGGCACATTATGAGAAGAAAAAAACTGGAGAACTTGACAACTGGCAAGAATTAGTGGGAAATAACAACCGGAAGACAGGCGGGTAACTATCTATCTAGATCTAGATGATTTGGCCACAGGGCATAATCAAGACAAAAACACAGAGTTGATCAACGACTCTGGTGATCGTGTGAGATGGCGAAACATGACCACTGATGCTTAAATAGTTATAGGCATGACACATAATGATAAGATAATGCATAGACCTGATCAGGTATTTAGTCTTCTTCTTACTCACTATCAGACCCGTGACCCAATTATAATATCCACGTCTTCGGTTACTTTCAGGGAATTAAATAATCATACTGTTTTTAATTTTCCGACTGAGGTTGCCAAGAGTAACAATTTAGTCGCCAGATTATCCTTACTGCACATCGAACACTTCAGACATAAGTGTACTTAGCACTTGACACCAGGTCTGTGTTGGTTGTCTTATACTCTTTGTCCACCCGCATAGCGTTATTTTGTCACGCTTCCCCCAATTTGAATTGACGTTCCTGCATTGATTATCTTGCAGTCTGGTTAAAGAACAAAAAAATATTTAAAAAAACAAAAACGTGAGCTTGGCAGTGCGAGACATCACAGACTCTGCCGTGACCAGGATTCGAACCTGGGTTGTCGCGGCCACAACGCGAAGTACTAACCACTATACGATCACGGCCAGGACGCCCACTGATCAGTATGTGGGATAGTTATGTGTAGATCATGTCTTGCCTTGCTGTGAAGCAAAAAGAGTTCAGACCTCATTCAACTATCGACGATTCAACGTGCTATCACTGGGGCCCTTGGGATGTTTCATTTTTGCATCTGTATGCGCAGAAAAGTTGCGTGTTTCGCTTCCTACTTTCTGTGCATATTTTTCTAGGCGTGTTGTGGATTTCAATTTTGTTGCTGTTTGTTTGTTATGTCTGGTCTAGATCGGCTTCGTGTGCTTCTAAAAGTCTAAGGCTTAGTCACTAAAATATGAAATCACTAAGATTGCCAGTTTCCAGCCCCATCTCATGGTGGTGTTCTTTCCAGGGAGTGATTCGTCGGTAGTCGACCCAACGTGACTCCTTCCATCTCTCTTGTATCTTGGTCTATTGTTGAATATTCATGATGGAGTCTGAAGTGTTGTACTTAGTCTCTTCTCTTCCTGACTTCCTGGCCACCGTTGCTTTTTGGTCGCTTTCATTTTCACTTTCTGTTTCTTTCACCTCTTCTTTTACTTCGTCTTCTGACTCGTTTTTGCTTTCTGCATCGTTTGATTAGGCTGTTTTATTCTCTGTTTGTTTGTTGAGTAGTTCAATATGTAGTCCCCCCCCCCCCCCCCCCAATTTCTTCCCTCTCCGCCACATCCTGCCCCATTTTCTGCTGGACGAGTTTAAGCTGCTATTTTCGGTTCTTCTTATCATATTGTTTTAATATGCGTTGACTGATTACGGATACATTCAGGTTGTTTTAATAGGCTCATTAAGGATACATTCAATTCAGATTGTTTTAATATGTGTAGGTTAATTAAGGATACATTCAATTCAGATTGTTTTAATATCTGTAGGTTTTATTTTTAAGGATAGATACATTCATGTTTCTTTAATATGCGTAGGCTGATTACAGATACATTTAATTCAGGTGGTTTTAGTTTTAGGATACACTAACTAAGGCTGTTGTTTAATTTAAGAAGCCATGGATACCTCGCCTTCTCAGATGTGCACGAAAAACAGCAGGTCTCGTGTGCAAGTTGCGTATGCTTCCCGGTTGATATTTCTGTTAAGTTAACCTATTGTCTAATTCCTCAAAGAAAAGGTTAAAGGTCATACGGGGAGACAACCTAGCAAGTGTGTACATTTGCTCCTGTTTCCGGTGTGGAAGTGGCGGTAATAATATCGTCAAACTGCTCATTCTTCATAAGTCTGTCGCTTTTATATTACTCGTTTCAACGTTTTTGACGGCACAAATGACGGATACAGCTTTTACACAATGGACAAGCTAAAAAACGATTACGTCGCAGACAGTGATAGTGTTAAGATTCAGTGTGAGCGGGACTGGAGAAAACTGAGAGACGTTCAGGCCGTGCTTCAAGATCTTGAACCTGTGACACCGGTCGCAGCTGTAGATGGCGACCCCGAGGATGTGACTGCTTCGAGCTTGCAACGTCTGCGTGAGCTTGAGAAGAGGTAATTATACAATCTAGGTTCGGGTTGGAACTCTTACCTGCCAAGACAGTTGTTCGGATTCAATACCCTCAGAGGCAGGAGTATTTAATTTTTCCAGACCAGTGACTGACAGTGTTTGAGTTTGTTACTTTTACTTTTACAATTACAATTTACACTGAGTGTATCTTAGCAGGTTTGATCATGATTTTTTTTTTTTTTCAAATTGTGTATTTACTAATGAGACCACCACAGTCAGACAGACAGTCTTTGAAAAACCAAATCTAAGGGCACCTCAATGATGCCTGTAGGTAAATTCTAAGCAGAGATATTCATATTTGAGTGTCAGGATCTTAAACCAAAAGTTGATCAAGATTCACTTTCTGCTCAGCTCTTTTATGTATCCGTGCGAGATTATCTCAAACATGTCATAGTTGACGGATATGAAAACTGACTTCAGAAGTATGTTCCATCATGTTAAATGATTAAAAAAATAGTAAAAGTATACAAATAAATTATTAATAATCTTTAAACTTGTATTCTCTTTAACTTTAGTAGTTCACATTGCACGTTTTGAGCGTATAGAGTATGATGGCCTAGTCCGATCGATATTCACATTGGCCGCCATCTTGGGTTTCTATTCACAAAGTTGAAACAACACTCCGCAGAAATATTTTTTTTAATACCACAAATTGAAGACGATTGGTGATGAAACTCTAAATATATGTAAAAATGTATGCAGAATTTGAAAGTCCATCTAAATGTATTCAAAGATTTACAAGTGTAGCTCTAGAAAATAAAATTACTTACTGTGTATCAAATAATTACATTTATTTAAAAGTCACGATAGTTTTAACCAATCGCTATGCATAGAATATTAGACTAACCTATTCTGCAGAAACTAAGATGTCGTTTGTTATTGTCACGTGATATTTGAATATCAGGCAGGGGCCACGGAAGTGGAAATCCAGCAACTAATTCAGGATAATGCTCGCTCGGGTGATGTGATTATCTACACAGATGGGTCAGTGTTGCGAGGTAGGAGAAGTGCCTGGGGGTTCTTAGTAAAAGCTAATGGTCGACGTGTGGTGCAGGAGAGTCTGGCATATGATACCACATCTAGCTTAAGAATGGAATTGGAGGCGGTCAGTGCAGCTTTCCGCTGGATGGAGAATGCGATACACACACACATCGTGATTGTAACTGACTCAGAAAGCATGCTGAGGAAGGTGAGGACAGGCAAGCTTCGGGCAGAGTGGCTTGCTTCGCTTCGGAGGTCACGGGTGGCAAGCATCGCCTGGATCTTTTCTCCGGGACATGCCGGTGTGCTGGGGAATGAACAGGCTGACAGATTGGCTGGCTCTGCAAAACTTGGTGGAGTATTGATGCATGACAAGGCAGACATAGTTGCAGCCTTGTGGAAGCACATGCACACCTCGGAGGAGCAAATGGATCACCATGGTCTGGCAAAAATGAAACAACGAGGAGTGACGAGGGGATCTGGCCGACGCATAGAGGAAAGGCGAGACGGACTTATAATCAGATTGTTACTGGTACTGTTGGTGTTGGAACTCTTCGCTGGCTGCTGAGGATGGGGAAGAAGCGCTTATGGGAATGCCCTGAATGCTGTGATGTCGGTTCCTCAATCAATAAATTTGAATGAATGAATGACGTCGGAAGCAAGCATGGTCTTTACATAGCCATTTTTTGGGACACAGTCGATCCTTCTGTGCAGGTACGGTTTCCGATTTCAGATCGCATAATCGGACTAAGCGAACCCGCTATACTCTTATGAGTGTGAGCGTAAGCTTATGCTCTGGGCTCGACCCTGCCTCATTCAAAATATAGATGTCTAACATATAGCAGGTCATGTGCAGAACACCGCTCTCGTCAAAGATTGCAGAAAAAGTTCTTGGTCCCTTACCGGTCTTCCTACCTCATGCATTTTCATGTCCAACTTCACGCTTGACGATTCCTGACTGAAGTGCCTCATCTGGAACTTCTTCCAGGAACCATGTCTTCCATCAGGGAAACACGGACACTGTGGTATTTAACTGATTAAGTGAAAGTGTCATGGGATGATTAATTGTCTTCTTCCAGGAACCATGTCTTCCATCAGGGAAACACGGACACTGTGGTATTTAGCTGATTAAGTGAAAGTCATGGGCTTATATATTGGCAAAATGTTGTCATTGTGTTATAATACAACATACCTGCTACCACAAATAAGCGATAATTGTAACACACTACTTTCCGTTTTCCGCCATCCATTTTTGTTTGGTCCAAACATAAGTTTTGTTTGGCACTGAATCTATTGATAAAATATGAATTCATATGTAAGGTAAATTAAACACTTGATGGGAGATCTCAACAGTTAACTAGGTCTACAATTCATAGATGAAAAACAAAGATTATGATAATAAATAAAGCAAATTATAACCCATGGCAAAACCTCACTTCCAGATATGGAACCATACATACATGTTTTAGGTAGCAATGCAAATGAAGATTGGGGGACAGATAGTAGTAGTAGGCCTCTTCTTTCAGTCCTGTAGGACTATAGAGTTGTGCCGCTGGGGAGGCACCTGACAGCACCGCTGGTGATGTATAGTCCAATGTAGGACTATAGAGTTGTGCCGCTGGGGAGGCACCTGACAGCACCGCTGGTGATGTATAGTCCAATGTAGGACTAGAGAGTTGTGCCGCTGGGGAGGCACCTGACAGCACCGCTGGTGATGTATAGTCCAATGTAGGACTATAGAGTTGTGCCGCTGGGGAGGCACCTGACAGCACCGCTGGTGATGTATAGTCCAATGTAGGACTATAGAGTTGTGCCGCTGGGGAGGCACCTGACAGCGCTGCTGGTGATGTATAGTCCAATGTAGGACTATAGAGTTGTGCCGCTGGGGAGGCACCTGACAGCACCGCTGGTGATGTATAGTCCAATGTAGGACTAGAGAGTTGTGCCGCTGGGGAGGCACCTGACAGCACCGCTGGTGATGTATAGTCCAATGTAGGACTATAGAGTTGTGCCGCTGGGGAGGTACCTGACAGCGCTGCTGGTGATGTATAGTCCAATGTAGGACTATAGAGTTGTGCCGCTGGGGAGGCACCTGACAGCGCCACTGGTGATGTATAGTCCAATGTAGGACTATAGAGTTGTGCCGCTGGGGAGGCACCTGACAGCACCGCTGGTGATGTATAGTCCAATGTAGGACTATAGAGTTGTGCCGCTGGGGAGGCACCTGACAGCACCGCTGGTGATGTATAGTCCAATGTAGGACTATAGAGTTGTGCCGCTAGGGAGGTACCTGACAGCACCGCTGGTGATGTATAGTCCAATGTAGGACTATAGAGTTGTGCCGCTAGGGAGGTACCTGACAGCACCGCTGGTGATGTATAGTCCAATGTAGGACTATAGAGTTGTGCCGCTAGGGAGGTACCTGACAGCACCGCTGGTGATGTATAGTCCAATGTAGGACTATAGAGTTGTGCCGCTGGGGAGGTACCTGACAGCACCGCTGGTGATGTATAGTCCAATGTAGGACTATAGAGTTGTGCCGCTGGGGAGGTACCTGACAGCACCGCTGGTGATGTATAGTCCAATGTAGGACTATAGAGTTGTGCCGCTAGGGAGGCACCTGACAGCACCGCTGGTGATGTATAGTCCAATGTAGGACTATAGAGTTGTGCCGCTGGGGAGGTACCTGACAGCACCGCTGGTGATGTATAGTCCAATGTAGGACTATAGAGTTGTGCCGCTGGGGAGGCACCTGACAGCACCGCTGGTGATGTATAGTCCAATGTAGGACTATAGAGTTGTGCCGCTAGGGAGGCACCTGACAGCGCCACTGGTGACTATATAGTCCAATGCGAGAGTGACAATTTCTGTCAGTTTCCGCATCTGTAAGACAAGGCACGTCCCGCAGTCAGTGATTGTATTTTATACCTGTGCCTCCAATCCTCAGTTTGTTGGATCAGATTGCGCTTAAACAGCACCAGTCCGTTTCATACATTTCTTCTCCAGGAACATCTGTCTGTTTCAATTCTTTCCCATGTCTCTGGGTCTATGCCAGAGGTTTTCATATCTTGTTTATACACATCCTTATATCACATTTGGGGTCTTCCGGTTGGCCTCTTCCCTGTGGCTAGTTCTCCGTATAGGAGATCTTTGGGATTACGTTCATCCTCCATTCGAGATACGTGGCCCAGCCACCGGAGGCGTCTCTGCTTGAGGAGGGAGTGCACTGTGGTAATATCCACTCTTTCAAGCACGGGTTTGTTTGTTATGTGGTCTTTTCACGATATGCCCAGGATACGTCTCATATACAGATTTTAAAAATAAGAATACACAAGGCGAGAGGAGCATTCAAAGCACTAGGAAATCTACGAAAGAAAATTCAGTCTAGTAGCAAACTTATATTTATAAGAAGTGGTATATAGAGCTCATATAGTTATATACATGTGAAAAATGGACACTAGCCAGACGAACTGAGAAACGTATAATGGCAGTGAAAATGTGGTTTATGTAGAAAATACAAATAATACCATGAGCCACAGACAAACGCATGACAGTACCGTTCTTCAAGAAGCAAATGAAAGTTATATTGATTAGAAAAATGAGACAGACAGTCAAGTTTTTTTGGGCACATGAGAAGACGTAAACTTGGTGACAACGAGCAATTCGTAAACTCTGGTGATTGGCAGATGGTAAAAAATGGCCGCTGTGGACATGGCACATGATGATCATGAGTAAATGTCCTCATGGAGAGATGGATTGAGCTACAACATAGATGGGAGAGATCATAGGATGCAGGTCAGCATGGTTGAATGGGTAAGAATCTGGGAAGGTTAACCCGGTCAACAAATGCCAGCAGAATTCGGATGTGTCGGCCTAACGGTGCAAGAACGCAGCTCTGCTGTAAACAGGCACAACGCAATCACGTCCGAAAAAAACTCTGAACGCAGAAGAAGAAGAAGAAGAAGAATGGGTAAGAATGCATGTTCTTAAACATCCGTTGTTCTGATGCCGAGGTAAGTACTTCAACCCCTACACCGGACAGCTAAAATGTTGACCTGTCCTTGACTTTGGGACATAAATTACAAGTACCTCTGAAGTCGGAGTGGGTTCGCCTGATGGGGAGGGACACTGTTAATAGGGAAAGCTAATCTGCATGCAAAATTCAGTCCATCACTACTATAAATAGTTTATATGGACTACGCTTGATTTCAAAGTGAGCGAGCGAGCGCACGCAAGATGATAGGGTAATGTTATCGTTTTCCTTGTGAGCTGGTGTAGACATCGTGTATTTCCAGAGATCTTGGTCTGTGATCCTCTACTCTAGATCAACTCTGCTGATGATATTCCCCTATGCTACTGTCTCAGTTTATCTAGTATAATTTCTCTTTTCCAGCCTCTGCCTTCTTTTCAACTGATCTTTTCTGTTATCGTGATATTCTCCAAAGTATTACTTCTTATAACATGACCAAATAATGCTGTTTGCCTCTTTCTTATAGTTGAAGATATAGTCATTGCTATTACCCTGGCAGTCCAAGGAATTCGCAACATTTATCTCAGGAACCATATCTCCTTTGCTTCGAAGTTCTTCCTAAGTTGTTCATTCACATTCCAAGATTCACTGCCATACAGCAAAACCGGTTCTATATAAGATCTCGGCACTCTCTTACATTCAATGATAATGATTTATTGCATACTTTACTTTTCAATTTTCTGAAATGCAACTTTTGTTTGACTTATTCTGCTCTTAATCTTTCAGCTGATGTTATAATTACCCCTAGGTATTTACATTTATCAATTTTGTTAAGCAGTTTCCCTTCTATACAGGGTAATAAGAAAATTATGTATGATGCAGTAATCTGCCATCAGTTTTTAATTAGAACTTTGTGAAGAACAGTTAAGAATGGTTTATTTATTCATGTAACCTAAACTATCTTGTCTTCTGTTTCATTTAGGTTGAAAGCGGAGTTGCAGTTTGTGAGGGAAAGAGATCTCAAGACATTACCAGAAAATGTTGATCTTCAGTTGTTGGTTGTTGAACAGGACCAGGTGAGAAAGTTGGACAACTTGAGGGAAACCTTGATCTACTTACAAGCTCTTCAGTCGGAGGTTCTGGGGGACATAAAACAAGAGGAAGAAACATATTCATCTTTAAATGCTCTTAATGAAGTATTAAAGGTAAATGGGATAACCTGTGTGTGAATGATTTGGTAAAGATAATCATTGTTTGCCGTACTGCTTTATTGTTTCCATTGTTCTAATTTCCTTCCTGTCCAACAGTAAATATAAAAGATGTGTCCAGTGTATTATGTACTTACAACGTGCACTTTTGTGCAGACATTATGCTCCCACTCAAATGAAACTTGCCCCTGTGCTGTGTCTTCACCTTATTGTGGTAGAGGGGTTTGAGTGTTCCAATGACCCCAAGAGCTATGCCGACGGTAGCACAGCTACTGGTAGGGTCACCCATGTCGGACAGCTCAAGGGAGAAGAACCAGACCAAGCGACACACAAACCTGCTGCCTTGTAGGTAGACTGGGGACAGTCATAGGCTAGGGAGAGCACACCTGACAAATGCTTGTCGAAATCGGATGTACTGAGCCACAGGCTTGACAAAACAGTGCATTGTGATCTAATCAGTTCATGATGACACAAATTAAAATTAATCTGTATGGTGCTAATCCTGTGAAGTCCCATCAGGCAGTGACAGTGCCGGACCCCCTGCCTCATGGGGGTCCACTCAATGCTACTGGTGGTCACCTTCCCCTGTGCTGTGGAGTCAAGGCACAGAGGAGTAGGTTAAGAGCTATTGACCAAACACCCCGGACACTCAACATACTACAGTGGAATGACACTCAACATACTACAGTGGAATGCTGAAGGAGTTTCTAACAAGAAAATCCCCCTAACAAATCGTCTTCATAAAGATAGAATAGTAGATAATAGATCAGATAGAATTGAAGCTCAGACAGGTGGACCGTTAGAGATTGCTTTGCTGATCCAGCAGCTGCTGCAGCTGGTCTTGTTCGAGATGTATTGGTGTTATCTTTCCTCTGGAGTAAACTTGGCTGGCTGAGAGAAGGAACATACCTCATGGGCAACTCGTGGTCTCTACATTTCAGCCTAGGCTTTGTAATATGGAGAGGTATAACTTCATAGGGTAGCGGGGTAGGGATATCCTCTATCAAAGGAGAAGTAAGGCGCCTCCTTCCCTCTGCTAGGCTACAGGACACCCTTGGACAAGGTGGAGTACCCGTTTAGCCCCCCGATCAGGGTTACGTGAAGCCATGGGTGCAGGTGGTGGATGAAGATAGGGAGCAGCCGACAGATAGTTGTAGGTTATGGTCTCCACCTTCACGACGGTAAGCAGAGGATCTCTTTTTTTATGGAGACAATGGCTACGGTCACTGACCAGTATGGTCTCTGCTAGGAAGGAAAGCAATGGCAAACTACCTTCTTTACAGATGCCAAGAAAATCATGTTGTGTGGACAATTTTTGGGGCATGTTATGAGAAGAAATGATTTGGAGAACTTGGTGACAACTGGCAAGATCGAAGGGAAGAGACCAAGGGGAAGACCGAGAAGTAAATACCTGGATGGCTTGGCCATGTGGCATGGTCGAGACAGAAACACGGAGCTGATCCACGACTGGTGATCGAGTGAGATGGCAGAACATGACCGCCCACGCTTACCGGTATGGCACATGATGGATGGATAACTCCATCCCTGGTCCCTGCCATGGGTTGTAGTTATTATGCCTTTCTTGAAGCACAACTATCATCTATTAAAACGCCAAGGTACCAGTAACTGAATCTTTGATATAAAATATACAAATTTGTCCTGAAGCATCTTTCTGCTAGGGGATCTGTGATGTGATAACTCCATTATATTTTGTAGGCCTGGCTGTACAGTGGAATAGGTGGGCAAACTTTCCCTCATGGGGTCTGTGATGTGATAACTCCATTATATTTTGTAGGCCTGGCTGTACAGTGGAATAGGTGGGCAAACTTTCCCTCATTGCTATCTTATAAGCAGCTTTTTTTTCACATTAATGCAGTAAAGCAATATAATGATTTGTTTTTCTTCAAGGTTTTTTTCTCATTCATGCAGTACGTTGGTATTAACAATATGTTATGTATGTTCCCCTTTGTGGAATATGAAATGATCTACAGCTTGTTTTGTATGTAAATGATAGAAGCCAATTTTGATCATTAGCTGTTTATTATTGTTTTTATTTTCCCAGAAAAAAGTTGCTGTGCTCGATGACACCATTGGAGTTGAAAGCGGGAAAATGCTGGAGCCTGTACTAACAGAAATGGCCGCCAAAGTTAGCAAAGTTGCAAAAAAGAACAAATATTTCAAGGACACATTAAAGGAAATCCTTTCTAAACATTTTCCTTTACCCGACCCAGAAGAAGCTGGAGTAGTTGTAGGGAAAGCCAAAGACAGTGATATGAGCAGTAAGTTGACTTTTATGTCAGTGGTTGGCAAGTTAATAGAACAGTCCATGAACTCTCCAGAGCAGCCGTACATTGACATCAGAGACACAGTTTGGCCTTCTCATGTTGAGTTTCTCCTGCGTTGCCAGATTGCACTTAAAGACCCTCAGAAGAACTCGCACAGAATAAAACTTGTGCCATTTCATTTATAGCGTGTTTTATGAAAACTAGGAGCCAGATTTGTGGCAGCTTCTAAAAATGTTTAGTATGGAGATCAATGCGGAAGGGGAAAAAATCAACACAGACTGACAAATTATTAGAAACATCACAACCAAGGAGACGATAATATAATTCATATAGCTAGGATCTATTTTAAAAAATGATTAATAAAAGCAGAGTTAAGAATAAGAGCTGCATAAACATCAGTAGTTCTTGCCAGACTGATACCAAAACAGAAACAAATTAGAAAGATGAACAGAAAATGATAAGTTATTGCAAGCAGTTTTCATCTTGTATACATGTTATAGATAGATATTAAGTGGACATTCAAGTGGTGAAGATCACATCCTTGATATAACAAGACAGGGGAATTCAGGCAGTAAAGATGAGAGGCTTCAACAACATCCTTGAAATAACAGAAAACGGGGGAATTCAGGCAGTGAAGATGAGATACTTCCACCACATCCTTGAAATTACAGAAAACAAGAGAATTCAGGCAGTAAAAATGAGACGCTTTGACCACATCCTTGAAATAACATAAAATGGAAATTTAGGCAGTAAAGATGAGTTGCTTCAACCACATCCTTGAAATAAACAGATAAAGAAAACAGGATGGATAATTCAAGCAGTGAAGATGAAATAATTCGGCCACATACTTCAAATAACCCATTAAGATCATCTGTCAAATGTCAGTGTAGTATATCATTTATAAAAGCGTAATTACCATATCTGAGCGTATGTTCGGTACGATGTGGCCTACAGTTACAATGGGTGATGTGCTGATCGCTGTGACCTGGCATCAGGGACCACAGGAAGGACTCCAGCTTGTGCAATGATAGAAGCACATTTAAATGTCTTTGGTGAGAAATATCTTTTCCAAATTTGTGAGAGAGAGATAGAGTGAGAAAGATACAGAGTCAGAGAGAGAGTGAAGAATAGAGAGAGATAAAATGAGAAAGAGAATCAAGTCAAAGAGAGATAGAGTGAGAAGAATAGAGATAGAATGAGAAAGAGAGAGAGAGCTAAAGAATGACTCAGTTTCTTTTCTGAAATGTCACTATAATTTATTTGTTTATTGTGATTGCATAGACTTAACATTGTACATAATATTTTCAAGATAACATGTCTCTTCACAACTGCAACAAACTCCAGTTGTTTGATTATGCGTGAAGATTAATGCTACTACAGACATCTTGACAGATGATAGTTTGTATATTGTGCTTAAAAAAGACATAACTACAACCCATGGCGATAAGACCATGGATGGAGTTACACCTCTCTATAGCACAAAGTCTGGGCAGAAATGTAGAGACCATGTGTTGCCCATGCGGCATGATCTTTCTCTCTCTGCCTGTCTAGTTTACTCCCGAAGAAATATAACACCAATACATCTGGAACAAGAGAAGCTGCCGGATCAGTAATGCAATGCTCTTAACTGTCCACTTGTCGGAGCTTTGATCCTAGAACAGTTGCCAACCAAGGCTTAGGACCTGGTCTGCTCTGCCATGTTATTTAGCCTTTAAGTTGTATCTCCTTGCACTAGGATAAGGCTTTTCCTCCCAGTTGCACTACTCCGCCCAAAGCCGTTGGCACAATGTGGGGTGTCGGGTTTGGTAAGCGCCACCCAACATTCGGCACTGACAAAAAGCAGGTAGTACTGTCCACTGTTCTATGGTAGTTCAGTCATATCTGACTAAGTCCTGACAGACAAAGATTAATGAAGTTGTCTGCTACCTAATGTAATGGAAGTTTCAATAACAACGACAAATGGGAAGACCAAACATGCACATGACAGATAATATTCAAAATGAACAAGAAAAATCCCTGGTAGAGACAACTGTTGGTTCAATCTATCAAGTACTATCTCAGTAATGAAAGAAAACTAAAGGAACTCCCAACACTTTCTATTTCTTATTTTGGTTGTACAGTCTGATGTTTATGCAAATCTTGAGGTCACTTCACATGTTCATCACTGCCTTTAACTTTTAGTTCTGGTATGATTTTTATGAGTGTAATGTATTTTAATGTGATAACAATATTTCTTTTACCGGAATTTTAGTTCTAAGGAGAAGGGCAAGAATTAAACATGTTCTCTAAACACAAAGGAGAATGTGTGAATGAAGTGGGAGAGAGTGGTTGCAGCAGTATATGGCAATGCAAAAACTGGTATGTGAGGTAGGTTAATGGACAGACGTGTTGAGGGAGGCTGATGGACAGACAAATGTAAAGGTAGGTTAATGGACAGACGTGTTGAGGGAGGCTGATGGACAGACAAATGTAAAGGTAGGTTAATGGACAGACGTGTTGAGGGAGGCTGATGGACAGACAAATGTTGAAGTAGGTTTCCGGACAGACAGGTGTTGAGGGAGGCTAGTGGACAGACAGGTGTTGAGGTAGGTTAATGGACAGACAAGTGTTGAGGTAGGTTAATGGACAGACAAGTGTTGAGGTAGGTTAATGGACAGACAGGTGTTGAGGTAGGTTAATGGATAGACACATGTTGAGGTAGGTTAATGGACAGACAAATCTTGAGGTAGGTTAATGGACAGACAGGTGTTGAGGGAGGTTGATAGACAGACAAATGTTGAAGTAGGTTTCCGGACAGACAGGTGTTGAGGGAGGCTAGTGGACAGACAGGTGTTGAGGTAGGTTAATGGACAGACAAGTGTTGAGGTAGGTTAATGGACAGACAAGTGTTGAGGTAGGTTAATGGACAGACAGGTGTTGAGGTAGGTTAATGGATAGACACATGTTGAGGTAGGTTAATGGACAGACAAATCTTGAGGTAGGTTAATGGACAGACAGGTGTTGAGGGAGGTTGATAGACAGACAAATGTTAAGGTAGGTTAATGGACCAACAAGTGTAGAGGGAGGCTGACAGACAGACAAATGTTAAAGTAGGTTTCTGGACAGACGTGTTGAGGGGGGCTAGTGGACAGACAGGTGTTGAGGTAGGTTAGTGGACAGACAAGTGTTGAAGTAGGTTAATGGACAGACAGGTGTTGAGTTAGGTTAATGGACAGACACATGTTGAGGTATGTTAATGGACAGACAGGTGTTGGGAGGCTGATGGACAGACAGGTGTTGAGGTAGGTTAATGGACAGACAGGTGTTGAGGTAGGTTAATGGACAGACAGGTGTTGAGGTAGGTTAATGGACAGACAGGTGTTGAGGTAGGTTAATGAACAGACAGGTGTTGAGGTAGGTTAATGGACAGACACATGTTGAGGTAGGTTAATGGACAGACAGGTGTTGAGGGAGGCTGATGGACAGACAGGTGTTGAGGGAGGTTAATGGACTGACAGGTGTTGAGGTAGGTTAATGGACAGACAAATGTTGAGGTAGGTTAATGGACAGACAGGTGTTGAGGGAGGCTAGTGGACAGGCAGGTGTTGAGGGAGGCTGATGGACAGATAATTGTTGAGAGAATTTTTGTAATGATCATGTGGCATTCTGCTAAGTGTGAGCAATCAAGGTTCTCATGGTCTCATACAACTACCATGTCAGATCAGGTCTGTTCTCTTGTCCTGATCATGCCATTTGGCCAAGTCATCTAGTTATTTCTTTGTCTTCCTTTTCCCACAAAGCTTGCCAGTTGTCCCAAAGTTTTCAAGTTTACTTCTTTTCGTAACGCACCCATAAATTCCTGCCTGGGACTGATTTCTCTCATTTTTCAATTTTCATCTGCTTCTGGAAATACTGTCAAATTATCTGTTAATTCACGGTGTTTTTTGTGTTCTTCTTAACAACCACATTTCTGCTGCTCACCGATGTTTCTCGGCTTGTCTGCCTATTGTCCGAGACTCACATGCTTGCAACAAAATAGAAACAATATATAGAACTTTAACTACTCTTTTTCTAAGTGCGATTGACAGATTTTTATTGGTATGTATTTCATCCTGCTGAAGACTAGATTTGCCATTGTGATTTTTATTTTAATCCGATGTCATGGCTGTTCCAAGATAGTAACAATGATTCACCTGTTTAAGATTTTTCTCATTTATATGTTTGTTGCATTGAAGTACTTCTTTTTGGAGGTGGCACCAACTTTCGCTTTGTAATTAAACTCAGATCCTAGAGTGATTCACATGAATTTGGCATAGTAGGGAAAGATCTCAGGAATATATATTATTGATAGCAAGAATCTGTCATCAGATATGAATGAGAACAGTAACTCTGGAGCTATTAAAAAGGGTTAGACAAATTAAAAATTTACAGTGAGACAGTACGCAGGAATATCGAATTTCTTGACAGTTGGAAGTTGGGGGGCCTTAATGTAAATATTCTAAGATAGGCTGGTGACGTAGTTTTAATAGTCTGAAAGTAGTCTGCTAGCCATTTTAAACGAGATGGTGAAGGCGAGCATAAAGAAAGGGATTATTAAACATTAACAAAACTGAATGCATGGTTGTTTCTAAGAAAGCACATATACCAGTTTCCTCTGTATATAGTTAAGGTGAATGTTGCAAATTCCTTGGACTGTCGAGTAACTAACAACGATTGCCTAAAAGAGTCTTATGAAACTAGAATATTATATGCAACAATTAGAAAGAGACAAACAGCTTTCGTTGGTCATGTGATGAGAAGAGAGGCATTGGAGAACATCATGACAACTGGAAAGATCAGTGGGGAAATAGGCAGACCAAGAGAGATGATGCTGGATGGACTGAGACGGTGGACTATCATTAACAGATATAATCCAGAACAACAAAGGCAGAGATCTGTGAAGAGACATGAACGGCTACGCCAGCTGTCAGGGCACATGATGATGATGATGATAATTAAGGTGTAAATATCTAACAGGTCAACCGTTTATAATATCTGCAAAATGACATCTGATGGAATATGTGATATAGAAATAAAGACAAGATTCACCATGTACAAGGACTTTTGCAACTGTCAACAAAAATATCACAAGTACAGAATTCCACTTAATGAACGCTTATGTATGGCCTTTTCAGTGTGGATGTGAATAATGAACAGTTGTGTATGGCCTTTTCAGTGTGGATGTGAATAATGAACAGTTGTGTATGGCCTTTTCAGTGTGGATGTGAATATTGACAATTGTGTGTGGCCTTTCCAGTGTGGATGTGAATACTGGACAATAAGTAATGAAATGGTCAAGAAGTGGAGGTGTGGTCTTTGAGAAGAATGTTGGAAATATCAGCAGAGAAGTAAAACACTGAGATAATGAGAACTGCAGGTGTTCGACATCACTCATGCAAATCATATGGAAAAGTCGTGACATTTTTGGGACGTGTCATGCAGACGGGGCGGAATAGAGAAACTGGCCGCATGCGGGCAAATACCAGGTAACACGCAGAGGAAGACAAGAAAAGATGTATGTGGAAAGCTTAAACACCTTATCAGTAGCTGGACATATATGCAACACCAACTTCATCAAAATATCAGAGGATTGGAGAGTCACGATTGCCGGCATCTGCTCTAGATTAAGTCCCTGAAGAAGACGACACAGAAGAGGGAAGAATGCTGAATAAATTAATGGAAGACTGCAACAGAGGAAACTCACATGTCTTAGTAAAATAATTGTACATAACACCAAAATTTGAAGTGATGAGACGTAACTTTTTAAAAAATGTAATAAATATTAATATGATAAATAAATATGAAATATGTAAATTGTGTAAATAAGTAGTATGTTGATTCAGTTTGTGATTTCATGTAAGTGTTCTTTTTTTTCCCAGTATGGATTTCAGATGTTTCTATATATATAATCTGGGAGAGGAACTGTTTTCTTAACATATTTATAGAGGTATAAAAGAAGAATGGAATGATGTATTACTGTGGTAAACTTTGATATATGCGTTTTTATATGAAATCGAGTGAAATGGCACATGTATATATGTACGGAAAGTACAATGTGTTTGTTATATCATTGAAATGTGACACAATGGCTTACAGACATGAATAAAAGTCCTTTTAAAGACATTTGATTGTTACTTCATCTGTTGTTGTTTTTTTTGCCTGCCGACCCTATTGTCATGTGTTCAGATCCTAATTGATATAGATTTTTTTTAAATCAGCCTAGTCCCAGGTCGACACAGCCTCAAATGGAAAGTGAAAGCGATGGCGATTAAATGATTTATGCTTTTTCTTGCCTTGCATATTTTACTGCATCTAAAAAGGTGCAATGCAGAAGTATGTACCTGACGAGATGTGGTGAAATATGCCAGGTGATAAATCGTGCAACCTTTTCTTTGTGTCTCCAGTGTTTAAATTCACTAAGGGAAGACATTGTTTTGAATTATTTTGTGTTGCCTAGGGAATTAAAATGGCCTGACATCAACGCTTACAGAAAATTTCACCAGTGAACTAAACAGTGTAGACATGAATCGAACCCACAATCTTCAAAGCACATCACCATGGATACTGCCAACACACCAGCCATAGCTATTAGCAGACCTTAAATATGGGCACCATGCTAACAGAAAACATGATTTTCTGACACTACAAAGCCAGTGGGCCTGGATGTTAGTTTGTGTTGTGTATGTCATGAATCTGTTATATTATTGCTGACATTACAAACTAGAATAATTGTTGTGTTTGCTGCTATAAAAAAAAGTTAGTTACATATCCTTTACAAGACGTGGCAGTCAATCCCAGCATTGTTTGCTGTTCATGATTCCTAGGCAAGTTTATGTTAAGTAGTTTGCCATTACTTTCTGAACGACCGGTACCCATACCATTTCATAACAAAACAACACACCTGTGTTTCGAACGTGTGAGTGCCAAACAAGAACTGCGCCCGAAACCCCTTCACCACAGAGCCTGCTGCTGTATACATAAATATGATATAAATAATATACTTGTTTTGTGAAGTGTTGCAGACATCTTGGCAAATGTCTTGTTATATTAGATGTGGATATGTGACTGTTCTGTTGTATTACAAGTGGGTGTGGGATCATTCGGTTGTATGAGATGTGGGTGTATGAAAGAGCAATTCATGCACGAGTATAAATCACAATTTTGAGTTGAGTATTACAGGTTAGTGATATAATCCTGTCTTATATATGTGATCATTATAATTACGGATGTCACCAGGCTCTACCTTATCTTACCATAAGAAAAACAAAAACAGTAACACTGTAACCAACCATGCATGTTGTCAGAGGTGACTAAGTTTAGTCTAGTCTAGTCGATGGTTCAACATCATGGTACACAGGTGTAACCCATAAGTGCTCCGTTCTACTCCTAACTCAAGCCTGAGTCCGGAGAATCTCAGCTCAGTGCACGAACTTCGTAGCACTGGCGAGGATCCTGAAAATACTTTGGGTAGATTTTTAACTCAAAATTTTGCCCGGGCAGCGCCGTTAGGCTACTCTTTTTCGATTTCCAACTGCTAAGGGATTATTTACGTGCGTAACAATACACCCGGGCGTCCGATCTCACTACCCAGAGACCAGGGGACATTTTTTTTACTAGAAGTCCACGTGAAAAAAATCCCGGGACCTCCAGCACTCGAGGCAGACACCATACCTCGAGACCACTCAGCCCCCCCAGAGAGGCGGCTAAGGAAACTGGGTACCTCATCCCGTAGACAATGTTAGATGCCTATCCACGCCGCTATAAACAAGCCTAGGTGTGCATTAGTTGATGGCCTCCTATACTCCCTTGGAAGTTGAAAGGCAGAAGAAGATGTCTCATCTCATCATGTTACTCTTGTGCCTTGCAGTGTCAAAGTGAAGTATTAACAGTGGAAGAGAACCCGCTTATGGGCTTCATCTATCGATACTCCCATGGACTGGCTATTCCCTGCGTCCAAGAAGATGTGATCAGGCTAAAACTGGCCATTAGATGACTGTTGTGGTGCACGAGTAATTGTTGTTAATGTTTAACTAATGTCTGCGATGCACTAAAGGCATTGGGTAACTGGAAAATGAAATTAATGTATTGTTTTTGGTTTGTTCATATCCTGTTGTTGTTCTTGTTCAGTGTAATTCTAATGTGTTTTTAAACCCATTCTAATGTTGAATATTTTGACAATTAGAGAACGCAAAAAAAAAAAACGTTTTTCTTTTTGTTGTATATCCTTTACAGGACGTTGCAGTCAACACCAACAATTTGTTGCTGTTGTGTTCTCTTGGCAAGTTTACGTTCATTAGTTTGCTGTTGCTTTCTGAACGACCGGCACACTTCCTTGAAAATCAAGAAACAGAAACAATGATATTCAAAGAAAAGGATAGCACCAAAATGTGATATTACAACAGTGCTTAACTAAGTTGAGAAGTGCAAATATTTGAGGACAAACAACATCAGATGGAAGATGTGAGATAGATAACAAACAGAATAGGCACAGCAAGAACTGCATCTCAGATGATGTGTAACTAACTGTCACTGAATGTCAGAGAGTACTGAAATGTTATTTCGAACCTGTTCTGCGGTGTTAGTGAATCTTGAACCATGCCACTGTCTTGTAACCTGTCAATATTGTTAAGAGTGTTAATCACGTGACATCACAATGCAGTCGAACACGGTGACGTCATAAGGACAGTTTAAGGATGGTCGCCCCACATTTGACATGCACCAAAGAGGAGCAGGTTCTGTTATCCGTTTGTTTATCAGTAAAGGGTGAAGCCTATAGAAATTCTTCGGCGACTGAAGGTCCAAAATGGTGATGCATGTACTATCACTATCAGTCCAGCAAGTGTACGTGTGGAGTAGGAAGTTTCAAAACAGCATGACTTCTGTGACAATGTTCACGACCGGGTCAGACACACCGAGTAGTGACCAAGAGAATTTTTTTCTACAGGAATCCAAGCACTTTATCGGCACTGGGGGACTTGCATTGAACGCAGTTATGACTACATCGAAAAATTATACATTTGTTTTTTAATCTTTCAGAATATATTCACCCCCTCCCCCAATAATTTAAAAAAAAATTAAGATTATCATTTGAAGCCCCTCGTAACATCAACAACATACGATAGTTAGTTAGTTAGTTAGTCGACAGATCATCCTCATTGCACATCGAACCATTCAGTCCATAAGTGCTCGGATCCCCTCCTCAGCAAATCCCGCAGCGTGTAACGGCTAACGACGCCAGTTCTGTGTTGGTTTATCAATCTTCTTTGGCTTCCTGCGTGGTGTTCTTGTTTGGCCACCCCTCTTTTATTTTGCTGTTCTCGCAGTCTGGCCATGGTTGTAGATTCACAGTCATCACTTGGTTCACGCAAAAGTCTTACTTCTCGTAGAGCATTCAGAATGTCAGCCTGGTCCATGGCGCGCCCGCCTTCCACAGTAGCCTCACCTGTGAGCTTGTCAGCCCGCTCATTTCCTTGTAATCCCGCATTCCCTGGCACAAAGATGAAACTAATCTTTTCCAGCCGGATGATACAGTATTGACTGCAGACAAAAAACAGGATCTGCAACATTTAGTAAATACGATTAATGTACACAGTGAGCAACAACGGCTAGAATTAAATTGTAAGAAGACAGATCATGGTTGTCTCTAAAAAGAAAGAAATACCACAATGTAAGATCCAGGTAAATGGGAATATTCTTTAACAAGTGAATCGGTAGAACTATCTCTGAACAGTTATAACATCTGATGGGAGGTGTCTTGAAACGATTAGAACAAGAATCGCTATTGCAAAGAAAGCCTTTTGACTTTTGCCAGATGGAAAACATACGACTAATAAATAGATATCAACTGCAACAAGAAAAATAGCCTGCAATGTTATATTTATATGAATTTGAAACGGGGACAATAAGCAGATAAACTGAGGAACATTTGATGGTAGTGGAGATGTGGTTTCTGAGGGAAATGCAAAATGGAAGGGGAAAAAAAGAAAACCAGTGAGCAAATCCACCAAGAAACAAATCAAAATCGCAAACTGATTAGAGAAATAAGACGTAGACTGTCACGAATTTGTTGGCACCTTGTGAGAAAAAAAAATAAACTACATAACTTGGTGATGGGACGCAGAGGTGTTTCCAAGGCACCAGGGCCGGGTTATATTATATACTGGCCAAGACCTATTGACGCGTCCTCGTCGAGCGTCCTGGGCAACAGGTCCCTTCGGGGTCCTGGCTAAAGTCAGTAGGATCGCCGATTCCTCCGAAATCGGAGAGTGTCTGCGTGTACGGCGAGGAGCCACCAGTCTGCACACAAATAAGCCAAACATGGAACAACGGATACTCACGCAAACCTCGGGTCCTGTATGACATAACACTGATGTTGGACAATAGGACGCCTTCATCCGACATACAGGACTTCGCGTTGGAGCTCAAGCCAACGAACACAAGCAAGCAAGCAAGCACTTGGTGATAATTGGTAAGATTGAGGAGAAAAGAACAAAGGGAAGACAGAAAGAGAAATATCTGTATGATTTGGCCACGGCATAATTGAGTGTCGGTCAGATCCCATGCTCACTCCCTGCTGTATCATTCCTCCAGGCCATGATGCTTTACATTTATGTTCTGATGAATCAGTTCTGTCAAGGCTTTCTTCTTTGGAAACATCTTGCAAGGACTGCGCTCCGCAGCAAAGGTAGGGTGAAGATTGGGGACCCACACTCACAACCTAGTAGACCAGAGGAAGAGCTGGCTCCCTAGGCAGGAGAATGGCTTCGCAAATATACGAAAAAGGCAAGGACACGTACTGGTGCATAGCAAACCGCCGACGTGGAGGCCACGACAGAAGCGAACGGATGGGGGAGAAGCTGGTTTCTCACGTCCGAAGGTGCTAGAATATATGTGAGGAAACGAAACACCAAGTGCGCAAGGTTCTCCTCCCAGAGGGATGGGTGACTTGGGGGGGGGGGGGGGCACACTTGTGATAAAACGAACGTCTCGAAACAGGGTATGGATAAACAGCAGGGGAAAGACATCGGAATCATGATCCAGGTGGGCCAGCCCCCAGAGAGTGTCAGGAAGGCAAACGACTGAAACAACAAGGGAAGGTGGACTTATTTTGACGATCAGAATGCCTTTCTTTCACCTTTCTTCTTCGTTTCGGGACATGCGGGAGTTGAGGGAAATGAACGAGCTGATAAACTTGCTGGCTCTACATCCCCTGCAGATGGCGAACCCGTGGATAGTGCTGATATTATTAACGCCCTTAGAGAGATGTCGAATGCGGAGGACTTTGCCGCCAGTGAATCCACTTCGTTGTCGAGAATGAGAGACTTAGATCTTAGAATTGGCACGGCCAGACACGAGATGCACATCAGAAGAGTGAGGGGTCTGGATAAACCAACACAAAACTGGAGCTATACTATTAACCGCCGGACGCCAATGCATATGTTGGTGGGGGTGGGGGTGGGGGGGGGGATCTGAGTACCTATGTCATGTACTTGACGGGAGTTCAAGGATGATATCCCAACATATAACCAACTCACTGGTAACTGAGCACCCATCATCCTACATACTTATCCCAACACACGCACGCACGCACGCACACACACACACACACACGTTACCAATGCCAAACCTGGCCAATGACAGAAAAATAGAAAAGACAAATTACAGCAACAGAAATGAGATTCCTGAGAAGAATACTCAATGTATCAAGAAGAGATAAGATCACAAATAAAGAAATCAGGACTAAAGTGGGGCTGTAGCTGCACTAGATTTTATTAGAAGGCAGCAAGTCAAATGGTTTGGCCATGCAAGTAGGTTACCAACTAACAGTATACCACAACATGCAATGATGATGTATTGTACCGACCAGAGGGAACAGAGGAAGAGGCCGACCACGTAAACGATGGACGCAGGGAATAACAGAGTCCATGGGAATATCGATACATGAAGCCCATAAGCAGGCACTCTCCCGCTGTTTATACTTCACCTCGACACCGCAAGGTACAAGAGGAATATGATGAGATGAGATGAGATATAACTCACACTAATTTTCTCTAATAATGATTACCCCCTAGAGACCACAAAGGTCTCTGATTGGCTGGGTGTCTCTAGAGCAACCAATGGCATTGACACAACGCAAATGGCGGACGATTTGTTACCAACTTTCACAAGTAAACATTTGACACACAGTACGAGCACGGAGATATTGTAGTAAGTTGTTGTTGAACTATTGCTGTCGTATGTATGGGATCAGTGATGATTGCTCGACAACTAAATACGTGTGCAAAACTTTGTTTAAAACTGTCTTACTAATTAGTACTATTAATACTTCATTAAGTAAAGTAATAAAAAGAAAATTCTGGACAGTCTTCTTCAACAACCAACATCTTCAATTGTGACTGTTGATCTTGTGAACTTGTGTCATGGTATGAGCGTCGGTCATATTAAGAAATAACCGGCAAACTACACGACGTAAAAACGACTAGTGAGTAACAAATAAATAGCACATAAATGCTGCGGTTGATTGCAACGTCCAAATGTCATACAGCTAACTCTTAATCTGTCGCCGTGTGTTACCAGGGTTCCTAAAGGCTAAAGAAGGAAAGGAAAGGGGAAGCAAAGGAACACAGTAAACCTCCTGTGCATGTCATAAAAGGCAACTAAAGAGGGTTGGTCTGGGACTGGCTAGCTCACAGGTGTGTGAGAATATCCGCCAATAATATTAATAAACCAACCCGTGCCTGGCTAGAAAGTATGTTGATGGGTTAGTAGTGTCTGTCATTCACTGTGGAAGACTGTCCACATCTACACTTCAGAATGCGATGAGCTTGTTTTCAATATGTTTCACAGTCTACCCTAGGCTTGGAGATAATACAGTTATTCCCAGTTTATTTATTATTATTAATAGCTTCAGATGTTTAAGTAAGTTACAACTTTCACTTTCATGTTTACCATGAATTAAACCTATAGCCAGTTTCTGGGTTGAGTAAAGTCGCTTAACGATTGAATTGAAACAACCATCCTAGATTGTGGAGCAAGGGTCAATATGTGTCTGTATGGGAGAAATACAGAATCTTTCTTGTGTTTTTATCAAGGAAATATTTAATTTTAGCAAGTTGAATGCCCCCAATTATTAATTCTGAAAAAACAAGTTTGTTCTGCTGCATACAGTGTTAACCGATTCTGACAGAGAGATGAATGACTGTACATTAGCAATGCCCTGGAACAAAAAGAGTTAACATAAGTATGCAATGTATGGATTGTTCAATGTACTTAGAATATGTCGCTTGGTGTCAGCACTGTTGATGTGTAAACGTGCAAATTTTGTTGTGTTAACGTGCATATTTTGTTGATGTGTAAACGTGCAAATTTTGTTGATGTGTTAATGTGCATATTTTGTTGATGTGTAAACGTGCATATTTATTGATGTGTAAACGTGCCTATTTTGTTGATGTGTAAACGTGCAAATTTTGTTGATGTGTTAATGTGCATATTTTGTTGATGTGTAAACGTGCATATTTATTGATGTGTAAACGTGCATATTTTGTTGATGTGTAAATGTGCATATTTGTTATGTAAATGTGTATATTTTGTCAACAGTACTAGCTAGATGGCAGCAGTAAGTGAATCACGTCTGTCAGATATCAATCGTTGCTGGTTTTCTCCACCATCAAAACACACTGACAACAAGGACCACAGCGATGAGGACTCAGATTATGAAACCGACAATGAAGATGTTGCATCCAGTGTTGTGTAAGAGATTCTGTTGTTGCTTTTCGTGTGTTAGCATTCAGTATTTACTTTGCCTGTAGTTTTTCATATTGAAAGTATTCCATGTTTAAGGTATTCCACATTGAAATTTTCCAAAATTGAAAGCATCTCAAATTGCATGCATTCATGTTGAAGTTATCACATTTTGAGGGAAATATATCATTGAATGGAACCAATCTGAAACACGTCAATGTTTATAAATGTTTTTTTGGGTACTTTAATAACAGCAGATGGAAGATGTATTAAGGAAGTTAAATGTAAAATAGCCCAAAGCATAGGCAGTATTTCACGAGATGGAGAATATTTTTTTGTCAATTAAAGTGAGATAAAGAGTACGGATGTTAACCATTGACAATTACCAGAAAATTAGGAATTATGTGGAAGCTCTGGAAAAAATGGTTTTATAGATGAATGTTGAGAACACCGTGGATGGATAGAAAGTGTAATGAAGATATCTTGACAGAAGTTAACATAGAAAGAGAAGGTATCTTGACAGAAGTTAACATAGAAAGAGAAGGTATCTTGACAGAAGTTAACATAGAAAGAGAAGATATCTTGACAGAAGTTAACATAGAAAGAGAAGATATCTTGTCAGAAGTTAACATAGAAAGAGAACGTATCTTGACAGAAGTTAACATAGAAAGAGAAGATATCTTGTCAGAAGTTAACATAGAAAGAGAAGATATCTTGACAGAAGTTAACATAGAAAGAGAAGATATCTTGACAGAAGTTAACATAGAAAGAGAAGATATCTTGACAGAAGTTAACATAGAAAGAGAAGATATCTTGACAGAAGTTAACATAGAAAGAGAAGATATCTTGACATAAGTTAACATAGAAAGAGAACTGCTTACTCGCTTCAAAAGAAGACAGTACACATTCTTTTGGCATTTCATAAGAAGGGGAAAACTAGAGTATGTCATCAAAAGGGGAAAGCTGGAGGGAGGAGAAGCAGAAGGAGACCAAGAGAGAAGAAACTGGACAGTTTGATATCATGATATGGAGGAACATCGGTATCAGAAATGATTGCAGCACAAGAGACAGAGGGCTGTGGACAGACATGATCAACAAAACCACACGGATTGAACTACTATGTACACGAAACTAAAGATGGGTTTTATAGCAGTATGTTTAAAGTTTCGCAGCAGGACGGCCTGTCAAAAGCATCGGACAAAGCATGAACTCAGTTGCTCTATGACAACCCCGAGGAGCCTCCAAGAAAATTACACTTGTGAACTGAATGGCAGAGCCCAGAATCAAACCCACAACCTGTGGGGCGTAAGGCATGCGGCGCAACCATTTCCTCATGGAGATCTCCTCTGTGTACATGTGGGTAAGCACCTCAGGCTGCAGAACATACACCACACCACTGTATGTAATACAGGCCAGGAAGATCTATTCTGTGGTTAGATGAAACATACACCACACTGTATGTAATTCAGGCCAGGAAGATCTATTCTGTGGTTAGATGAAACATACACCACACTGTATGTAATACAGGCCAGGAAGATCTGTTCTATGGTTAGATGAAACATACACCACACTGTATGTAATACAGGCCAGGAAGATCTGTTCTGTGGTTAGATGAAACATACACAACACTGTATGTAATACAGGCCAGGAAGATCTGTTCTGTGGTTAGATGAAACATACACCACACTGTATGTAATACAGGCCAGGAAGATCTGTTCTGTGGTTAGATGAAACATACACCACACCACTGTATGTAATACAGGCCAGGAAGATCTATTCTGTGGTTAGATGAAACATACACCACCACAATGTATGTAATACAGGCCAGGAAGATCTGTTCTGTGGTTAGATGAAACATACACCACACTGTATGTAATACAGGCCAGGAAGATCTATTCTGTGGTTAGATGAAACATACACCACACTGTATGTAATACAGGCCAGGAAGATCTGTTCTGTGGTTAGATGAAACATACACCATACCACTGTATGTAATACAGGCCAGGAAGATCTGTTCTGTGGTTAGATGAAACATACACCACACTGTATGTAATACAGGCCAGGAAGATATGTTCTGTGGTTAGATGAAACATACACCATACCACTGTATGTAATACAGACCAGGAAGATCTATTCTGTGGTTAGATGAAACATACACCATACCACTGTATGTAATACAGGCCAGGAAGATCTATTCTGTGGTTAGATGAAACATACACCACACTGTATGTAATACAGCCCAGGAAGATCTGTTCTGTGGTTAGATGAAATATACACCACACTGTATGTAATACAGACCAGGAAGATCTATTCTGTGGTTAGATGAAACATACACCACACTGTATGTAATACAGGCCAGGAAGATCTATTCTGTGGCTAGATGAAACATACACCACACCACTGTATGTAATACAGGCCAGAAAGATCTGTTCTGTGGCTAGATGAAACATACACCACACTGTATGTAATACAGGCCAGGAAGATCTATTCTGTGGTTAGATGAAACATACACCACACTGTATGTAATACAGGCCAGGAAGATCTGTTCTGTGGTTAGATGAAATATACACCACACCACTGTATGTAATACAGGCCAGGAAGATCTGTTCTGTGGTTAGATGAAACATACACCACACTGTATGTAATACAGACCAGGAAGATCTATTCTGTGGTTAGATGAAACATACACCACACTGTATGTAATACAGGCCAGGAAGATCTATTCTGTGGTTAGATGAAACATACACCACACTGTATGTAATACAGCCCAGGAAGATCTGTTCTGTGGTTAGATGAAATATACACCACACTGTATGTAATACAGACCAGGAAGATCTATTCTGTGGTTAGATGAAACATACACCACACTGTATGTAATACAGGCCAGGAAGATCTATTCTGTGGCTAGATGAAACATACACCACACCACTGTATGTAATACAGGCCAGAAAGATCTGTTCTGTGGTTAGATGAAACATACACCACACTGTATGTAATACAGGCCAGGAAGATCTATTCTGTGGTTAGATGAAACATACACCACACCACTGTATGTAATACAGGATAGGAAGATCTATTCTGTGGTTAGATGAAACATACACCACACTGTATGTAATACAGGCCAGGAAGATCTGTTCTGTGGTTAGATGAAACATACACCACACTGTATGTAATACAGGCCAGGAAGATCTGTTCTGTGGTTAGATGAAATATACACCACACTGTATGTAATACAGGCCAGGAAGATCTGTTCTGTGGTTAGATGAAATATACACCACACTGTATGTAATACAGACCAGGAAGATCTGTTCTGTGGTTAGATGAAACATACACCACACCACTGTATGTAATACAGGCCAGGAAGATCTGTTCTGTGGTTAGATGAAACATACACCACACTGTATGTAATACAGGCCAGGAAGATCTGTTCTGTAGTTAGATGAAACATACACCACACTGTATGTAATACAGACCAGGAAGATCTGTTCTGTGGTTAGATGAAACATACACCACACTGTATGTAATACAGCCCAGGAAGATCTGTTCTGTGGTTAGATGAAACATACACCACACTGTATGTAATACAGCCCAGGAAGATCTGTTCTGTAGTTAGATGAAACATACACCACACTGTATGTAATACAGGCCAGGAAGATCTGTTCTGTAGTTAGATGAAACATACACCACACTGTATGTAATACAGCCCAGGAAGATCTGTTCTGTGGTTAGATGAAATATACACCACACTGTATGTAATACAGGCCAGGAAGATCTATTCTGTGGTTAGATGAAATATACACCACACCACTGTATGTAATACAGGCCAGAAAGATCTGTTCTGTAGTTAGATGAAACATACACCACACTGTATGTAATACAGGCCAGGAAGATCTATTCTATGGTTAGATGAAACATACACCACACCACTGTATGTAATACAGGCCAGGAAGATCTGTTCTGTGGTTAGATGAAACATACACCACACCACAATATATGTAATACAGGCCAGGAAGATCTATTCTGTGGTTAGATGAAACATACACACCACTGTATGTAATACAGGCCAGGAAGATCTATTCTGTGGTTAGATGAAACATACACCACACTGTATGTAATACAGGCCAGGAAGATCTATTCTGTGGTTAGATGAAACATACACCACACTGTATGTAATACAGACCAGGAAGATCTATTCTGTGGCTGGATGAAACATACACCACACCACTGTATGTAATACAGGCCAGGAAGATCTATTATGTGGTTAGATGAAATATACACCACCACACTGTATGTATTACAGGCCAGGAAGATCTGTTCTGTGGCTAGATGAAACATACACCACACTGTATGTAATACAGGCCAGGAAGATCTGTTCTGTGGTTAGATGAAACATACACCACACCACAATGTATGTAATACAGGCCAGGAAGATCTGTTCTGTGGTTAGATGAAACATACACCACACCACAATGTATGTAATACAGGCCAGGAAGATCTGTTCTGTGGTTAGATGAAACATACACCACACTGTATGTAATACAGGCCAGGAAGATCTGTTCTGTGGCTAGATGAAACATACACCACACTGTATGTAATACAGGCCAGGAAGATCTGTTCTGTGGTTAGATGAAACATACACTACACCACAATGTATGTAATACAGGCCAGGAAGATCTGTTCTGTGGTTAGATGAAACATACACCACACTGTATGTAATACAGGCCAGGAAGATCTGTTCTGTGGTTAGATGAAACATACATCACACTGTATGTAATACAGGCCAGGAAGATCTGTTCTGTGGTTAGATGAAACATACACCACAATGTATGTAATACAGGCCAGGAAGATCTGTTCTGTGGTTAGATGAAACATACACCACACCACAATGTATGTAATACAGGCCAGGAAGATCTGTTCTGTGGTTAGATGAAACATACACCACAATGTATGTAATACAGGCCAGGAAGATCTGTTCTGTGGTTAGATGAAACATACACCACACCATAATGTATGTAATACAGGCCAGGAAGATCTATTCTGTGGTTAGATGAAACATACACCACACCACTGTATGTAATACAGGCCAGGAAGATCTGTTCTGTGGTTAGATGAAACATACACCACACTGTATGTAATACAGGCCAGGAAGATCTGTTCTGTGGTTAGATGAAACATACACCACACTGTATGTAATACAGGCCAGGAAGATCTATTCTGTGGTTAGATGAAACATACACCACACCACTGTATGTAATACAGGCCAGGAAGATCTATTCTGTGGTTAGATGAAACATACACCACACTGTATGTAATACAGGCCAGGAAGATCTGTTCTGTGGTTAGATGAAACATACACCACACTGTGGGACGCAGAGGTGTTTCCAAGGCACCAGGGCCGGGTTATATACTGGCCAAGACCTATTGACGCGTCCTCGCCGAGCGTCCTGGGCAACAGGTCCCTTCGGGGTCCTGACTAAGGTCAGTAGGATCGCCGATTCCTCCGAAGTCGGAGAGTATCTGCCTGTATGGCGAGGAACCACCAGTCTGCACACCAATAAGCCAGACATGGGACAATGGATACTCACGCAAAACTCAGGTCCTGTATGACATCACACTGATGTTGGACAACAGGATGTCTTCATCCAACATACAGGACTTTGCGTTGGAGCTCAAGCCAACGAACGCAAGCAAACAAGCAAGCACCACAATGTATGTAATACAGGCCAGGAAGATCTGTTCTGTGGTTAGATGAAACATACACCACACTGTATGTAATACAGGCCAGGAAGATCTGTTATGTGGCTGGATGAAACATCCCTAGATGTCAGACACCAGAAGCCTGCAAGATCTGCAGACGACATTGCTGAAAACAAAATTACAGATATGGGCAGATTCCAAGTGAACGAAAAGAAAAAGTCATGGAATCCGTCTTTACTTAGCATCCAGTAGCTACTCATAACTCGTGGAGTCTCCATTGCAGAGTGGCTAAGCTGTCCACTTCATGCGTAGAAGATCATGGATTTGTTTTCAGACTGTAATTTGGTTCAAAAGTGCAGTTCTTTTGTAGACCCCTGAGGTCATTGCCAAAGTTAAGAGTTCAAGCTCTGTGTGATGCTTTTAGCAGTTTGTTAGTGGTTCCGCAGAGAGAGACTGAGTTAGATGGGGACAAACCCAGTGCAGTAAAGTCAATAAGTTGCCCTTTAACCCCTTGTAATAAGTGTTCATAGAACCTGTACCTTTGTATGGATTTTTTGTTGGCGCTCGCTCGCATTGAACTCAAGCATAGTCCACACACACTACTTCTAGTAGTCCTGGAGTGAATTTTGCGAGTGGATTAACTTTCCCTATTAACAGTGTTCCTCACCATCAGGCGAACCCACTCCAACTTCCGAGGTACTTGTAATTTACGCCCCCAAGTCAAGGACGATAGGTCAACATTTTAGTCCAACTGTCCGGTGTAGGGGTTGAACCCCTTACCTCGGCATCAGCACACCGGATGTTTAAGAACAGGCATTCTTATCCATTCGGGCATGCTGACCTACTGTATGGATGTGAAGTGTGGACAAGAGCAGTCAAGCTGAAAAACAGCTGATGGCTATGGAAATGTGTTTTCTGAGGAAAATGCAAAGAATACCACGGACAGACAGAAAAACAATGACCAAGTCCTACAAGAAACAAATGAAAATCGTAAACTGATTAGAGAAATTAGACATAGACAGTAACAATTATTTGGTCACATTATGAGAAGAAATAAATTGGAGAACTTGGTGACAACTGGCAAGATCGAGGGGAAGAGAACAAGGGGAAGACAGAGAAGTAAATACCTGGATGGCTTGGCCATGTGGTATGGTCGAGACAAGAATACTGAGCTGATCCACTACTCTGGTGATCGAGTGAGATGGCGAATCATGACTGTCCACGCTTATCGGCATATCACAGGATCAATGAATAAGTGTTATTGCTTATGCATTCATTGATCTCTGATTCTGCATGCAGCCACTAGCCACATATTTGTCTTTCCGAGGGAAGGCTAAATGGACATATAATCAGACTGCTACTGGTACCATTAGTATCGGGACTCTTCACTGGCTGTTGCAGATGAGGACAGAGAATGTATGGGAATGCCCTGAGTGTTGTAATGTTGGTTCTTGACTCAACTTGTCTAAATGTAATGTATTTACTTCTGAATTTCTAAAACACTGATCAGAAACCTTGTGAATACATATTCTTGCAGGGAGACCATTGCCAAAGTACAGTGGACGGGGTATGCTAAAAGAATTCCAGTGATATTGTTTAGTGTGGACGCTATGTACAACAGGAAATCAAACTACAGAACTATTGCTGGTAAGAAGAAGAAACATAATAGAAGATATAAAACAAAACAGCATAAAATAAAACATGAAACAGCATGTGAAAAAAGTAAAGGACACTCGAACATGCCTTAAGGTGCATTGAGCATGTCGGTGCTAGACTCATATTTGCATAGACCAATCTGCACTTGGTGGCTGAGGTGCTCGCCTTGATGATGATGAGGGTGATGCAGGCTACCTTTACTTCTCAAGATATTTCCTGGTGTCAATTTTAGGCTTGTACACACACACACACATAATTTTATATCAGTGATTTATTCTGTCAATTTTAGGCTTGTACACACAGACACATCATTTTATATCAGTGATTTATTCTGTCAATTTTAGGCTTGTACACACACACACACATAATTTTATATCAGTGATTTATTCTGTCAATTTTAGCCTTGTACACACACACATCATTTTATATCAGTGATTTATTCTGTCTATTTTAGGCTTGTACACACATACACACACATCATTTTATATCAGTGATTTATTCTGTCAATTTTAGGCTTGTACACACACACACATCATTTTATGTCAGTGATTTATTCTGTCAATTTTAGGCTTGTACACACACACACACATCATTTTATATCAGTGATTTATTCTGTCAATTTTAGGCTTGTACACACATACACACACATCATTTTATATCAGTGATTTATTCTGTCAATTTTAGGCTTGTACACACATACACATCATTTTATATCAGTGATTTATTCTGTCAATTTTAGGCTTGTACACATACACACATTTTATATCAGTGATTTATTCTGTCAATTTTAGGCTTGTACACACACACATCATTTAATATCAGTGATTTATTCTGTCAATTTTAGGCTTGTACACACATACACACACACATAATTTTACATCAGTGATTTATTCTGTCTATTTTAGGCTATTTAACACAGTATGTACGCACAAATCATTATATCAGTGATTTAATCTGTCAATTTTAGGCTGTTTAACATAGCATGTACACACAAATCATTTTACATCGGTGACTTTTTTATGTCAATTTTAGGCTATTTAACACAGCATGTACACACACACACACATCTTTTTACATCAGTGACTTACTTCTGTCAATTTTAGGTTATTTAACACATCATGTACACACACATCATTTTAGATAAATGACTTACTTCTGTCAATTTTAGGCTATTTAACACAGCATGTACACACACATCATTTTAGATAAATTACTTACTTTGTCAATTTTAGGCTATTTAACACAGCATGTACACACACATCATTTTACATGAATGACTTACCTCTGTCAATTATAGGCTATTTAACACAGCATGTACACACACATCATTTTACATGAATGACTTACTTCTGTCAATTATAGGCTATTTAACACAGCATGTATGCAAAATCATTATACATCAGTGACTTACTTTGTCAATTTTAGGCTGTTTAACACTGTTAAAAGAACATACATTTGTTATTAATTTCCTGTAATGTCTTGTAATGCTATTTACAATTTCTGACCTGGGTATTTCAGAACAGTATAATCTTACTTTCAAATTTGCATCAACTGACTGCAAGGTAGTACGGAAAATTTTATTATCTCATGGATTCCAAGAGGTAATGTTACAACCGTGTGTCTTGTTCATCTTTTTAACATATATTGTAATAGTTGTGACCATTGTTTGCATAGAACATTGTCGGTTACCATGTTTTAAAGTGACATCTACAAGCTATGCAGATGAACTATTGCAATTCTAAGAAATGATTGACTCTTCCTCTGAATCCTTACCATCGCACTATGTATTCTCTTACATTTTACATTTGGTTAGAGCGCACTAAAAAATCTGGTTAATATTGACGCACTCTTGATGTTTCATTGTGTTTATTTCCATTCTTAAACATCTGCTGCGAAAGGTGGTTGATTATTGCACCCTCTTATCGGTAAGCTTTTTATAATGTGCCGAAGTAATGTTGTAATGTCACTCGGCATGCAAACCTAAGTCTTTGTAAGATCATTCAGCATGCCAACCTAAGTCCACCATATTTTTATACACAACAATCATTGAACACATTAATTTAATCTTGGTCTTGTATTAACATGTTTCCGATACATTAAATAACTATTTCTATTGACTTCCCCAGGTAATAACACACACAAAAACTGTTACTGTAAGTTAAAAAGAGTGTTTAATTGCTATATAAAGAGTCTGTACTTATATATGCATGTGAGACCTGGAGAATAACCAGACAAGCTGAGAAACATCTGATGGCAACTGAAATGTGGCTTCTGAGGAAATCGCACAGTATTCCATGGACAAACAGAAAAAACAAATGACCCAGTCCTTCATGAAGCAAATGAAAAAACTGCAAATTGATTAGTTTTGATTAAATTAGAAGCGGATGCAAGAAGAAGAAGATAAATCAGAAATAAACAGTCAATATTCTTTATTCTTGAGATGTTATTAGGAGAGTCATAAACACAATGATGGCTGACAAACCTGGATGGAAAAGGATGAAAAGAAGAGAAAGCAAAACATACCTGGATGGCTCGACAACATTTTAAATTAGGATAAGGAACACATATGATCTGATCTGAGACTAGTTGTCATGTGATCTGGCAACAACCATTGCTCACTGACATGGCACATATGGATGATCTGCATAGACAGTATTAACACATTACATTTATTTAGTATGAAACAAGAGTTAATTGTTTATCCAATAAGGTGATTAGACTTATTCACATTAAATCTGAGAATGCTAAATATCTGGTAAAGATACTCTCTAAATACTGTTAAGCATATAGAGTTTACTTCTCCCTTTTTCTCTCTTCTTTTGTGTAGGCCAAGCCAGGCAGTACAGAGTACAATCTGCTGTGGAGCAATTCACACCTCAAGCCAAGTACACTCAGATTTATGGCAGATTTCCAGAAAATCAACCATTTTCCGAGGTTTGGAGTAAAACTGCTATTTTTTTGTTGAAGGTTATTTTACAGTTGTTTATTTCTACATTCAGCATTCTCCAGTGATTTAACAAAAGTTTTGCATTTCTAGAGTATATTTCATGCTAGAGTTTGGCAATAACAAAATTTTCACATAAAGTTCACCAGTTTTGTATTTCATGTTTTTCAGTTGCTCATTGTATTTGTAGGAGTATAATCCAATTATTTAGTAATATGTTTTAACTCGTATTATACGTTCTCAAAAATCACATTTGTAAGTAAAATAGTAAAATTAGAAGTTAATTATTGGAAATTGTGGCTATAAAATATTGACGTTTGCAATTATGTATTGAAAGAAAGAAACGGGAGTCTCCATGGCGAAGTGGTCAAGCCGTGTGCCTCGCGGTCCAAAGGTTGTGGGTTCGATTCCAGGCTACATCTTTCGGTTCACAAGTGCATTTTTCTCGGAGACTCCTCGGAGTCGTCGCCGGAGCTACAGAGTTCATGCTTTGTGCTGTGCTTTCGGCAGGACGCCCTGCGGAAAGAGGCCAAGCCATATGGGATAAAACCTGGTGCAATGAAGTTGATCATCTTAACTTTTAAGATTTGTTTTATTGAAAGACACATTTTAGACATTTTAAAATGCATTAGAATAGTTATATATTTATAATATGAAAATATGATATTTTGGTTCATGATGTATTAATAACCATTAAAATGAACGTCATACAACTGTCAGTTATGAATTTAAACATTAAAATAAAACAAGACGTTTGACTTTATTGCACCGGGTTTTATCCCATGCGACTTGGGCTCTTTCTGCAGATTAGCCGACTGAAAGTGTCACACAAAGCATGAACTCCGTAGTCTTATCTCATCTCATCTTGTCACTCTTGTACCTTGCTGTGTCGAGGTGAAGCATAAACAGCGGGAGAGTGCCCATTTATGGGCTTCATATACCGGGATTCTCGTGGACTCTGTTATTCCCTCTGTTGATCATTTACATGGTCATCCTCTTCTTCTGGTTCCATTTTTGGTATACTGTCAGTTGGTAGCCTAGTTATGTGGCTGAACCATTTCACAATTCCCCCAGAAGTCTTTGAAAAAACTGCACTCGTGAACCAAATGACGCTGTCTGAAAATGAATCCACAGACTTTGGAGTTTTTGACAGGCAGCTTTACCACTATAATTGTTTGTGAGATATCTGTTTGATTATTTTCTACATTGGAAATCTTGCTTCCAGATCATATGAGCTGACAAGAAAAGACAGATTATTTAGAAATATTCAGAGAATGCAATTGATGAAGGTAACTATGTCCTTACAGTTATTATGTCATATTTGCTTACAGTGTTTTAATGTGAATAATTGTATCAAGTAGCAGACTTAACATTGTTTAAAATCTGAACTTATACAAATATCATAGTCAAAGCTATACATTCCTACAACTTTCCATAGTTTCAAAAATATAGAAATCACTGGTACATGAACATATCAGAGATTTGCTGTGGTACATGAATATATCAGAGATTTGCTGTGGTACATGAACATATTAGAGATTTGCTGTGGTACATGAACATATCAGAGATTTGCATAGGAACCTGCCATAGGTCTGTGCTTTGGTTTGTTGCTACAGTAGCTTTAGTTTGTTGCCAAAATAGCTTTGGTTTGTTATTACACTAGCTTTAGTTTGTTGCCAAAATAGTTTTGGTTTGTTGCTATGGTAGCTTTAGTTTGTTGCCAAAATAGTTTTGGTTTGTTGCTACAGTAGCTTTAGTTTGTTGCCAAAATAGCTTTGGTTTGTTGCTACAGTAGCTTTAGTTTGTTGCCAAAATAGCTTTGGTTTGTTGCTACAGTAGCTTTAGTTTGTTGCCAAAATAGCTTTGGTTTGTTGCTACAGTAGCTTTAGTTTGTTGCCAAAATAGCTTTGGTTTGTTATTACATTAGCTTTAGTTTGTTGCCAAAATAGTTTTGGTTTGTTGCTACGGTAGCTTTAGTTTGTTGCCAAAATAGCTTTGGTTTGTTGCTACAGTAGCTTTAGTTTGTTGCCAAAATAGCTTTGATTTGTTGCTACAGTAGCTTTAGTTTGTTGCCAAAATAGCTTTGGTTTGTTGCTACAGTAGCTTTAGTTTGTTGCCAAAATAGCTTTGGTTTGTTGCTACAGTAGCTTTAGTTTGTTGCTAAAATAGCTTTGGTTTGTTGCTACAGTAGCTTTAGTTTGTTGCCAAAATAGTTTTGGTTTGTTGCTACGGTAGCTTTAGTTTGTTGCCCAAATAGCTTTGGTTTGTTACTACAGTAGCTTTAGTTTGTTGCCAAAATAGCTTTGGTTTGTTGCTACAGTAGCGTTAGTTTGTTGCCAAAATAGCTTTGGTTTGTTGTTACACTAGCTTTAGTTTGTTGCCAAAATAGCTTTGGTTTGTTATTACACTAGCTTTAGTTTGTTGCCAAAATAGTTTTGGTTTGTTGCTATGGTAGCTTTAGTTTGTTGCCAAAATAGCTTTGGTTTGTTGCTACAGTAGCTTTAGTTTGTTGCCAAAATAGCTTTGGTTTGTTGCTACAGTAGCTTTAGTTTGTTGCCAAAATAGCTTTGGTTTGTTGCTACAGTAGCTTTAGTTTGTTGCCAAAATAGCTTTGGTTTGTTGCTACAGTAGCTTTAGTTTGTTGCCAAAATAGCTTTGGTTTGTTGCTACAGTAGCTTTAGTTTGTTGCCAAAATAGTTTTGGTTTGTTGCTACAGTAGCTTTAGTTTGTTGCCAAAATAGTTTTGGTTTGTTGCTATGGTAGCTTTAGTTTGTTGCCAAAATTGCTTTGGTTTGTTGCTACAGTAGCTTTAGTTTGTTGCCAAAATAGCTTTGGTTTGTTGCTACAGTAGCTTTAGTTTGTTGCCAAAATAGCTTTGGTTTGTTGCTACAGTAGCTTTAGTTTGTTGCCAAAATAGCTTTGGTTTGTTGCTACAGTAGCTTTAGTTTGTTGCTAAAATAGCTTTGGTTTGTTGCTACAGTAGCTTTAGTTTGTTGCCAAAATAGTTTTGGTTTGTTGCTACGGTAGCTTTAGTTTGTTGCCCAAATAGCTTTGGTTTGTTACTACAGTAGCTTTAGTTTGTTGCCAAAATAGCTTTGGTTTGTTGCTACAGTAGCGTTAGTTTGTTGCCAAAATAGCTTTGGTTTGTTATTACACTAGCTTTAGTTTGTTGCCAAAATAGCTTTGGTTTGTTATTACACTAGCTTTAGTTTGTTGCCAAAATAGTTTTGGTTTGTTGCTATGGTAGCTTTAGTTTGTTGCCAAAATAGCTTTGGTTTGTTGCTACAGTAGCTTTAGTTTGTTGCCAAAATAGCTTTGGTTTGTTGCTACAGTAGCTTTAGTTTGTTGCCAAAATAGCTTTGGTTTGTTGCTACAGTAGCTTTAGTTTGTTGCCAAAATAGCTTTGGTTTGTTGCTACAGTAGCTTTAGTTTGTTGCCAAAATAGCTTTGGTTTGTTGCTACAGTAGCTTTAGTTTGTTGCCAAAATAGCTTTGGTTTGTTGCTACAGTAGCTTTAGTTTGTTGCCAAAATAGTTTTGGTTTGTTGCTACGGTAGCTTTAGTTTGTTGCCCAAATAGCTTTGGTTTGTTGCTACAGTAGCTTTAGTTTGTTGCCAAAATAGCTTTGGTTTGTTGCTACAGTAGCGTTAGTTTGTTGCCAAAATAGCTTTGGTTTGTTATTACACTAGCTTTAGTTTGTTGCCAAAATAGTTTTGGTTTGTTGCAACAGTAGCTTTAGTTTGTTGCCAAAATAGCTTTGGTTTGTTATTACACTAGCTTTTGTTTGTTACCAAAATAGTTTTGGTTTGTTGCTACAGTAGCTTTAGTTTGTTGCCAAAATAGTTTTGGTTTGTTGCTACGGTAGCTTTAGTTTGTTGCCAAAATAGCTTTGGTTTGTTGCTACAGTAGCTTTAGTTTGTTGCCAAAATAGCTTTGTTTTGTTGCTACAGTAGCTTTAGTTTGTTGCCAAAATAGCTTTGGTTTGTTGCTACAGTAGCTTTAGTTTGTTGCCAAAATAGCTTTGGTTTGTTGCTACAGTAGCTTTAGTTTGTTGCCAAAATAGCTTTGGTTTGTTATTACACTAGCTATAGTTTGTTGCCAAAATAGTTTTGGTTTGTTGCTACGGTAGCTTTAGTTTGTTGCCAAAATAGCTTTGGTTTGTTGCTACAGTAGCTTTAGTTTGTTGCCAAAATAGCTTTGGTTTGTTGCTACAGTAGCTTTAGTTTGTTGCCAAAATAGCTTTGGTTTGTTATTACACTAGCTTTAGTTTGTTGCCAAAATAGTTTTGGTTTGTTGCAACAGTAGCTTTAGTTTGTTGCCAAAATAGCTTTGGTTTGTTATTACACTAGCTTTTGTTTGTTGCCAAAATAGTTTTGGTTTGTTGCTACGGTAGCTTTAGTTTGTTGCCAAAATAGCTTTGGTTTGTTGCTACAGTAGCTTTAGTTTGTTGCCAAAATAGCTTTGGTTTGTTGCTACAGTAGCTTTAGTTTGTTGCCAAAATAGCTTTGGTTTGTTGCTACAGTAGCTTTAGTTTGTTGCCAAAATAGCTTTGGTTTGTTGCTACAGTAGCTTTAGTTTGTTGCCAAAATAGCTTTGGTTTGTTGCTACAGTAGCTTTAGTTTGTTGCCAAAATAGCTTTGGTTTGTTGCTACAGTAGCTTTAGTTTGTTGCCAAAATAGCTTTGGTTTGTTGCTACAGTAGCTTTAGTTTGTTGCTAAAATAGCTTTGGTTTGTTGCTACAGTAGCTTTAGTTTGTTGCCAAAATAGTTTTGGTTTGTTGCTACGGTAGCTTTAGTTTGTTGCCCAAATAGCTTTGGTTTGTTACTACAGTAGCTTTAGTTTGTTGCCAAAATAGCTTTGGTTTGTTGCTACAGTAGCGTTAGTTTGTTGCCAAAATAGCTTTGGTTTGTTATTACACTAGCTTTAGTTTGTTGCCAAAATAGCTTTGGTTTGTTATTACACTAGCTTTAGTTTGTTGCCAAAATAGTTTTGGTTTGTTGCTATGGTAGCTTTAGTTTGTTGCCAAAATAGCTTTGGTTTGTTGCTACAGTAGCTTTAGTTTGTTGCCAAAATAGCTTTGGTTTGTTGCTACAGTAGCTTTAGTTTGTTGCCAAAATAGCTTTGATTTGTTGCTACAGTAGCTTTAGCTTGTTGCCAAAATAGCTTTGGTTTGTTGCTACAGTAGCTTTAGTTTGTTGCCAAAATAGCTTTGGTTTGTTGCTACAGTAGCTTTAGTTTGTTGCCAAAATAGCTTTGGTTTGTTGCTACAGTAGCTTTAGTTTGTTGCCAAAATAGTTTTGGTTTGTTGCTACGGTAGCTTTAGTTTGTTGCCCAAATAGCTTTGGTTTGTTGCTACAGTAGCTTTAGTTTGTTGCCAAAATAGCTTTGGTTTGTTGCTACAGTAGCGTTAGTTTGTTGCCAAAATAGCCTTGGTTTGTTATTACACTAGCTTTAGTTTGTTGCCAAAATAGTTTTGGTTTGTTGCAACAGTAGCTTTAGTTTGTTGCCAAAATAGCTTTGGTTTGTTATTACACTAGCTTTTGTTTGTTGCCAAAATAGTTTTGGTTTGTTGCTACAGTAGCTTTAGTTTGTTGCCAAAATAGTTTTGGTTTGTTGCTACGGTAGCTTTAGTTTGTTGCCAAAATAGCTTTGGTTTGTTGCTACAGTAGCTTTAGTTTGTTGCCAAAATAGCTTTGGTTTGTTGCTACAGTAGCTTTAGTTTGTTGCCAAAATAGCTTTGGTTTGTTGCTACAGTAGCTTTAGTTTGTTGCCAAAATAGCTTTGGTTTGTTGCTACAGTAGCTTTAGTTTGTTGCCAAAATAGCTTTGGTTTGTTATTACACTAGCTATAGTTTGTTGCCAAAATAGTTTTGGTTTGTTGCTACGGTAGCTTTAGTTTGTTGCCAAAATAGCTTTGGTTTGTTATTACACTAGCTTTAGTTTGTTGCCAAAATAGTTTTGGTTTGTTGCAACAGTAGCTTTAGTTTGTTGCCAAAATAGCTTTGGTTTGTTATTACACTAGCTTTAGTTTGTTGCCAAAATAGTTTTGGTTTGTTGCTACGGTAGCTTTAGTTTGTTGCCAAAATAGCTTTGGTTTGTTGCTACAGTAGCTTTAGTTTGTTGCCAAAATAGCTTTGGTTTGTTGCTACAGTAGCTTTAGTTTGTTGCCAAAATAGCTTTGGTTTGTTGCTACAGTAGCTTTAGTTTGTTGCCAAAATAGCTTTGGTTTGTTGCTACAGTAGCTTTAGTTTGTTGCCAAAATAGCTTTGGTTTGTTATTACACTAGCTATAGTTTGTTGCCAAAATAGTTTTGGTTTGTTGCTACGGTAGCTTTAGTTTGTTGCCAAAATAGCTTTGGTTTGTTGCTACAGTAGCTTTAGTTTGTTGCCAAAATAGCTTTGGTTTGTTGCTACAGTAGCTTTAGTTTGTTGCCAAAATAGCTTTGGTTTGTTATTACACTAGCTTTAGTTTGTTGCCAAAATAGTTTTGGTTTGTTGCAACAGTAGCTTTAGTTTGTTGCCAAAATAGCTTTGGTTTGTTATTACACTAGCTTTTGTTTGTTGCCAAAATAGTTTTGGTTTGTTGCTACAGTAGCTTTAGTTTGTTGCCAAAATAGCTTTGGTTTGTTGCTACAGTAGCTTTAGTTTGTTGCCAAAATAGCTTTGGTTTGTTATTACACTAGCTATAGTTTGTTGCCAAAATAGTTTTGGTTTGTTGCTACGGTAGCTTTAGTTTGTTGCCAAAATAGCTTTGGTTTGTTATTACACTAGCTTTAGTTTGTTGCCAAAATAGCTTTGGTTTGTTGCTACAGTAGCTTTAGTTTGTTGCCAAAATAGTTTTGGTTTGTTGCTACGGTAGCTTTAGTTTGTTGCCCAAATAGCTTTGGTTTGTTACTACAGTAGCTTTAGTTTGTTGCCAAAATAGCTTTGGTTTGTTATTACACTAGCTTTAGTTTGTTGCCAAAATAGTTTTGGTTTGTTGCTACAGTAGCTTTAGTTTGTGCCAAAATAGCTTTGGTTTGTTGCTACAGTATCTTTAGTTTGTTGCCAAAATAGCTTTGGTTTGTTGCTACAATAGCTTTAGTTTGTTGCCAAAATAGCTTTGGTTTGTTGCTACAGTAGCTTTAGTTTGTTGCCAAAATAGCTTTGGTTTGTTGCTACAGTAGCTTTAGTTTGTTGCCAAAATAGCTTTGGTTTGTTGCTACACTAGCTTTAGTTTGTTGCCAAAATAGTTTTGGTTTGTTGCTACAGTAGCTTTAGTTTGTTGCCAAAATAGTTTTGGTTTGTTGCTACAGTAGCTTTAGTTTGTTGCCAAAATAGCTTTGGTTTGTTGCTACAGTAGCTTTAGTTTGTTGCCAAAATAGCTTTGGTTTGTTGCTACAGTAGCTTTAGTTTGTTGCCAAAATAGCTTTGGTTTGTTGCTACGGTAGCTTTAGTTTGTTGCCGAAATAGCTTTGGTTTGTTATTACACTAGCTTTAGTTTGTTGCCAAAATAGCTTTGGTTTGTTGCTACTGTAGCTTTAGTTTGTTGCCAAAATAGCTTTGGTTTGTTGCTACTGTAGCTTTAGTTTGTTGCCAAAATAGTTTTGGTTTGTTGCTACGGTAGCTTTAGTTAGTTGCCAAAATAGTTTTGTTTTGTTGCTACGGTAGCTTTAGTTTGTTGCCAAAATTGCTTTGGTTTGTTGTACGATAGCTTTAGTTTGTTGCTAAAGTAGCTTTGGTTTGATAACATAGCTTTGGTTTGTTGCTAAGGTAGTTGTGGTTTGTTGATAAAGTAGCTTTGGTTTGTTGCTAAAGTGCCTTTTTTTGGTTTCTAAAGTAGTTTTCGTTTTATTGCTAAAGTAGCTTTAAATTTCACCATTGTGGAAAGTCTGTGTCAGCATAAAAAGCAGTTTTTTGATTAACCAATTGGTTATGGATCATGGCGCCCTAAGTCTTGGTCGGCAACTGGGTAGGATCGAAGCTCCAATAAGCAGACAGTTTGAACATTGCTTTGCTGATCTGGTAGCTTCTGCAGCTGGTCTTGTTCCAGATGTATTGGTGTTACCTTTCCTCAGGAGTAAACTAGGCAGACAGCGAGAGAGGGATCAAGCTGCATGGTCTCTACAATTCAGCCCAGGCTTTGGTCTATGAAGAGGTATAACTACATCCCTGATCCTCGCTATGAGTTGCAGTTATTATGTCTTTTTTTTAAAGCATGAACTATCATCTGTCAAGCCTGCTAGGGGCCATTTATAGATTATGGAGTACAAGTAAACAAACAAGAACATTCCTTGATGTTACAGAAATTGATTTTTCATACAAATGGTAAATGACTATGAACAGCAACAATGAAAAAGAGGAATGCTTTAAAATGTCTGCTGCATTTGTTTCAGGGTCACAGAAACTTTGACTTTATTCCTGCTAGTTATGTCTTGCCAGGCGATTACCAGGAGTTTTACAGTAAGTTCTGTTTCATACTTCTCCTATGTTTGATCTCTGCCTCCTTCCCTTGTAACCAGCAGTGTGACTTAGGGGATAATGAGATGCACAGTTTCATAATTCCCCATCATTCTGAGTCGAAGGTTCAAAATCTGCTGCTGGTGATTTGGAAGCAAACTGCTTTGCTTTGATTCTGATGGTTTGATGCGTCGTCCATTCAGAAAGCAGTGGCAAACTACTGAACTAATTATTGCCTAGTAAATCACACATAGCTAGTAAATGCTGGGGTTGATTGCAGTATCATGTAAAGGATTTGCAACTAGTCCAGTTCAGTATATAGAAAAAAAACTGTCCACTTTGTTCAACCAGTTTCTTCATCATTGGTTATAATTAAGGTGGTTCATAGTGCTGTTTGATTTTAATGGTTCTGTGTTAGATGAAGGACCAGTGAAACTAACTGTAACCTTCCCTTTTAATTAATCTCTCTTCTATTGCCTCCTTCTACTCCAGTCTTGTTTGTTCTTTCTTGTCACCATTATGACGTTCGCCAGTACAGACGTGGTTTGTTTCATGACCTGGGCTGCACATTTATAATAGAAGAGAATGATATGCTCACGTGGATCCTGGGAAGGTGGATGGGATGTCTAGCCTTTTCAGACAAGGGCAAAGAACCCATGTGCACATCACACACATTACACATCCTTCACAAGTTGGAAATGCAAATGAGCAGGTCAGATAAGTTGCTGCCCAGGCTAAATTGCAAAATTAGAAAACCTCACAAAAAAGAATACAACATGTATGATTCTGGTATACTCAAATTTGGATCCAGGCTGGTGCTACAAAGTTCATGCGCTGTGCTAATATTCTTGTGCGATCCATGAGAATAGACTGACCACTTATGAAAATATCCATGTACAATGAAAGTGATCCCCGGCCAAAACTACAGGGCTGTTGTCAGTTACAGGAGAAACAGGAGGTTCCAGCTAAGGCAAGGGATGATTTATCAAACTAACACACACCCCCTAACCTGCACAGCCATATGGCCTTAATTCCTGTCTCAAGACCTCCCTGTCCTACACCACAAATACTATAGGTGGTAATGACTGTATTTAAAAACACCTCATTCAAACAACACGGACATTTGGATGTGGCAAACACATAGCAATCGGCCAACCCCGTGAGAGTTAACAGAATAGCACAAACATCATCATATCATACACAATAAAATGGATTACGTTGCACTGTCCCATGTAACCCGTGGCTCTAGTTTCATGCATTTCTTTTGGGTCTCCGTGGCGAAGTGGTCAAGCCGTCTGCTTCGGGTTCCAAAATTGTGGGTTTGATTCTGGGCTACGTCTTTTGGTTCATGTGTGCATTTTTCCCTGAGACTCTTGGGGGTCATTGCTGGAGCTGCGGAGTTCGTGCTTTCTGCGAAGCTTTCGGCAGGCTGCCCTGCGGAAAGAGACCGAGCCATATGGGATAAACCCAGTGCAATGAAGTCAATCCTCTTGACTTTTAAGACTTTGTTTACCTTTCCTTAGCCTTTGACTGTTCCTGGTCTACCTACAAGGCAACAGGTTTTGTTTCACTTCATCTGATCCCCATTCCTGGACCTATCTGTCATGGAAGAGCATACCAATAACTGCACTACATTAAGCATAGATCTTGGGATCATTGGAATATGCAAGCCTCTCTATTGCTCTAAGATGGAGACACATCAGAAGAGATTCCCAGCAACAGGGAACTCTTGTTTCTAAACATCCCCCACAAAACCTGATGCTGAAAAGCATAACAGGCAAATTATGAGATGAGTAAAAAAGAAGATGGATACTCTCCTCTGATATTAATAAATGCATTGGAATTGAGGCTATCATCTGTTTCAATTCTCATGTCAGAACGCTCGTCTTTGGATGTTTCGCATCAAACTTTAAACTGTTTAAATTCTCACGTCAGAACGGTCATCTTTGGATGTTTCGCATCAAACTTTAAACTGTTTCAATTCTCATGTCAGAACGCTCGTCTTTGGATGTTTCGCATCAAACTTTAAACTGTTTCAATTCTCACGTCAGAACGCTCGTTTTTGGATGTTTCGCATCAAACTTTAAACTGAAGGATGGAGGTCAGCATATTTGAATGGATAAGAGCGGTCATTCTTTAACGTCTGATGTGCTGATGCCGAAGTATCGGGTTCAACCACTACAGTGGTCTGTCAGCTGGACTAAAATGTTTTCTTGTCCTTGACTTGGGGATGTAAATTACAAGTATTTTAAAAGTTAGAATGGCGAGGGACACTGGTAATAGGGAAAGCTAAAATACTCTCTAAAATCAATCCAGTTCACTAGAAGTAGTAGCACAAGTATGGACTATGCTTGGGTTCAAAGCGAGCGGCACAAATATAAAAATACATCCATTGCTGGTATTTTATGATCATTTAATTTGTATATTAATGTATATATACACAGCAAATTTTATGATCATATAGTTTGTATATTAATGTATACACACAGCACATTTTATGATCATATAATTTGTATATTAATGTATATATACACAGCAAATTTTATGATCATATAATTTGTATATTAATGTATACACACACAGCACATTTTATGATCATATAATTTGTATATTAATGTATATATACACAGCACATTTTATGATCATTTAATTTGTATATTAATGTATATATACACAGCACATTTTATGATCATATAATTGGTATATTACTGTATATATACACAGCACATTTTATGATCATATAATTGGTATATTACTGTACATCCATTGGCACCTTGCCGTCTTGACAGACGATAGTTTGTGCTCTAAAAAGGCATAATAACTTTTAACTATGGCGGTAGCGAGTGTGACTGATAAGGCCAATTTGCGCTGTAAATGTCCTTTCACAGTGGGTGCATGTGAACACATGGTCATTTCCACCATCATGCACCATCTTACGTCTCAAACGCTTGGTGTGTGACTTTTCTGCAATTATTTTCTCCTTTGACTTTATTCCATTTCTGATATTTGCCCTCCATGCAACACGTTCAGCGGCGACTTGCTCCCAATGTGCATTATCAATGCCTGTATTACTGTACATATACACAGCACATTTTATGATCATATAATTGGTATATTACTGTATATATACACAGCACATTTTATGATCATATAATTGGTATATTACTGTACATATACACAGCACATTTTATGATCATATAATTGGTATATTACTATATATATACATAGCACATTTTATGATCATATCATTTGTATATATATATATACACAGCACATTTTATGATCATATCATTTGTATATTACTGTATATATACACAGCACATTTTATGATCATATAATTGGTATATTACTGTATATATACACAGCACATTTTATGATCATATCATTTGTATATTACTGTATATATACACAGCACATTTTATGATAATATAATTGGTATATTACTGTATATATACACAGCACATTTTATGATCATATAATTGGTATATTACTGTATATATACACAGCACATTTTATGATCATATAATTGGTATATTACTGTATATATACACAGCACATTTTATGATCATATAATTGGTATATTACTGTATATATACACAGCACATTTTATGATCATATAATTTGTATATTACTGTATATATACACAGCACATTTTATGATCACATAATTTGTATATTACTGTATATATACACAGCACACAGCACATTTTATGATCACATAATTTGTATATTACTGTATATATATATATATACACAGCACATTTTATGATTATATAATTTGTATATTAATGTATATATGTACAGCACATTTTCAGAAAAACAAAGGCCTGTACATCGTAAAGCCTGTTGCTTCGTCGCAGGGCAGGGGAGTGTTTCTTGTCAATCATGTAAGTTCTACAAACCTGGCAATTGTGTTCTTCATATTTTACTCTCCAGTATCATCATTACCATCATCAGCTAGTGCCCTACCAACTGGCATAGCCGTCAAGCTGCTCCACATTTCATATTCTCTAACAGATTGTATTACAATGAAAGTGGAACAGTTAACTGTACATGGATTAGAATTAACCACCTGACAGTATATTACACCTATTTAACTGATTTGGTCGGTGCCAAAGGATAATATATTGCCATATGGTACCTCCTATTTTAACAGAAGGATGATATATTGCTATACTAGGGTCATCGTATTATTTGTTTTGTTTCATGGTATCTTCCGCAGCGTCAGCGCTCATTGAACAGAAATTTACACTATAATACTATATATACATTTGATTGTGTACCATGTTTAGCTTAAACCTAATTTTTGTTTGGTACTGAATCAAGTAAGTAATAATGTAGACAAACTGAAACAGGTAATGATATCAAAATAAGAATACAGAAAGTTAGAGGAGCTCTTTTAGCACTTAGAAATTTGTTGAAGTCAAAGGAAATTCAACTTAGCATCAGACTTAGAGTAATCAATTTTAACATTAAATCAGAATTTCTGTATGAATAGAAACATGGACAACAACTAAAACAATTACAAATAGATTACAAACATTCACTAATTGGTGCCTGCACAAAATGGAAGGAATTAATTGGACAGAATTGCCAATGAATTGCCTGTTGAAATTTCTCAATTTTGAGCTATCTCAATTTTGTCAACAAAAATGCTCCAGGAGTGCAAATTATTACTTTAATGTTGACAAAATTTAGATAGCTCAAAATTGAGGAATTTCAACAGGCGGCCGGTCATGGAGTTTTCCCAAAATATAACAGTTTCTGGATCACTAGGAAATTAGTCTAAAACAATGTGCTGACACTAGACATGACCATAAAAGTAATAATTTGTCTTCCTGGGGCAGTTTTGTTGACAAAATTGAGATAGCTCAAAAATGAGAAATTTCAACAGGCGGCCGGTCATTGAGTTTTCCCAAAATATAACAGTTTCTGGATCACTAGGAAATTAGTCTAAAACAATGTGCTGACACTAGACATGACCATAAAAGTAATAATTTGCACTCCTGGGGCAGTTTTGTTGACAAAATTGAGATAGCTCAAAAATGAGAAATTCCAACAGGCGGCCGGTCATTGAGTTTTCCCAAAATATAACAGTTTCTGGATCACTAGGAAATTAGTCTAAAACAATGTGCTGACACTAGACATGACCATTAAAGTAATAATTTGCACTCCTGGAGCATTTTTGTTGACAAAATTGAGATAGCTCAAAATTGAGTAATTTCAACAGGCGGCCGGTCATGGAGTTTTCCCAAAATATAACAGTTTCTGGATCACTAGGAAATTAGTCTAAAACAATGTGCTGACACTAGACATGACCATAAAAGTAATAATGTGCACTCCTGAAGCAGTTTTGTTGACAAAATTGAGATAGCTCAAAAATGAGAAATTTCAACAGGCGGCTGGTCAGTAAGTTTTCCCAAAATATAACAGTTTCTGGATCACTAGGAAATTAGTCTAAAACAATGTGCTGACACTAGACATGACCATAAAAGTAATATTCTGCACTCCTGGGGCAGTTTTGTTGACAAAATTGAGATAGCTCAAAATTGAGTAATTTCAACAGGCGGCCGGTCATGGAGTTTTCCCAAAATATAATAGTTTCTGGATCACTAGGAAATTAGTCTAAAACAATGTGCTGACACTAGACATGACCATAAAAGTAATAATGTGCACTCCTGAAGCAGTTTTGGTGACAAAATTGAGATAGCTCAAAAATGAGAAATTCCAACAGGCGGCCGGTCATTAAGTTTTCCCAAAATATAACAGTTTCTGAATCACTAGGAAATTAGTCTAAAACAATGTGCTGACACTAGACATGACCATTAAAGTAATAATTTGCACTCCTGGAGCATTTTTGTTGACAAAATTGAGATAGCTCAAAATTGAGTAATTTCAACAGGCGGCCGGTCAGTAAGTTTTCCCAAAATATAACAGTTTCTGGATCACTAGGAAATTAGTCTAAAACAATGTGCTGACACTAGACATGACCATAAAAGTAATAATGTGCACTCCTGAAGCAGTTTTGTTGACAAAATTGAGATAGGTCAAAAATGAGAAATTTCAACAGGCGGCCGGTCAGTAAGTTTTCCCAAAATATAACAGTTTCTGGATCACTAGGAAATTAGTCTAAAACAATGTGCTGACACTAGACATGACCATAAAAGTAATATTCTGCACTCCTGGGGCAGTTTTGTTGACAAAATTTAGATAGCTCAAAAATGAGAAATTTCAACAGGCGGCCGGTCATTGAGTTTTCCCAAAATGTAACAGTTTCTGGATCACTAGGAAATTAGTCTAAAATAATGTGCTGACACTAGACATGACCATTAAAGTAATAATTTGCACTCCTGGAGCATTTTTGTTGACAAAATTGAGATAGCTCAAAATTGAGAAATTTCAACAGGCGGCCGGTCATGGAGTTTTCCCAAAATATAACAGTTTCTGGATCACTAGGAAATTAGTCTAAAACAATGTGCTGACACTAGACATGACCATAAAAGTAATAATTTGCACTCCTGGGGCAGTTTTGTTGACAAAATTGAGATAGCTCAAAAATGAGAAATTCCAACAGGCGGCCGGTCATTGAGTTTTCCCAAAATATAACAGTTTCTGGATCACTAGGAAATTAGTCTAAAACAATGTGCTGACACTAGACATGACCATTAAAGTAATAATTTGCACTCCTGGAGCATTTTTGTTGACAAAATTGAGATAGCTCAAAATTGAGTAATTTCAACAGGCGGCCGGTCATGGAGTTTTCCCAAAATATAACAGTTTCTGGATCACTAGGAAATTAGTCTAAAACAATGTGCTGACACTAGACATGACCATAAAAGTAATAATGTGCACTCCTGAAGCAGTTTTGTTGACAAAATTGAGATAGCTCAAAAATGAGAAATTTCAACAGGCGGCTGGTCAGTAAGTTTTCCCAAAATATAACAGTTTCTGGATCACTAGGAAATTAGTCTAAAACAATGTGCTGACACTAGACATGACCATAAAAGTAATATTCTGCACTCCTGGGGCAGTTTTGTTGACAAAATTGAGATAGCTCAAAATTGAGTAATTTCAACAGGCGGCCGGTCATGGAGTTTTCCCAAAATATAACAGTTTCTGGATCACTAGGAAATTAGTCTAAAACAATGTGCTGACACTAGACATGACCATAAAAGTAATAATGTGCACTCCTGAAGCAGTTTTGGTGACAAAATTGAGATAGCTCAAAAATGAGAAATTCCAACAGGCGGCCGGTCATTAAGTTTTCCCAAAATATAACAGTTTCTGAATCACTAGGAAATTAGTCTAAAACAATGTGCTGACACTAGACATGACCATTAAAGTAATAATTTGCACTCCTGGAGCATTTTTGTTGACAAAATTGAGATAGCTCAAAATTGAGTAATTTCAACAGGCGGCCGGTCAGTAAGTTTTCCCAAAATATAACAGTTTCTGGATCACTAGGAAATTAGTCTAAAACAATGTGCTGACACTAGACATGACCATAAAAGTAATAATGTGCACTCCTGAAGCAGTTTTGTTGACAAAATTGAGATAGGTCAAAAATGAGAAATTTCAACAGGCGGCCGGTCAGTAAGTTTTCCCAAAATATAACAGTTTCTGGATCACTAGGAAATTAGTCTAAAACAATGTGCTGACACTAGACATGACCATAAAAGTAATATTCTGCACTCCTGGGGCAGTTTTGTTGACAAAATTTAGATAGCTCAAAAATGAGAAATTTCAACAGGCGGCCGGTCATTGAGTTTTCCCAAAATGTAACAGTTTCTGGATCACTAGGAAATTAGTCTAAAATAATGTGCTGACACTAGACATGACCATTAAAGTAATAATTTGCACTCCTGGAGCATTTTTGTTGACAAAATTGAGATAGCTCAAAATTGAGAAATTTCAACAGGCGGCCGGTCATGGAGTTTTCCCAAAATATAACAGTTTCTGGATCACTAGGAAATTAGTCTAAAACAATGTGCTGACACTAGACATGACCATAAAAGTAATAATTTGCACTCCTGGGGCAGTTTTGTTGACAAAATTGAGATAGCTCAAAAATGAGAAATTTCAACAGGCGGCCGGTCATTGAGTTTTCCCAAAATATAACAGTTTCTGGATCACTAGGAAATTAGTCTAAAACAATGTGCTGACACTAGACATGACCATAAAAGTAATAATTTGCACTCCTGGGGCAGTTTTGTTGACAAAATTGAGATAGCTCAAAAATGAGAAATTCCAACAGCCGGCCGGTCATTAAGTTTTCCCAAAATATAACAGTTTCTGAATCACTAGGAAATTAGTCTAAAACAATGTGCTGACACTAGACATGACCATTAAAGTAATAATTTGCACTCCTGGAGCATTTTTGTTGACAAAATTGAGATAGCTCAAAAATGAGAAATTTCAACAGGCGGCCGGTCAGTAAGTTTTCCCAAAATATAACAGTTTCTGGATCACTAGGAAATTAGTCTAAAACAATGTGCTGACACTAGACATGACCATAAAAGTAATATTCTGCACTCCTGGGGCAGTTCTGTTGACAAAATTTAGATAGCTCAAAAATGAGAAATTTCAACAGGCGGCCGGGCATTGAGTTTTCCCAAAATGTAACAGTTTCTGGATCACTAGGAAATTAGTCTAAAATAATGTGCTGACACTAGACATGACCATTAAAGTAATAATTTGCACTCCTGGAGCATTTTTGTTGACAAAATTGAGATTGCTTAAAATTGAGAAATTTCAACAGGCGGCCGGTCAGTAAGTTTTCCCAAAATATAACAGTTTCTGGATCACTAGGAAATTAGTCTAAAACAATGTGCTGACACTAGACATGACCATAAAAGTAATAATGTGCACTCCTGAAGCAGTTTTGTTGACAAAATTGAGATAGGTCAAAAATGAGAAATTTCAACAGGCGGCCGGTCAGTAAGTTTTCCCAAAATATAACAGTTTCTGGATCACTAGGAAATTAGTCTAAAACAATGTGCTGACACTAGACATGACCATAAAAGTAATATTCTGCACTCCTGGGGCAGTTTTGTTGACAAAATTTAGATAGCTCAAAAATGAGAAATTTCAACAGGCGGCCGGTCATTGAGTTTTCCCAAAATGTAACAGTTTCTGGATCACTAGGAAATTAGTCTAAAATAATGTGCTGACACTAGACATGACCATTAAAGTAATAATTTGCACTCCTGGAGCATTTTTGTTGACAAAATTGAGATAGCTCAAAATTGAGAAATTTCAACAGGCGGCCGGTCATGGAGTTTTCCCAAAATATAACAGTTTCTGGATCACTAGGAAATTAGTCTAAAACAATGTGCTGACACTAGACATGACCATAAAAGTAATAATTTGCACTCCTGGGGCAGTTTTGTTGACAAAATTGAGATAGCTCAAAAATGAGAAATTCCAACAGGCGGCCGGTCATTGAGTTTTCCCAAAATATAACAGTTTCTGGATCACTAGGAAATTAGTCTAAAACAATGTGCTGACACTAGACATGACCATTAAAGTAATAATTTGCACTCCTGGAGCATTTTTGTTGACAAAATTGAGATAGCTCAAAATTGAGTAATTTCAACAGGCGGCCGGTCATGGAGTTTTCCCAAAATATAACAGTTTCTGGATCACTAGGAAATTAGTCTAAAACAATGTGCTGACACTAGACATGACCATAAAAGTAATAATGTGCACTCCTGAAGCAGTTTTGTTGACAAAATTGAGATAGCTCAAAAATGAGAAATTTCAACAGGCGGCTGGTCAGTAAGTTTTCCCAAAATATAACAGTTTCTGGATCACTAGGAAATTAGTCTAAAACAATGTGCTGACACTAGACATGACCATAAAAGTAATATTCTGCACTCCTGGGGCAGTTTTGTTGACAAAATTGAGATAGCTCAAAATTGAGTAATTTCAACAGGCGGCCGGTCATGGAGTTTTCCCAAAATATAACAGTTTCTGGATCACTAGGAAATTAGTCTAAAACAATGTGCTGACACTAGACATGACCATAAAAGTAATAATGTGCACTCCTGAAGCAGTTTTGGTGACAAAATTGAGATAGCTCAAAAATGAGAAATTCCAACAGGCGGCCGGTCATTAAGTTTTCCCAAAATATAACAGTTTCTGAATCACTAGGAAATTAGTCTAAAACAATGTGCTGACACTAGACATGACCATTAAAGTAATAATTTGCACTCCTGGAGCATTTTTGTTGACAAAATTGAGATAGCTCAAAATTGAGTAATTTCAACAGGCGGCCGGTCAGTAAGTTTTCCCAAAATATAACAGTTTCTGGATCACTAGGAAATTAGTCTAAAACAATGTGCTGACACTAGACATGACCATAAAAGTAATAATGTGCACTCCTGAAGCAGTTTTGTTGACAAAATTGAGATAGGTCAAAAATGAGAAATTTCAACAGGCGGCCGGTCAGTAAGTTTTCCCAAAATATAACAGTTTCTGGATCACTAGGAAATTAGTCTAAAACAATGTGCTGACACTAGACATGACCATAAAAGTAATATTCTGCACTCCTGGGGCAGTTTTGTTGACAAAATTTAGATAGCTCAAAAATGAGAAATTTCAACAGGCGGCCGGTCATTGAGTTTTCCCAAAATGTAACAGTTTCTGGATCACTAGGAAATTAGTCTAAAATAATGTGCTGACACTAGACATGACCATTAAAGTAATAATTTGCACTCCTGGAGCATTTTTGTTGACAAAATTGAGATAGCTCAAAATTGAGAAATTTCAACAGGCGGCCGGTCATGGAGTTTTCCCAAAATATAACAGTTTCTGGATCACTAGGAAATTAGTCTAAAACAATGTGCTGACACTAGACATGACCATAAAAGTAATAATTTGCACTCCTGGGGCAGTTTTGTTGACAAAATTGAGATAGCTCAAAAATGAGAAATTTCAACAGGCGGCCGGTCATTGAGTTTTCCCAAAATATAACAGTTTCTGGATCACTAGGAAATTAGTCTAAAACAATGTGCTGACACTAGACATGACCATAAAAGTAATAATTTGCACTCCTGGGGCAGTTTTGTTGACAAAATTGAGATAGCTCAAAAATGAGAAATTCCAACAGCCGGCCGGTCATTAAGTTTTCCCAAAATATAACAGTTTCTGAATCACTAGGAAATTAGTCTAAAACAATGTGCTGACACTAGACATGACCATTAAAGTAATAATTTGCACTCCTGGAGCATTTTTGTTGACAAAATTGAGATAGCTCAAAAATGAGAAATTTCAACAGGCGGCCGGTCAGTAAGTTTTCCCAAAATATAACAGTTTCTGGATCACTAGGAAATTAGTCTAAAACAATGTGCTGACACTAGACATGACCATAAAAGTAATATTCTGCACTCCTGGGGCAGTTCTGTTGACAAAATTTAGATAGCTCAAAAATGAGAAATTTCAACAGGCGGCCGGGCATTGAGTTTTCCCAAAATGTAACAGTTTCTGGATCACTAGGAAATTAGTCTAAAATAATGTGCTGACACTAGACATGACCATTAAAGTAATAATTTGCACTCCTGGAGCATTTTTGTTGACAAAATTGAGATAGCTTAAAATTGAGAAATTTCAACAGGCGGCCGGTCAGTAAGTTTTCCCAAAATATAACAGTTTCTGGATCACTAGGAAATTAGTCTAAAACAATGTGCTGACACTAGACATGACCATAAAAGTAATATTCTTCACTCCTGGGGCAGTTTTGTTGACAAAATTGAGATAGCTCAAAAATGAGAAATTTCAACAGGCGGCCGGTCATTGAGTTTTCCCAAAATATAAAAGTTTCTGGATCACTAGGAAATTAGTCTAAAACAATGTGCTGACACTAGACATAACCATTAAAGTAATAATTTGCACTCCTGGGGCAGTTTTGTTGACAAAATTGAGATAGCTCAAAATTGAGTAATTTCAACAAGCGGCCGGTCATGGAGTTTTCCAAAAATATAACAGTTTCTGGATCACTAGGAAATTAGTCTAAAACAATGTGCTGACACTAGACATGACCATAAAAGTAATAATGTGCACTCCTGAAGCAGTTTTGTTGACAAAATTGAGATAGCTCAAAAATGAGAAATTTCAACAGGCGGCCGGTCAGTAAGTTTTCCCAAAATATAACAGTTTCTGGATCACTAGGAAATTAGTCTAAAACAATGTGCTGACACTAGACATGACCATAAAAGTAATATTCTGCACTCCTGGGGCAGTTTTGTTGACAAAATTTAGATAGCTCAAAAATGAGAAATTTCAACAGGCGGCCGGTCATTGAGTTTTCCCAAAATGTAACAGTTTCTGGATCACTAGGAAATTAGTCTAAAATAATGTGCTGACACTAGACATGACCATTAAAGTAATAATTTGCACTCCTGGAGCATTTTTGTTGACAAAATTGAGATAGCTCAAAATTGCGAAATTTCAACAGGCGGCCGGTCATGGAGTTTTCCCAAAATATAACAGTTTCTGGATCACTAGGAAATTAGTCTAAAACAATGTGCTGACACTAGACATGACCAGAAAAGTAATAATTTGCACTCCTGGGGCAGTTTTGTTGACAAAATTGAGATAGCTCAAAAATGAGAAATTTCAACAGGCGGCCGGTCATTGAGTTTTCCCAAAATATAACAGTTTCTGGATCACTAGGAAATTAGTCTAAAACAATGTGCTGACACTAGACATGACCATAAAAGTAATAATTTGCACTCCTGGGGCAGTTTTGTTGACAAAATTGAGATAGCTCAAAAATGAGAAATTCCAACAGGCGGCCGGTCATGGAGTTTTCCCAAAATATAACAGTTTCTGGATCACTAGGAAATTAGTCTAAAACAATGTGCTGACACTAGACATGACCATTAAAGTAATAATTTGCACTCCTGGAGCATTTTTGTTGACAAAATGGAGATAGCTCAAAATTGAGTAATTTCAACAGGCGGCCGGTCATGGAGTTTTCCCAAAATATAATAGTTTCTGGATCACTAGGAAATTAGTCTACAACAATGTGCTGACACTAGACATGACCATAAAAGTAATAATTTGCACTCCTGGGGCAGTTTTGTTGACAAAATTGAGATAGCTCAAAAATGAGAAATTCCAACAGGCGGCCGGTCATTGAGTTTTCCCAAAATATAACAGTTTCTGGATCACTAGGAAATTAGTCTAAAACAATGTGCTGACACTAGACATGACCATAAAAGTAATAATGTGCACTCCTGAAGCAGTTTTGTTGACAAAATTGAGATAGCTCAAAAATGAGAAATTTCAACAGGCGGCCGGTCAGTAAGTTTTCCCAAAATATAACAGTTTCTGGATCACTAGGAAATTAGTCTAAAACAATGTGCTGACACTAGACATGACCATAAAAGTAATATTCTGCACTCCTGGGGCAGTTTTGTTGACAAAATTTAGATAGCTCAAAAATGAGAAATTTAAACAGGCGGCCGGTCATTGAGTTTTCCCAAAATGTAACAGTTTCTGGATCACTAGGAAATTAGTCTAAAATAATGTGCTGACACTAGACATGACCATTAAAGTAATAATTTGCACTCCTGGAGCATTTTTGTTGACAAAATTGAGATAGCTCAAAATTGAGAAATTTCAACAGGCGGCCGGTCATGGAGTTTTCCCAAAATATAACAGTTTCTGGATCACTAGGAAATTAGTCTAAAACAATGTGCTGACACTAGACATGACCAGAAAAGTAATAATTTGCACTCCTGGGGCAGTTTTGTTGACAAAATTGAGATAGCTCAAAAATGAGAAATTTCAACAGGCGGCCGGTCATTGAGTTTTCCCAAAATATAACAGTTTCTGGATCACTAGGAAATTAGTCTAAAACAATGTGCTGACACTAGACATGACCATAAAAGTAATAATTTGCACTCCTGGGGCAGTTTTGTTGACAAAATTGAGATAGCTCAAAAATGAGAAATTCCAACAGGCGGCCGGTCATTAAGTTTTCCCAAAATATAACAGTTTCTGAATCACTAGGAAATTAGTCTAAAACAATGTGCTGACACTAGACATGACCATTAAAGTAATAATTTGCACTCCTGGAGCATTTTTGTTGACAAAATTGAGATAGCTCAAAATTGAGTAATTTCAACAGGCGGCCGGTCATTGAGTTTTCCCAAAATATAACAGTTTCTGGATCACTAGGAAATTAGTCTAAAACAATGTGCTGACACTAGACATGACCATACAAGTAATATTCTGCACTCCTGGGGCAGTTTTGTTGACAAAATTTAGATAGCTCAAAAATGAGAAATTTCAACAGGCGGCCGGTCATTGAGTTTTCCCAAAATGTAACAGTTTCTGGATCACTAGGAAATTAGTCTAAAATAATGTGCTGACACTAGACATGACCATTAAAGTAATAATTTGCACTCCTGGAGCATTTTTGTTGACAAAATTGAGATAGCTCAAAATTGAGAAATTTCAACAGGCGGCCGGTCATGGAGTTTTCCCAAAATATAACAGTTTCTGGATCACTAGGAAATTAGTCTAAAACAATGTGCTGACACTAGACATGACCAGAAAAGTAATAATTTGCACTCCTGGGGCAGTTTTGTTGACAAAATTGAGATAGCTCAAAAATGAGAAATTTCAACAGGCGGCCGGTCATTGAGTTTTCCCAAAATATAACAGTTTCTGGATCACTAGGAAATTAGTCTAAAACAATGTGCTGACACTAGACATGACCATAAAAGTAATAATTTGCACTCCTGGGGCAGTTTTGTTGACAAAATTGAGATAGCTCAAAAATGAGAAATTCCAACAGGCGGCCGGTCATTAAGTTTTCCCAAAATATAACAGTTTCTGAATCACTAGGAAATTAGTCTAAAACAATGTGCTGACACTAGACATGACCATTAAAGTAATAATTTGCACTCCTGGAGCATTTTTGTTGACAAAATTGAGATAGCTCAAAATTGAGTAATTTCAACAGGCGGCCGGTCATTGAGTTTTCCCAAAATATAACAGTTTCTGGATCACTAGGAAATTAGTCTAAAACAATGTGCTGACACTAGACATGACCATAAAAGTAATATTCTGCACTCCTGGGGCAGTTTTGTTGACAAAATTGAGATAGCTCAAAAATGAGAAATTTCAACAGGCGGCCGGTCATTGAGTTTTCCCAAAATATAAAAGTTTCTGGATCACTAGGAAATTAGTCTAAAACAATGTGCTGACACTAGACATAACCATTAAAGTAATAATTTGCACTCCTGGAGCATTTTTGTTGACAAAATTGAGATAGCTCAAAATTGAGTAATTTCAACAGGCGGCCGGTCATGGAGTTTTCCCAAAATATAATAGTTTCTGGATCACTAGGAAATTAGTCTAAAACAATGTGCTGACACTAGACATGACCATAAAAGTAATAATTTGCACTCCTGGGGCAGTTTTGTTGACAAAATTGAGATAGCTCAAAAATGAGAAATTCCAACAGGCGGCCGGTCATGGAGTTTTCCCAAAATATAAGTTTCTGGATCACTAGGAAATTAGTCTAAAACAATGTGCTGACACTAGACATGACCATTAAAGTAATATTCTGCACTCCTGGGGCAGTTTTGTTGACAAAATTTAGATAGCTCAAAAATGAGAAATTTCAACAGTCGGCCGGTCATTGAGTTTTCCCAAAATGTAACAGTTTCTGGATCACTAGGAAATTAGTCTAAAATAATGTGCTGACACTAGACATGACCATTAAAGTAATAATTTGCACTCCTGGAGCATTTTTGTTGACAAAATTGAGATAGCTCAAAATTGAGAAATTTCAACAGGCGGCCGGTCATGGAGTTTTCCCAAAATATAACAGTTTCTGGATCACTAGGAAATTAGTCTAAAACAATGTGCTGACACTAGACATGACCATAAAAGTAATAATTTGCACTCCTGGGGCAGTTTTGTTGACAAAATTGAGATAGCTCAAAAATGAGAAATTTCAACAGGCGGCCGGTCATGGAGTTTTCCCAAAATATAACAGTTTCTGGATCACTAGGAAATTAGTCTAAAACAATGTGCTGACACTAGACATGACCATAAAAGTAATAATTTGCACTCCTGGGGCAGTTTTGTTGACAAAATTGAGATAGCTCAAAAATGAGAAATTCCAACAGGCGGCCGGTCATTAAGTTTTCCCAAAATATAACAGTTTCTGAATCACTAGGAAATTAGTCTAAAACAATGTGCTGACACTAGACATGACCATTAAAGTAATAATTTGCACTCCTGGAGCATTTTTGTTGACAAAATTGAGATAGCTCAAAATTGAGTAATTTCAACAGGCGGCCGGTCATGGAGTTTTCCCAAAATATAACAGTTTCTGGATCACTAGGAAATTAGTCTAAAACAATGTGCTGACACTAGACATGACCATAAAAGTAATAATGTGCACTCCTGAAGCAGTTTTGTTGACAAAATTGAGATAGCTCAAAAATGAGAAATTTCAACAGGCGGCCGGTCATTGAGTTTTCCCAAAATATAAAAGTTTCTGGATCACTAGGAAATTAGTCTAAAACAATGTGCTGACACTAGACATAACCATTAAAGTAATAATTTGCACTCCTGGAGCATTTTTGTTGACAAAATTGAGATAGCTCAAAATTGATTAATTTCAACAGGCGGCCGGTCATGGAGTTTTCCCAAAATATAATAGTTTCTGGATCACTAGGAAATTAGTCTAAAACAATGTGCTGACACTAGACATGACCATAAAAGTAATAATTTGCACTCCTGGGGCAGTTTTGTTGACAAAATTGAGATAGCTCAAAAATGAGAAATTCCAACAGGCGGCCGGTCATTGAGTTTTCCCAAAATATAACAGTTTCTGGATCACTAGGAAATTAGTCTAAAACAATGTGCTGACACTAGACATGACCATTAAAGTAATATTCTGCACTCCTGGGGCAGTTTTGTTGACAAAATTTAGATAGCTCAAAAATGAGAAATTTCAACAGGCGGCCGGTCATTGAGTTTTCCCAAAATGTAACAGTTTCTGGATCACTAGGAAATTAGTCTAAAATAATGTGCTGACACTAGACATGACCATTAAAGTAATAATTTGCACTCCTGGAGCATTTTTGTTGACAAAATTGAGATAGCTCAAAATTGAGAAATTTCAACAGGCGGCCGGTCATGGAGTTTTCCCAAAATATAACAGTTTCTGGATCACTAGGAAATTAGTCTAAAACAATGTGCTGACACTAGACATGACCATAAAAGTAATAATTTGCACTCCTGGGGCAGTTTTGTTGACAAAATTGAGATAGCTCAAAAATGAGAAATTCCAACAGGCGGCCGGTCATTAAGTTTTCCCAAAATATAACAGTTTCTGAATCACTAGGAAATTAGTCTAAAACAATGTGCTGACACTAGACATGACCATTAAAGTAATAATTTGCACTCCTGGAGCATTTTTGTTGACAAAATTGAGATAGCTCAAAATTGAGTAATTTCAACAGGCGGCCGGTCATGGAGTTTTCCCAAAATATAACAGTTTCTGGATCACTAGGAAATTAGTCTAAAACAATGTGCTGACACTAGACATGACCATAAAAGTAATAATGTGCACTCCTGAAGCAGTTTTGTTGACAAAATTGAGATAGCTCAAAAATGAGAAATTTCAACAGGCGGCCGGTCAGTAAGTTTTCCCAAAATATAACAGTTTCTGGATCACTAGGAAATTAGTCTAAAACAATGTGCTGACACTAGACATGACCATAAAAGTAATATTCTGCACTCCTGGGGCAGTTTTGTTGACAAAATTGAGATAGCTCAAAATTGAGTAATTTCAACAAGCGGCCGGTCATGGAGTTTTCCCAAAATATAACAGTTTCTGGATCACTAGGAAATTAGTCTAAAACAATGTGTTGACACTAGACATGACCATAAAAGTAATAATGTGCACTCCTGAAGCAGTTTTGTTGACAAAATTGAGATAGCTCAAAAATGAGAAATTTCAACAGGCGGCCGGTCAGTAAGTTTTCCCAAAATATAACAGTTTCTGGATCACTAGGAAATTAGTCTAAAACAATGTGCTGACACTAGACATGACCATAAAAGTAATATTCTGCACTCCTGGGGCAGTTTTGTTGACAAAATTTAGATAGCTCAAAAATGAGAAATTTCAACAGGCGGCCGGTCATTGAGTTTTCCCAAAATGTAACAGTTTCTGGATCACTAGGAAATTAGTCTAAAATAATGTGCTGACACTAGACATGACCATTAAAGTAATAATTTGCACTCCTGGAGCATTTTTGTTGACAAAATTGAGATAGCTCAAAATTGAGAAATTTCAACAGGCGGCCGGTCATGGAGTTTCCCCAAAATATAACAGTTTCTGGATCACTAGGAAATTAGTCTAAAACAATGTGCTGACACTAGACATGACCATAAAAGTAATAATGTGCACTCCTGAAGCAGTTTTGTTGACAAAATTGAGATAGCTCAAAAATGAGAAATTTCAACAGGCGGCCGGTCAGTAAGTTTTCCCAAAATATAACAGTTTCTGGATCACTAGGAAATTAGTCTAAAACAATGTGCTGACACTAGACATGACCATAAAAGTAATATTCTGCACTCCTGGGGCAGTTTTGTTGACAAAATTGAGATAGCTCAAAATTGAGTAATTTCAACAAGCGGCCGGTCATGGAGTTTTCCCAAAATATAACAGTTTCTGGATCACTAGGAAATTAGTCTAAAACAATGTGTTGACACTAGACATGACCATAAAAGTAATAATGTGCACTCCTGAAGCAGTTTTGTTGACAAAATTGAGATAGCTCAAAAATGAGAAATTTCAACAGGCGGCCGGTCAGTAAGTTTTCCCAAAATATAACAGTTTCTGGATCACTAGGAAATTAGTCTAAAACAATGTGCTGACACTAGACATGACCATAAAAGTAATATTCTGCACTCCTGGGGCAGTTTTGTTGACAAAATTTAGATAGCTCAAAAATGAGAAATTTCAACAGGCGGCCGGTCATTGAGTTTTCCCAAAATGTAACAGTTTCTGGATCACTAGGAAATTAGTCTAAAATAATGTGCTGACACTAGACATGACCATTAAAGTAATAATTTGCACTCCTGGAGCATTTTTGTTGACAAAATTGAGATAGCTCAAAATTGAGAAATTTCAACAGGCGGCCGGTCATGGAGTTTCCCCAAAATATAACAGTTTCTGGATCACTAGGAAATTAGTCTAAAACAATGTGCTGACACTAGACATGACCATAAAAGTAATAATTTGCACTCCTGGGGCAGTTTTGTTGACAAAATTGAGATAGCTCAAAAATGAGAAATTCCAACAGGCGGCCGGTCATTAAGTTTTCCCAAAATATAACAGTTTCTGAATCACTAGGAAATTAGTCTAAAACAATGTGCTGACACTAGACATGACCATAAAAGTAATAATTTGCACTCCTGGGGCAGTTTTGTTGACAAAATTGAGATAGCTCAAAAATGAGAAATTTCAACAGGCGGCCGGTCATTGAGTTTTCCCAAAATATAACAGTTTCTGGATCACTAGGAAATTAGTCTAAAACAATGTGCTGACACTAGACATGACCATAAAAGTAATAATTTGCACTCCTGGGGCAGTTTTGTTGACAAAATTGAGATAGCTCAAAAATGAGAAATTCCAACAGGCGGCCGGTCATTAAGTTTTCCCAAAATATAACAGTTTCTGAATCACTAGGAAATTAGTCTAAAACAATGTGCTGACACTAGACATGACCATTAAAGTAATAATTTGCACTCCTGGAGCATTTTTGTTGACAAAATTGAGATAGCTCAAAATTGAGTAATTTCAACAGGCGGCCGGTCATTGAGTTTTCCCAAAATATAACAGTTTCTGGATCACTAGGAAATTAGTCTAAAACAATGTGCTGACACTAGACATGACCATAAAAGTAATATTCTGCACTCCTGGGGCAGTTTTGTTGACAAAATTGAGATAGCTCAAAAATGAGAAATTTCAACAGGCGGCCGGTCATTGAGTTTTCCCAAAATATAAAAGTTTCTGGATCACTAGGAAATTAGTCTAAAACAATGTGCTGACACTAGACATAACCATTAAAGTAATAATTTGCACTCCTGGAGCATTTTTGTTGACAAAATTGAGATAGCTCAAAATTGAGTAATTTCAACAGGCGGCCGGTCATGGAGTTTTCCCAAAATATAATAGTTTCTGGATCACTAGGAAATTAGTCTAAAACAATGTGCTGACACTAGACATGACCATAAAAGTAATAATTTGCACTCCTGGGGCAGTTTTGTTGACAAAATTGAGATAGCTCAAAAATGAGAAATTCCAACAGGCGGCCGGTCATGGAGTTTTCCCAAAATATAACAGTTTCTGGATCACTAGGAAATTAGTCTAAAACAATGTGCTGACACTAGACATGACCATTAAAGTAATATTCTGCACTCCTGGGGCAGTTTTGTTGACAAAATTTAGATAGCTCAAAAATGAGAAATTTCAACAGTCGGCCGGTCATTGAGTTTTCCCAAAATGTAACAGTTTCTGGATCACTAGGAAATTAGTCTAAAATAATGTGCTGACACTAGACATGACCATTAAAGTAATAATTTGCACTCCTGGAGCATTTTTGTTGACAAAATTGAGATAGCTCAAAATTGAGAAATTTCAACAGGCGGCCGGTCATGGAGTTTTCCCAAAATATAACAGTTTCTGGATCACTAGGAAATTAGTCTAAAACAATGTGCTGACACTAGACATGACCATAAAAGTAATAATTTGCACTCCTGGGGCAGTTTTGTTGACAAAATTGAGATAGCTCAAAAATGAGAAATTTCAACAGGCGGCCGGTCATGGAGTTTTCCCAAAATATAACAGTTTCTGGATCACTAGGAAATTAGTCTAAAACAATGTGCTGACACTAGACATGACCATAAAAGTAATAATTTGCACTCCTGGGGCAGTTTTGTTGACAAAATTGAGATAGCTCAAAAATGAGAAATTCCAACAGGCGGCCGGTCATTAAGTTTTCCCAAAATATAACAGTTTCTGAATCACTAGGAAATTAGTCTAAAACAATGTGCTGACACTAGACATGACCATTAAAGTAATAATTTGCACTCCTGGAGCATTTTTGTTGACAAAATTGAGATAGCTCAAAATTGAGTAATTTCAACAGGCGGCCGGTCATGGAGTTTTCCCAAAATATAACAGTTTCTGGATCACTAGGAAATTAGTCTAAAACAATGTGCTGACACTAGACATGACCATAAAAGTAATAATGTGCACTCCTGAAGCAGTTTTGTTGACAAAATTGAGATAGCTCAAAAATGAGAAATTTCAACAGGCGGCCGGTCATTGAGTTTTCCCAAAATATAAAAGTTTCTGGATCACTAGGAAATTAGTCTAAAACAATGTGCTGACACTAGACATGACCATTAAAGTAATAATTTGCACTCCTGGAGCATTTTTGTTGACAAAATTGAGATAGCTCAAAATTGAGAAATTTCAACAGGCGGCCGGTCATGGAGTTTTCCCAAAATATAACAGTTTCTGGATCACTAGGAAATTAGTCTAAAACAATGTGCTGACACTAGACATGACCATAAAAGTAATAATTTGCACTCCTGGGGCAGTTTTGTTGACAAAATTGAGATAGCTCAAAAATGAGAAATTCCAACAGGCGGCCGGTCATTAAGTTTTCCCAAAATATAACAGTTTCTGAATCACTAGGAAATTAGTCTAAAACAATGTGCTGACACTAGACATGACCATTAAAGTAATAATTTGCACTCCTGGAGCATTTTTGTTGACAAAATTGAGATAGCTCAAAATTGAGTAATTTCAACAGGCGGCCGGTCATGGAGTTTTCCCAAAATATAACAGTTTCTGGATCACTAGGAAATTAGTCTAAAACAATGTGCTGACACTAGACATGACCATAAAAGTAATAATGTGCACTCCTGAAGCAGTTTTGTTGACAAAATTGAGATAGCTCAAAAATGAGAAATTTCAACAGGCGGCCGGTCAGTAAGTTTTCCCAAAATATAACAGTTTCTGGATCACTAGGAAATTAGTCTAAAACAATGTGCTGACACTAGACATGACCATAAAAGTAATATTCTGCACTCCTGGGGCAGTTTTGTTGACAAAATTGAGATAGCTCAAAATTGAGTAATTTCAACAAGCGGCCGGTCATGGAGTTTTCCCAAAATATAACAGTTTCTGGATCACTAGGAAATTAGTCTAAAACAATGTGTTGACACTAGACATGACCATAAAAGTAATAATGTGCACTCCTGAAGCAGTTTTGTTGACAAAATTGAGATAGCTCAAAAATGAGAAATTTCAACAGGCGGCCGGTCAGTAAGTTTTCCCAAAATATAACAGTTTCTGGATCACTAGGAAATTAGTCTAAAACAATGTGCTGACACTAGACATGACCATAAAAGTAATATTCTGCACTCCTGGGGCAGTTTTGTTGACAAAATTTAGATAGCTCAAAAATGAGAAATTTCAACAGGCGGCCGGTCATTGAGTTTTCCCAAAATGTAACAGTTTCTGGATCACTAGGAAATTAGTCTAAAATAATGTGCTGACACTAGACATGACCATTAAAGTAATAATTTGCACTCCTGGAGCATTTTTGTTGACAAAATTGAGATAGCTCAAAATTGAGAAATTTCAACAGGCGGCCGGTCATGGAGTTTCCCCAAAATATAACAGTTTCTGGATCACTAGGAAATTAGTCTAAAACAATGTGCTGACACTAGACATGACCATAAAAGTAATAATTTGCACTCCTGGGGCAGTTTTGTTGACAAAATTGAGATAGCTCAAAAATGAGAAATTCCAACAGGCGGCCGGTCATTAAGTTTTCCCAAAATATAACAGTTTCTGAATCACTAGGAAATTAGTCTAAAACAATGTGCTGACACTAGACATGACCATAAAAGTAATAATTTGCACTCCTGGGGCAGTTTTGTTGACAAAATTGAGATAGCTCAAAAATGAGAAATTTCAACAGGCGGCCGGTCATTGAGTTTTCCCAAAATATAACAGTTTCTGGATCACTAGGAAATTAGTCTAAAACAATGTGCTGACACTAGACATGACCATAAAAGTAATAATTTGCACTCCTGGGGCAGTTTTGTTGACAAAATTGAGATAGCTCAAAAATGAGAAATTCCAACAGGCGGCCGGTCATTAAGTTTTCCCAAAATATAACAGTTTCTGAATCACTAGGAAATTAGTCTAAAACAATGTGCTGACACTAGACATGACCATTAAAGTAATAATTTGCACTCCTGGAGCATTTTTGTTGACAAAATTGAGATAGCTCAAAATTGAGTAATTTCAACAGGCGGCCGGTCATTGAGTTTTCCCAAAATATAACAGTTTCTGGATCACTAGGAAATTAGTCTAAAACAATGTGCTGACACTAGACATGACCATACAAGTAATATTCTGCACTCCTGGGGCAGTTTTGTTGACAAAATTTAGATAGCTCAAAAATGAGAAATTTCAACAGGCGGCCGGTCATTGAGTTTTCCCAAAATGTAACAGTTTCTGGATCACTAGGAAATTAGTCTAAAATAATGTGCTGACACTAGACATGACCATTAAAGTAATAATTTGCACTCCTGGGGCAGTTTTGTTGACAAAATTGAGATAGCTCAAAAATGAGAAATTCCAACAGGCGGCCGGTCATGGAGTTTTCCCAAAATATAACAGTTTCTGGATCACTAGGAAATTAGTCTAAAACAATGTGCTGACACTAGACATGACCATAAAAGTAATAATTTGCACTCCTGGGGCAGTTTTGTTGACAAAATTGAGATAGCTCAAAAATGAGAAATTCCAACAGGCGGCCGGTCATTAAGTTTTCCCAAAATATAACAGTTTCTGAATCACTAGGAAATTAGTCTAAAACAATGTGCTGACACTAGACATGACCATTAAAGTAATAATTTGCACTCCTGGAGCATTTTTGTTGACAAAATTGAGATAGCTCAAAATTGAGTAATTTCAACAGGCGGCCGGTCATTGAGTTTTCCCAAAATATAACAGTTTCTGGATCACTAGGAAATTAGTCTAAAACAATGTGCTGACACTAGACATGACCATACAAGTAATATTCTGCACTCCTGGGGCAGTTTTGTTGACAAAATTTAGATAGCTCAAAAATGAGAAATTTCAACAGGCGGCCGGTCATTGAGTTTTCCCAAAATGTAACAGTTTCTGGATCACTAGGAAATTAGTCTAAAATAATGTGCTGACACTAGACATGACCATTAAAGTAATAATTTGCACTCCTGGAGCATTTTTGTTGACAAAATTGAGATAGCTCAAAATTGAGAAATTTCAACAGGCGGCCGGTCATGGAGTTTTCCCAAAATATAACAGTTTCTGGATCACTAGGAAATTAGTCTAAAACAATGTGCTGACACTAGACATGACCAGAAAAGTAATAATTTGCACTCCTGGGGCAGTTTTGTTGACAAAATTGAGATAGCTCAAAAATGAGAAATTTCAACAGGCGGCCGGTCATTGAGTTTTCCCAAAATATAACAGTTTCTGGATCACTAGGAAATTAGTCTAAAACAATGTGCTGACACTAGACATGACCATAAAAGTAATAATTTGCACTCCTGGGGCAGTTTTGTTGACAAAATTGAGATAGCTCAAAAATGAGAAATTCCAACAGGCGGCCGGTCATTAAGTTTTCCCAAAATATAACAGTTTCTGAATCACTAGGAAATTAGTCTAAAACAATGTGCTGACACTAGACATGACCATTAAAGTAATAATTTGCACTCCTGGAGCATTTTTGTTGACAAAATTGAGATAGCTCAAAATTGAGTAATTTCAACAGGCGGCCGGTCATTGAGTTTTCCCAAAATATAACAGTTTCTGGATCACTAGGAAATTAGTCTAAAACAATGTGCTGACACTAGACATGACCATAAAAGTAATATTCTGCACTCCTGGGGCAGTTTTGTTGACAAAATTGAGATAGCTCAAAAATGAGAAATTTCAACAGGCGGCCGGTCATTGAGTTTTCCCAAAATATAAAAGTTTCTGGATCACTAGGAAATTAGTCTAAAACAATGTGCTGACACTAGACATAACCATTAAAGTAATAATTTGCACTCCTGGAGCATTTTTGTTGACAAAATTGAGATAGCTCAAAATTGAGTAATTTCAACAGGCGGCCGGTCATGGAGTTTTCCCAAAATATAATAGTTTCTGGATCACTAGGAAATTAGTCTAAAACAATGTGCTGACACTAGACATGACCATAAAAGTAATAATTTGCACTCCTGGGGCAGTTTTGTTGACAAAATTGAGATAGCTCAAAAATGAGAAATTCCAACAGGCGGCCGGTCATGGAGTTTTCCCAAAATATAACAGTTTCTGGATCACTAGGAAATTAGTCTAAAACAATGTGCTGACACTAGACATGACCATTAAAGTAATATTCTGCACTCCTGGGGCAGTTTTGTTGACAAAATTTAGATAGCTCAAAAATGAGAAATTTCAACAGTCGGCCGGTCATTGAGTTTTCCCAAAATGTAACAGTTTCTGGATCACTAGGAAATTAGTCTAAAATAATGTGCTGACACTAGACATGACCATTAAAGTAATAATTTGCACTCCTGGAGCATTTTTGTTGACAAAATTGAGATAGCTCAAAATTGAGAAATTTCAACAGGCGGCCGGTCATGGAGTTTTCCCAAAATATAACAGTTTCTGGATCACTAGGAAATTAGTCTAAAACAATGTGCTGACACTAGACATGACCATAAAAGTAATAATTTGCACTCCTGGGGCAGTTTTGTTGACAAAATTGAGATAGCTCAAAAATGAGAAATTTCAACAGGCGGCCGGTCATGGAGTTTTCCCAAAATATAACAGTTTCTGGATCACTAGGAAATTAGTCTAAAACAATGTGCTGACACTAGACATGACCATAAAAGTAATAATTTGCACTCCTGGGGCAGTTTTGTTGACAAAATTGAGATAGCTCAAAAATGAGAAATTCCAACAGGCGGCCGGTCATTAAGTTTTCCCAAAATATAACAGTTTCTGAATCACTAGGAAATTAGTCTAAAACAATGTGCTGACACTAGACATGACCATTAAAGTAATAATTTGCACTCCTGGAGCATTTTTGTTGACAAAATTGAGATAGCTCAAAATTGAGTAATTTCAACAGGCGGCCGGTCATGGAGTTTTCCCAAAATATAACAGTTTCTGGATCACTAGGAAATTAGTCTAAAACAATGTGCTGACACTAGACATGACCATAAAAGTAATAATGTGCACTCCTGAAGCAGTTTTGTTGACAAAATTGAGATAGCTCAAAAATGAGAAATTTCAACAGGCGGCCGGTCATTGAGTTTTCCCAAAATATAAAAGTTTCTGGATCACTAGGAAATTAGTCTAAAACAATGTGCTGACACTAGACATAACCATTAAAGTAATAATTTGCACTCCTGGAGCATTTTTGTTGACAAAATTGAGATAGCTCAAAATTGAGTAATTTCAACAGGCGGCCGGTCATGGAGTTTTCCCAAAATATAATAGTTTCTGGATCACTAGGAAATTAGTCTAAAACAATGTGCTGACACTAGACATGACCATAAAAGTAATAATTTGCACTCCTGGGGCAGTTTTGTTGACAAAATTGAGATAGCTCAAAAATGAGAAATTCCAACAGGCGGCCGGTCATTGAGTTTTCCCAAAATATAACAGTTTCTGGATCACTAGGAAATTAGTCTAAAACAATGTGCTGACACTAGACATGACCATTAAAGTAATATTCTGCACTCCTGGGGCAGTTTTGTTGACAAAATTTAGATAGCTCAAAAATGAGAAATTTCAACAGGCGGCCGGTCATTGAGTTTTCCCAAAATGTAACAGTTTCTGGATCACTAGGAAATTAGTCTAAAATAATGTGCTGACACTAGACATGACCATTAAAGTAATAATTTGCACTCCTGGAGCATTTTTGTTGACAAAATTGAGATAGCTCAAAATTGAGAAATTTCAACAGGCGGCCGGTCATGGAGTTTTCCCAAAATATAACAGTTTCTGGATCACTAGGAAATTAGTCTAAAACAATGTGCTGACACTAGACATGACCATAAAAGTAATAATTTGCACTCCTGGGGCAGTTTTGTTGACAAAATTGAGATAGCTCAAAAATGAGAAATTCCAACAGGCGGCCGGTCATTAAGTTTTCCCAAAATATAACAGTTTCTGAATCACTAGGAAATTAGTCTAAAACAATGTGCTGACACTAGACATGACCATTAAAGTAATAATTTGCACTCCTGGAGCATTTTTGTTGACAAAATTGAGATAGCTCAAAATTGAGTAATTTCAACAGGCGGCCGGTCATGGAGTTTTCCCAAAATATAACAGTTTCTGGATCACTAGGAAATTAGTCTAAAACAATGTGCTGACACTAGACATGACCATAAAAGTAATAATGTGCACTCCTGAAGCAGTTTTGTTGACAAAATTGAGATAGCTCAAAAATGAGAAATTTCAACAGGCGGCCGGTCAGTAAGTTTTCCCAAAATATAACAGTTTCTGGATCACTAGGAAATTAGTCTAAAACAATGTGCTGACACTAGACATGACCATAAAAGTAATATTCTGCACTCCTGGGGCAGTTTTGTTGACAAAATTGAGATAGCTCAAAATTGAGTAATTTCAACAAGCGGCCGGTCATGGAGTTTTCCCAAAATATAACAGTTTCTGGATCACTAGGAAATTAGTCTAAAACAATGTGTTGACACTAGACATGACCATAAAAGTAATAATGTGCACTCCTGAAGCAGTTTTGTTGACAAAATTGAGATAGCTCAAAAATGAGAAATTTCAACAGTAAGTTTTCCCAAAATATAACAGTTTCTGGATCACTAGGAAATTAGTCTAAAACAATGTGCTGACACTAGACATGACCATAAAAGTAATATTCTGCACTCCTGGGGCAGTTTTGTTGACAAAATTTAGATAGCTCAAAAATGAGAAATTTCAACAGGCGGCCGGTCATTGAGTTTTCCCAAAATGTAACAGTTTCTGGATCACTAGGAAATTAGTCTAAAATAATGTGCTGACACTAGACATGACCATTAAAGTAATAATTTGCACTCCTGGAGCATTTTTGTTGACAAAATTGAGATAGCTCAAAATTGAGAAATTTCAACAGGCGGCCGGTCATGGAGTTTCCCCAAAATATAACAGTTTCTGGATCACTAGGAAATTAGTCTAAAACAATGTGCTGACACTAGACATGACCATAAAAGTAATAATTTGCACTCCTGGGGCAGTTTTGTTGACAAAATTGAGATAGCTCAAAAATGAGAAATTCCAACAGGCGGCCGGTCATTAAGTTTTCCCAAAATATAACAGTTTCTGAATCACTAGGAAATTAGTCTAAAACAATGTGCTGACACTAGACATGACCATTAAAGTAATAATTTGCACTCCTGGAGCATTTTTGTTGACAAAATTGAGATAGCTCAAAATTGAGTAATTTCAACAGGCGGCCGGTCATGGAGTTTTCCCAAAATATAACAGTTTCTGGATCACTAGGAAATTAGTCTAAAACAATGTGCTGACACTAGACATGACCATAAAAGTAATAATGTGCACTCCTGAAGCAGTTTTGTTGACAAAATTGAGATAGCTCAAAAATGAGAAATTTCAACAGGCGGCCGGTCATTGAGTTTTCCCAAAATATAAAAGTTTCTGGATCACTAGGAAATTAGTCTAAAACAATGTGCTGACACTAGACATAACCATTAAAGTAATAATTTGCACTCCTGGAGCATTTTTGTTGACAAAATTGAGATAGCTCAAAATTGAGTAATTTCAACAGGCGGCCGGTCATGGAGTTTCCCCAAAATATAATAGTTTCTGGATCACTAGGAAATTAGTCTAAAACAATGTGCTGACACTAGACATGACCATAAAAGTAATAATTTGCACTCCTGGGGCAGTTTTGTTGACAAAATTGAGATAGCTCAAAAATGAGAAATTCCAACAGGCGGCCGGTCATTGAGTTTTCCCAAAATATAACAGTTTCTGGATCACTAGGAAATTAGTCTAAAACAATGTGCTGACACTAGACATGACCATTAAAGTAATATTCTGCACTCCTGGGGCAGTTTTGTTGACAAAATTTAGATAGCTCAAAAATGAGAAATTTCAACAGGCGGCCGGTCATTGAGTTTTCCCAAAATGTAACAGTTTCTGGATCACTAGGAAATTAGTCTAAAATAATGTGCTGACACTAGACATGACCATAAAAGTAATAATGTGCACTCCTGAAGCAGTTTTGTTGACAAAATTGAGATAGCTCAAAAATGAGAAATTTCAACAGGCGGCCGGTCATTGAGTTTTCCCAAAATATAAAAGTTTCTGGATCACTAGGAAATTAGTCTAAAACAATGTGCTGACACTAGACATAACCATTAAAGTAATAATTTGCACTCCTGGAGCATTTTTGTTGACAAAATTGAGATAGCTCAAAATTGAGTAATTTCAACAGGCGGCCGGTCATGGAGTTTTCCCAAAATATAATAGTTTCTGGATCACTAGGAAATTAGTCTAAAACAATGTGCTGACACTAGACATGACCATAAAAGTAATAATTTGCACTCCTGGGGCAGTTTTGTTGACAAAATTGAGATAGCTCAAAAATGAGAAATTCCAACAGGCGGCCGGTCATTGAGTTTTCCCAAAATATAACAGTTTCTGGATCACTAGGAAATTAGTCTAAAACAATGTGCTGACACTAGACATGACCATTAAAGTAATATTCTGCACTCCTGGGGCAGTTTTGTTGACAAAATTTAGATAGCTCAAAAATGAGAAATTTCAACAGGCGGCCGGTCATTGAGTTTTCCCAAAATGTAACAGTTTCTGGATCACTAGGAAATTAGTCTAAAATAATGTGCTGACACTAGACATGACCATTAAAGTAATAATTTGCACTCCTGGAGCATTTTTGTTGACAAAATTGAGATAGCTCAAAATTGAGAAATTTCAACAGGCGGCCGGTCATGGAGTTTTCCCAAAATATAACAGTTTCTGGATCACTAGGAAATTAGTCTAAAACAATGTGCTGACACTAGACATGACCATAAAAGTAATAATTTGCACTCCTGGGGCAGTTTTGTTGACAAAATTGAGATAGCTCAAAAATGAGAAATTCCAACAGGCGGCCGGTCATTAAGTTTTCCCAAAATATAACAGTTTCTGAATCACTAGGAAATTAGTCTAAAACAATGTGCTGACACTAGACATGACCATTAAAGTAATAATTTGCACTCCTGGAGCATTTTTGTTGACAAAATTGAGATAGCTCAAAATTGAGTAATTTCAACAGGCGGCCGGTCATGGAGTTTTCCCAAAATATAACAGTTTCTGGATCACTAGGAAATTAGTCTAAAACAATGTGCTGACACTAGACATGACCATAAAAGTAATAATGTGCACTCCTGAAGCAGTTTTGTTGACAAAATTGAGATAGCTCAAAAATGAGAAATTTCAACAGGCGGCCGGTCAGTAAGTTTTCCCAAAATATAACAGTTTCTGGATCACTAGGAAATTAGTCTAAAACAATGTGCTGACACTAGACATGACCATAAAAGTAATATTCTGCACTCCTGGGGCAGTTTTGTTGACAAAATTGAGATAGCTCAAAATTGAGTAATTTCAACAAGCGGCCGGTCATGGAGTTTTCCCAAAATATAACAGTTTCTGGATCACTAGGAAATTAGTCTAAAACAATGTGTTGACACTAGACATGACCATAAAAGTAATAATGTGCACTCCTGAAGCAGTTTTGTTGACAAAATTGAGATAGCTCAAAAATGAGAAATTTCAACAGGCGGCCGGTCAGTAAGTTTTCCCAAAATATAACAGTTTCTGGATCACTAGGAAATTAGTCTAAAACAATGTGCTGACACTAGACATGACCATAAAAGTAATATTCTGCACTCCTGGGGCAGTTTTGTTGACAAAATTTAGATAGCTCAAAAATGAGAAATTTCAACAGGCGGCCGGTCATTGAGTTTTCCCAAAATGTAACAGTTTCTGGATCACTAGGAAATTAGTCTAAAATAATGTGCTGACACTAGACATGACCATTAAAGTAATAATTTGCACTCCTGGAGCATTTTTGTTGACAAAATTGAGATAGCTCAAAATTGAGAAATTTCAACAGGCGGCCGGTCATGGAGTTTCCCCAAAATATAACAGTTTCTGGATCACTAGGAAATTAGTCTAAAACAATGTGCTGACACTAGACATGACCATAAAAGTAATAATTTGCACTCCTGGGGCAGTTTTGTTGACAAAATTGAGATAGCTCAAAAATGAGAAATTCCAACAGGCGGCCGGTCATTAAGTTTTCCCAAAATATAACAGTTTCTGAATCACTAGGAAATTAGTCTAAAACAATGTGCTGACACTAGACATGACCATTAAAGTAATAATTTGCACTCCTGGAGCATTTTTGTTGACAAAATTGAGATAGCTCAAAATTGAGTAATTTCAACAGGCGGCCGGTCATGGAGTTTTCCCAAAATATAACAGTTTCTGGATCACTAGGAAATTAGTCTAAAACAATGTGCTGACACTAGACATGACCATAAAAGTAATAATGTGCACTCCTGAAGCAGTTTTGTTGACAAAATTGAGATAGCTCAAAAATGAGAAATTTCAACAGGCGGCCGGTCATTGAGTTTTCCCAAAATATAAAAGTTTCTGGATCACTAGGAAATTAGTCTAAAACAATGTGCTGACACTAGACATAACCATTAAAGTAATAATTTGCACTCCTGGAGCATTTTTGTTGACAAAATTGAGATAGCTCAAAATTGAGTAATTTCAACAGGCGGCCGGTCATGGAGTTTCCCCAAAATATAATAGTTTCTGGATCACTAGGAAATTAGTCTAAAACAATGTGCTGACACTAGACATGACCATAAAAGTAATAATTTGCACTCCTGGGGCAGTTTTGTTGACAAAATTGAGATAGCTCAAAAATGAGAAATTCCAACAGGCGGCCGGTCATTGAGTTTTCCCAAAATATAACAGTTTCTGGATCACTAGGAAATTAGTCTAAAACAATGTGCTGACACTAGACATGACCATTAAAGTAATATTCTGCACTCCTGGGGCAGTTTTGTTGACAAAATTTAGATAGCTCAAAAATGAGAAATTTCAACAGGCGGCCGGTCATTGAGTTTTCCCAAAATGTAACAGTTTCTGGATCACTAGGAAATTAGTCTAAAATAATGTGCTGACACTAGACATGACCATTAAAGTAATAATTTGCACTCCTGGAGCATTTTTGTTGACAAAATTGAGATAGCTCAAAATTGAGAAATTTCAACAGGCGGCCGGTCATGGAGTTTCCCCAAAATATAACAGTTTCTGGATCACTAGGAAATTAGTCTAAAACAATGTGCTGACACTAGACATGACCAGAAAAGTAATAATTTGCACTCCTGGGGCAGTTTTGTTGACAAAATTGAGATAGCTCAAAAATGAGAAATTTCAACAGGCGGCCGGTCATTGAGTTTTCCCAAAATATAACAGTTTCTGGATCACTAGGAAATTAGTCTAAAACAATGTGCTGACACTAGACATGACCATAAAAGTAATAATTTGCACTCCTGGGGCAGTTTTGTTGACAAAATTGAGATAGCTCAAAAATGAGAAATTCCAACAGGCGGCCGGTCATTAAGTTTTCCCAAAATATAACAGTTTCTGAATCACTAGGAAATTAGTCTAAAACAATGTGCTGACACTAGACATGACCATTAAAGTAATAATTTGCACTCCTGGAGCATTTTTGTTGACAAAATTGAGATAGCTCAAAATTGAGTAATTTCAACAGGCGGCCGGTCATTGAGTTTTCCCAAAATATAACAGTTTCTGGATCACTAGGAAATTAGTCTAAAACAATGTGCTGACACTAGACATGACCATAAAAGTAATATTCTGCACTCCTGGGGCAGTTTTGTTGACAAAATTGAGATAGCTCAAAAATGAGAAATTTCAACAGGCGGCCGGTCATTGAGTTTTCCCAAAATATAAAAGTTTCTGGATCACTAGGAAATTAGTCTAAAACAATGTGCTGACACTAGACATAACCATTAAAGTAATAATTTGCACTCCTGGAGCATTTTTGTTGACAAAATTGAGATAGCTCAAAATTGAGTAATTTCAACAGGCGGCCGGTCATGGAGTTTTCCCAAAATATAATAGTTTCTGGATCACTAGGAAATTAGTCTAAAACAATGTGCTGACACTAGACATGACCATAAAAGTAATAATTTGCACTCCTGGGGCAGTTTTGTTGACAAAATTGAGATAGCTCAAAAATGAGAAATTCCAACAGGCGGCCGGTCATGGAGTTTTCCCAAAATATAACAGTTTCTGGATCACTAGGAAATTAGTCTAAAACAATGTGCTGACACTAGACATGACCATTAAAGTAATATTCTGCACTCCTGGGGCAGTTTTGTTGACAAAATTTAGATAGCTCAAAAATGAGAAATTTCAACAGTCGGCCGGTCATTGAGTTTTCCCAAAATGTAACAGTTTCTGGATCACTAGGAAATTAGTCTAAAATAATGTGCTGACACTAGACATGACCATTAAAGTAATAATTTGCACTCCTGGAGCATTTTTGTTGACAAAATTGAGATAGCTCAAAATTGAGAAATTTCAACAGGCGGCCGGTCATGGAGTTTTCCCAAAATATAACAGTTTCTGGATCACTAGGAAATTAGTCTAAAACAATGTGCTGACACTAGACATGACCATAAAAGTAATAATTTGCACTCCTGGGGCAGTTTTGTTGACAAAATTGAGATAGCTCAAAAATGAGAAATTTCAACAGGCGGCCGGTCATGGAGTTTTCCCAAAATATAACAGTTTCTGGATCACTAGGAAATTAGTCTAAAACAATGTGCTGACACTAGACATGACCATAAAAGTAATATTCTGCACTCCTGGGGCAGTTTTGTTGACAAAATTTAGATAGCTCAAAAATGAGAAATTTCAACAGGCGGCCGGTCATTGAGTTTTCCCAAAATGTAACAGTTTCTGGATCACTAGGAAATTAGTCTAAAATAATGTGCTGACACTAGACATGACCATTAAAGTAATAATTTGCACTCCTGGAGCATTTTTGTTGACAAAATTGAGATAGCTCAAAATTGAGAAATTTCAACAGGCGGCCGGTCATGGAGTTTCCCCAAAATATAACAGTTTCTGGATCACTAGGAAATTAGTCTAAAACAATGTGCTGACACTAGACATGACCATAAAAGTAATAATTTGCACTCCTGGGGCAGTTTTGTTGACAAAATTGAGATAGCTCAAAAATGAGAAATTCCAACAGGCGGCCGGTCATTAAGTTTTCCCAAAATATAACAGTTTCTGAATCACTAGGAAATTAGTCTAAAACAATGTGCTGACACTAGACATGACCATTAAAGTAATAATTTGCACTCCTGGAGCATTTTTGTTGACAAAATTGAGATAGCTCAAAATTGAGTAATTTCAACAGGCGGCCGGTCATGGAGTTTTCCCAAAATATAACAGTTTCTGGATCACTAGGAAATTAGTCTAAAACAATGTGCTGACACTAGACATGACCATAAAAGTAATAATGTGCACTCCTGAAGCAGTTTTGTTGACAAAATTGAGATAGCTCAAAAATGAGAAATTTCAACAGGCGGCCGGTCATTGAGTTTTCCCAAAATATAAAAGTTTCTGGATCACTAGGAAATTAGTCTAAAACAATGTGCTGACACTAGACATAACCATTAAAGTAATAATTTGCACTCCTGGAGCATTTTTGTTGACAAAATTGAGATAGCTCAAAATTGAGAAATTTCAACAGGCGGCCGGTCATGGAGTTTTCCCAAAATATAACAGTTTCTGGATCACTAGGAAATTAGTCTAAAACAATGTGCTGACACTAGACATGACCATAAAAGTAATAATTTGCACTCCTGGGGCAGTTTTGTTGACAAAATTGAGATAGCTCAAAAATGAGAAATTCCAACAGGCGGCCGGTCATTAAGTTTTCCCAAAATATAACAGTTTCTGAATCACTAGGAAATTAGTCTAAAACAATGTGCTGACACTAGACATGACCATTAAAGTAATAATTTGCACTCCTGGAGCATTTTTGTTGACAAAATTGAGATAGCTCAAAATTGAGTAATTTCAACAGGCGGCCGGTCATGGAGTTTTCCCAAAATATAACAGTTTCTGGATCACTAGGAAATTAGTCTAAAACAATGTGCTGACACTAGACATGACCATAAAAGTAATAATGTGCACTCCTGAAGCAGTTTTGTTGACAAAATTGAGATAGCTCAAAAATGAGAAATTTCAACAGGCGGCCGGTCAGTAAGTTTTCCCAAAATATAACAGTTTCTGGATCACTAGGAAATTAGTCTAAAACAATGTGCTGACACTAGACATGACCATAAAAGTAATATTCTGCACTCCTGGGGCAGTTTTGTTGACAAAATTGAGATAGCTCAAAATTGAGTAATTTCAACAAGCGGCCGGTCATGGAGTTTTCCCAAAATATAACAGTTTCTAGATCACTAGGAAATTAGTCTAAAACAATGTGTTGACACTAGACATGACCATAAAAGTAATAATGTGCACTCCTGAAGCAGTTTTGTTGACAAAATTGAGATAGCTCAAAAATGAGAAATTTCAACAGGCGGCCGGTCAGTAAGTTTTCCCAAAATATAACAGTTTCTGGATCACTAGGAAATTAGTCTAAAACAATGTGCTGACACTAGACATGACCATAAAAGTAATATTCTGCACTCCTGGGGCAGTTTTGTTGACAAAATTTAGATAGCTCAAAAATGAGAAATTTCAACAGGCGGCCGGTCATTGAGTTTTCCCAAAATGTAACAGTTTCTGGATCACTAGGAAATTAGTCTAAAATAATGTGCTGACACTAGACATGACCATTAAAGTAATAATTTGCACTCCTGGAGCATTTTTGTTGACAAAATTGAGATAGCTCAAAATTGAGAAATTTCAACAGGCGGCCGGTCATGGAGTTTCCCCAAAATATAACAGTTTCTGGATCACTAGGAAATTAGTCTAAAACAATGTGCTGACACTAGACATGACCATAAAAGTAATAATTTGCACTCCTGGGGCAGTTTTGTTGACAAAATTGAGATAGCTCAAAAATGAGAAATTCCAACAGGCGGCCGGTCATTAAGTTTTCCCAAAATATAACAGTTTCTGAATCACTAGGAAATTAGTCTAAAACAATGTGCTGACACTAGACATGACCATTAAAGTAATAATTTGCACTCCTGGAGCATTTTTGTTGACAAAATTGAGATAGCTCAAAATTGAGTAATTTCAACAGGCGGCCGGTCATGGAGTTTTCCCAAAATATAACAGTTTCTGGATCACTAGGAAATTAGTCTAAAACAATGTGCTGACACTAGACATGACCATAAAAGTAATAATGTGCACTCCTGAAGCAGTTTTGTTGACAAAATTGAGATAGCTCAAAAATGAGAAATTTCAACAGGCGGCCGGTCATTGAGTTTTCCCAAAATATAAAAGTTTCTGGATCACTAGGAAATTAGTCTAAAACAATGTGCTGACACTAGACATAACCATTAAAGTAATAATTTGCACTCCTGGAGCATTTTTGTTGACAAAATTGAGATAGCTCAAAATTGAGTAATTTCAACAGGCGGCCGGTCATGGAGTTTCCCCAAAATATAATAGTTTCTGGATCACTAGGAAATTAGTCTAAAACAATGTGCTGACACTAGACATGACCATAAAAGTAATAATTTGCACTCCTGGGGCAGTTTTGTTGACAAAATTGAGATAGCTCAAAAATGAGAAATTCCAACAGGCGGCCGGTCATTGAGTTTTCCCAAAATATAACAGTTTCTGGATCACTAGGAAATTAGTCTAAAACAATGTGCTGACACTAGACATGACCATTAAAGTAATATTCTGCACTCCTGGGGCAGTTTTGTTGACAAAATTTAGATAGCTCAAAAATGAGAAATTTCAACAGGCGGCCGGTCATTGAGTTTTCCCAAAATGTAACAGTTTCTGGATCACTAGGAAATTAGTCTAAAATAATGTGCTGACACTAGACATGACCATTAAAGTAATAATTTGCACTCCTGGAGCATTTTTGTTGACAAAATTGAGATAGCTCAAAATTGAGAAATTTCAACAGGCGGCCGGTCATGGAGTTTCCCCAAAATATAACAGTTTCTGGATCACTAGGAAATTAGTCTAAAACAATGTGCTGACACTAGACATGACCAGAAAAGTAATAATTTGCACTCCTGGGGCAGTTTTGTTGACAAAATTGAGATAGCTCAAAAATGAGAAATTTCAACAGGCGGCCGGTCATTGAGTTTTCCCAAAATATAACAGTTTCTGGATCACTAGGAAATTAGTCTAAAACAATGTGCTGACACTAGACATGACCATAAAAGTAATAATTTGCACTCCTGGGGCAGTTTTGTTGACAAAATTGAGATAGCTCAAAAATGAGAAATTCCAACAGGCGGCCGGTCATTAAGTTTTCCCAAAATATAACAGTTTCTGAATCACTAGGAAATTAGTCTAAAACAATGTGCTGACACTAGACATGACCATTAAAGTAATAATTTGCACTCCTGGAGCATTTTTGTTGACAAAATTGAGATAGCTCAAAATTGAGTAATTTCAACAGGCGGCCGGTCATTGAGTTTTCCCAAAATATAACAGTTTCTGGATCACTAGGAAATTAGTCTAAAACAATGTGCTGACACTAGACATGACCATAAAAGTAATATTCTGCACTCCTGGGGCAGTTTTGTTGACAAAATTGAGATAGCTCAAAAATGAGAAATTTCAACAGGCGGCCGGTCATTGAGTTTTCCCAAAATATAAAAGTTTCTGGATCACTAGGAAATTAGTCTAAAACAATGTGCTGACACTAGACATAACCATTAAAGTAATAATTTGCACTCCTGGAGCATTTTTGTTGACAAAATTGAGATAGCTCAAAATTGAGTAATTTCAACAGGCGGCCGGTCATGGAGTTTTCCCAAAATATAATAGTTTCTGGATCACTAGGAAATTAGTCTAAAACAATGTGCTGACACTAGACATGACCATAAAAGTAATAATTTGCACTCCTGGGGCAGTTTTGTTGACAAAATTGAGATAGCTCAAAAATGAGAAATTCCAACAGGCGGCCGGTCATGGAGTTTTCCCAAAATATAACAGTTTCTGGATCACTAGGAAATTAGTCTAAAACAATGTGCTGACACTAGACATGACCATTAAAGTAATATTCTGCACTCCTGGGGCAGTTTTGTTGACAAAATTTAGATAGCTCAAAAATGAGAAATTTCAACAGTCGGCCGGTCATTGAGTTTTCCCAAAATGTAACAGTTTCTGGATCACTAGGAAATTAGTCTAAAATAATGTGCTGACACTAGACATGACCATTAAAGTAATAATTTGCACTCCTGGAGCATTTTTGTTGACAAAATTGAGATAGCTCAAAATTGAGAAATTTCAACAGGCGGCCGGTCATGGAGTTTTCCCAAAATATAACAGTTTCTGGATCACTAGGAAATTAGTCTAAAACAATGTGCTGACACTAGACATGACCATAAAAGTAATAATTTGCACTCCTGGGGCAGTTTTGTTGACAAAATTGAGATAGCTCAAAAATGAGAAATTTCAACAGGCGGCCGGTCATGGAGTTTTCCCAAAATATAACAGTTTCTGGATCACTAGGAAATTAGTCTAAAACAATGTGCTGACACTAGACATGACCATAAAAGTAATATTCTGCACTCCTGGGGCAGTTTTGTTGACAAAATTTAGATAGCTCAAAAATGAGAAATTTCAACAGGCGGCCGGTCATTGAGTTTTCCCAAAATGTAACAGTTTCTGGATCACTAGGAAATTAGTCTAAAATAATGTGCTGACACTAGACATGACCATTAAAGTAATAATTTGCACTCCTGGAGCATTTTTGTTGACAAAATTGAGATAGCTCAAAATTGAGAAATTTCAACAGGCGGCCGGTCATGGAGTTTCCCCAAAATATAACAGTTTCTGGATCACTAGGAAATTAGTCTAAAACAATGTGCTGACACTAGACATGACCATAAAAGTAATAATTTGCACTCCTGGGGCAGTTTTGTTGACAAAATTGAGATAGCTCAAAAATGAGAAATTCCAACAGGCGGCCGGTCATTAAGTTTTCCCAAAATATAACAGTTTCTGAATCACTAGGAAATTAGTCTAAAACAATGTGCTGACACTAGACATGACCATTAAAGTAATAATTTGCACTCCTGGAGCATTTTTGTTGACAAAATTGAGATAGCTCAAAATTGAGTAATTTCAACAGGCGGCCGGTCATGGAGTTTTCCCAAAATATAACAGTTTCTGGATCACTAGGAAATTAGTCTAAAACAATGTGCTGACACTAGACATGACCATAAAAGTAATAATGTGCACTCCTGAAGCAGTTTTGTTGACAAAATTGAGATAGCTCAAAAATGAGAAATTTCAACAGGCGGCCGGTCATTGAGTTTTCCCAAAATATAAAAGTTTCTGGATCACTAGGAAATTAGTCTAAAACAATGTGCTGACACTAGACATAACCATTAAAGTAATAATTTGCACTCCTGGAGCATTTTTGTTGACAAAATTGAGATAGCTCAAAATTGAGTAATTTCAACAGGCGGCCGGTCATGGAGTTTCCCCAAAATATAATAGTTTCTGGATCACTAGGAAATTAGTCTAAAACAATGTGCTGACACTAGACATGACCATAAAAGTAATAATTTGCACTCCTGGGGCAGTTTTGTTGACAAAATTGAGATAGCTCAAAAATGAGAAATTCCAACAGGCGGCCGGTCATTGAGTTTTCCCAAAATATAACAGTTTCTGGATCACTAGGAAATTAGTCTAAAACAATGTGCTGACACTAGACATGACCATTAAAGTAATATTCTGCACTCCTGGGGCAGTTTTGTTGACAAAATTTAGATAGCTCAAAAATGAGAAATTTCAACAGGCGGCCGGTCATTGAGTTTTCCCAAAATGTAACAGTTTCTGGATCACTAGGAAATTAGTCTAAAATAATGTGCTGACACTAGACATGACCATTAAAGTAATAATTTGCACTCCTGGAGCATTTTTGTTGACAAAATTGAGATAGCTCAAAATTGAGAAATTTCAACAGGCGGCCGGTCATGGAGTTTCCCCAAAATATAACAGTTTCTGGATCACTAGGAAATTAGTCTAAAACAATGTGCTGACACTAGACATGACCAGAAAAGTAATAATTTGCACTCCTGGGGCAGTTTTGTTGACAAAATTGAGATAGCTCAAAAATGAGAAATTTCAACAGGCGGCCGGTCATTGAGTTTTCCCAAAATATAACAGTTTCTGGATCACTAGGAAATTAGTCTAAAACAATGTGCTGACACTAGACATGACCATAAAAGTAATAATTTGCACTCCTGGGGCAGTTTTGTTGACAAAATTGAGATAGCTCAAAAATGAGAAATTCCAACAGGCGGCCGGTCATTAAGTTTTCCCAAAATATAACAGTTTCTGAATCACTAGGAAATTAGTCTAAAACAATGTGCTGACACTAGACATGACCATTAAAGTAATAATTTGCACTCCTGGAGCATTTTTGTTGACAAAATTGAGATAGCTCAAAATTGAGTAATTTCAACAGGCGGCCGGTCATTGAGTTTTCCCAAAATATAACAGTTTCTGGATCACTAGGAAATTAGTCTAAAACAATGTGCTGACACTAGACATGACCATAAAAGTAATATTCTGCACTCCTGGGGCAGTTTTGTTGACAAAATTGAGATAGCTCAAAAATGAGAAATTTCAACAGGCGGCCGGTCATTGAGTTTTCCCAAAATATAAAAGATTCTGGATCACTAGGAAATTAGTCTAAAACAATGTGCTGACACTAGACATAACCATTAAAGTAATAATTTGCACTCCTGGAGCATTTTTGTTGACAAAATTGAGATAGCTCAAAATTGAGTAATTTCAACAGGCGGCCGGTCATGGAGTTTTCCCAAAATATAATAGTTTCTGGATCACTAGGAAATTAGTCTAAAACAATGTGCTGACACTAGACATGACCATAAAAGTAATAATTTGCACTCCTGGGGCAGTTTTGTTGACAAAATTGAGATAGCTCAAAAATGAGAAATTCCAACAGGCGGCCGGTCATGGAGTTTTCCCAAAATATAACAGTTTCTGGATCACTAGGAAATTAGTCTAAAACAATGTGCTGACACTAGACATGACCATTAAAGTAATATTCTGCACTCCTGGGGCAGTTTTGTTGACAAAATTTAGATAGCTCAAAAATGAGAAATTTCAACAGTCGGCCGGTCATTGAGTTTTCCCAAAATGTAACAGTTTCTGGATCACTAGGAAATTAGTCTAAAATAATGTGCTGACACTAGACATGACCATTAAAGTAATAATTTGCACTCCTGGAGCATTTTTGCTGACAAAATTGAGATAGCTCAAAATTGAGAAATTTCAACAGGCGGCCGGTCATGGAGTTTTCCCAAAATATAACAGTTTCTGGATCACTAGGAAATTAGTCTAAAACAATGTGCTGACACTAGACATGACCATAAAAGTAATAATTTGCACTCCTGGGGCAGTTTTGTTGACAAAATTGAGATAGCTCAAAAATGAGAAATTTCAACAGGCGGCCGGTCATGGAGTTTTCCCAAAATATAACAGTTTCTGGATCACTAGGAAATTAGTCTAAAACAATGTGCTGACACTAGACATGACCATAAAAGTAATAATTTGCACTCCTGGGGCAGTTTTGTTGACAAAATTGAGATAGCTCAAAAATGAGAAATTCCAACAGGCGGCCGGTCATTAAGTTTTCCCAAAATATAACAGTTTCTGAATCACTAGGAAATTAGTCTAAAACAATGTGCTGACACTAGACATGACCATTAAAGTAATAATTTGCACTCCTGGAGCATTTTTGTTGACAAAATTGAGATAGCTCAAAATTGAGTAATTTCAACAGGCGGCCGGTCATGGAGTTTTCCCAAAATATAACAGTTTCTGGATCACTAGGAAATTAGTCTAAAACAATGTGCTGACACTAGACATGACCATAAAAGTAATAATGTGCACTCCTGAAGCAGTTTTGTTGACAAAATTGAGATAGCTCAAAAATGAGAAATTTCAACAGGCGGCCGGTCATTGAGTTTTCCCAAAATATAAAAGTTTCTGGATCACTAGGAAATTAGTCTAAAACAATGTGCTGACACTAGACATAACCATTAAAGTAATAATTTGCACTCCTGGAGCATTTTTGTTGACAAAATTGAGATAGCTCAAAATTGAGTAATTTCAACAGGCGGCCGGTCATGGAGTTTTCCCAAAATATAATAGTTTCTGGATCACTAGGAAATTAGTCTAAAACAATGTGCTGACACTAGACATGACCATAAAAGTAATAATTTGCACTCCTGGGGCAGTTTTGTTGACAAAATTGAGATAGCTCAAAAATGAGAAATTCCAACAGGCGGCCGGTCATTGAGTTTTCCCAAAATATAACAGTTTCTGGATCACTAGGAAATTAGTCTAAAACAATGTGCTGACACTAGACATGACCATTAAAGTAATATTCTGCACTCCTGGGGCAGTTTTGTTGACAAAATTTAGATAGCTCAAAAATGAGAAATTTCAACAGGCGGCCGGTCATTGAGTTTTCCCAAAATGTAACAGTTTCTGGATCACTAGGAAATTAGTCTAAAATAATGTGCTGACACTAGACATGACCATTAAAGTAATAATTTGCACTCCTGGAGCATTTTTGTTGACAAAATTGAGATAGCTCAAAATTGAGAAATTTCAACAGGCGGCCGGTCATGGAGTTTTCCCAAAATATAACAGTTTCTGGATCACTAGGAAATTAGTCTAAAACAATGTGCTGACACTAGACATGACCATAAAAGTAATAATTTGCACTCCTGGGGCAGTTTTGTTGACAAAATTGAGATAGCTCAAAAATGAGAAATTCCAACAGGCGGCCGGTCATTAAGTTTTCCCAAAATATAACAGTTTCTGAATCACTAGGAAATTAGTCTAAAACAATGTGCTGACACTAGACATGACCATTAAAGTAATAATTTGCACTCCTGGAGCATTTTTGTTGACAAAATTGAGATAGCTCAAAATTGAGTAATTTCAACAGGCGGCCGGTCATGGAGTTTTCCCAAAATATAACAGTTTCTGGATCACTAGGAAATTAGTCTAAAACAATGTGCTGACACTAGACATGACCATAAAAGTAATAATGTGCACTCCTGAAGCAGTTTTGTTGACAAAATTGAGATAGCTCAAAAATGAGAAATTTCAACAGGCGGCCGGTCAGTAAGTTTTCCCAAAATATAACAGTTTCTGGATCACTAGGAAATTAGTCTAAAACAATGTGCTGACACTAGACATGACCATAAAAGTAATATTCTGCACTCCTAGGGCAGTTTTGTTGACAAAATTGAGATAGCTCAAAATTGAGTAATTTCAACAAGCGGCCGGTCATGGAGTTTTCCCAAAATATAACAGTTTCTGGATCACTAGGAAATTAGTCTAAAACAATGTGTTGACACTAGACATGACCATAAAAGTAATAATGTGCACTCCTGAAGCAGTTTTGTTGACAAAATTGAGATAGCTCAAAAATGAGAAATTTCAACAGGCGGCCGGTCAGTAAGTTTTCCCAAAATATAACAGTTTCTGGATCACTAGGAAATTAGTCTAAAACAATGTGCTGACACTAGACATGACCATAAAAGTAATAATTTGCACTCCTGGGGCAGTTTTGTTGACAAAATTGAGATAGCTCAAAAATGAGAAATTCCAACAGGCGGCCGGTCATTAAGTTTTCCCAAAATATAACAGTTTCTGAATCACTAGGAAAATAGTCTAAAACAATGTGCTGACACTAGACATGACCATTAAAGTAATAATTTGCACTCCTGGAGCATTTTTGTTGACAAAATTGAGATAGCTCAAAATTGAGTAATTTCAACAGGCGGCCGGTCATGGAGTTTTCCCAAAATATAACAGTTTCTGGATCACTAGGAAATTAGTCTAAAACAATGTGCTGACACTAGACATGACCATAAAAGTAATAATGTGCACTCCTGAAGCAGTTTTGTTGACAAAATTGAGATAGCTCAAAAATGAGAAATTTCAACAGGCGGCCGGTCATTGAGTTTTCCCAAAATATAAAAGTTTCTGGATCACTAGGAAATTAGTCTAAAACAATGTGCTGACACTAGACATAACCATTAAAGTAATAATTTGCACTCCTGGAGCATTTTTGTTGACAAAATTGAGATAGCTCAAAATTGAGTAATTTCAACAGGCGGCCGGTCATGGAGTTTCCCCAAAATATAATAGTTTCTGGATCACTAGGAAATTAGTCTAAAACAATGTGCTGACACTAGACATGACCATAAAAGTAATAATTTGCACTCCTGGGGCAGTTTTGTTGACAAAATTGAGATAGCTCAAAAATGAGAAATTCCAACAGGCGGCCGGTCATTGAGTTTTCCCAAAATATAACAGTTTCTGGATCACTAGGAAATTAGTCTAAAACAATGTGCTGACACTAGACATGACCATTAAAGTAATATTCTGCACTCCTGGGGCAGTTTTGTTGACAAAATTTAGATAGCTCAAAAATGAGAAATTTCAACAGGCGGCCGGTCATTGAGTTTTCCCAAAATGTAACAGTTTCTGGATCACTAGGAAATTAGTCTAAAATAATGTGCTGACACTAGACATGACCATTAAAGTAATAATTTGCACTCCTGGAGCATTTTTGTTGACAAAATTGAGATAGCTCAAAATTGAGAAATTTCAACAGGCGGCCGGTCATGGAGTTTTCCCAAAATATAACAGTTTCTGGATCACTAGGAAATTAGTCTAAAACAATGTGCTGACACTAGACATGACCATAAAAGTAATAATTTGCACTCCTGGGGCAGTTTTGTTGACAAAATTGAGATAGCTCAAAAATGAGAAATTTCAACAGGCGGCCGGTCATTGAGTTTTCCCAAAATATAACAGTTTCTGGATCACTAGGAAATTAGTCTAAAACAATGTGCTGACACTAGACATGACCATAAAAGTAATAATTTGCACTCCTGGGGCAGTTTTGTTGACAAAATTGAGATAGCTCAAAAATGAGAAATTCCAACAGGCGGCCGGTCATTAAGTTTTCCCAAAATATAACAGTTTCTGAATCACTAGGAAATTAGTCTAAAACAATGTGCTGACACTAGACATGACCATTAAAGTAATAATTTGCACTCCTGGAGCATTTTTGTTGACAAAATTGAGATAGCTCAAAATTGAGTAATTTCAACAGGCGGCCGGTCATGGAATTTTCCCAAAATATAACAGTTTCTGGATCACTAGGAAATTAGTCTAAAACAATGTGCTGACACTAGACATGACCATAAAAGTAATAATGTGCACTCCTGAAGCAGTTTTCTTGACAAAATTGAGATAGCTCAAAAATGAGAAATTTCAACAGGCGGCCGGTCAGTAAGTTTTCCCAAAATATAACAGTTTCTGGATCACTAGGAAATTAGTCTAAAACAATGTGCTGACACTAGACATGACCATAAAAGTAATAATTTGCACTCCTGGGGCAGTTTTGTTGACAAAATTGAGATAGCTCAAAAATGAGAAATTCCAACAGGCGGCCGGTCATTAAGTTTTCCCAAAATATAACAGTTTCTGAATCACTAGGAAATTAGTCTAAAACAATGTGCTGACACTAGACATGACCATTAAAGTAATAATTTGCACTCCTGGAGCATTTTTGTTGACAAAATTGAGATAGCTCAAAATTGAGTAATTTCAACAGGCGGCCGGTCATGGAGTTTTCCCAAAATATAACAGTTTCTGGATCACTAGGAAATTAGTCTAAAACAATGTGCTGACACTAGACATGACCATAAAAGTAATAATGTGCACTCCTGAAGCAGTTTTGTTGACAAAATTGAGATAGCTCAAAAATGAGAAATTTCAACAGGCGGCCGGTCATTGAGTTTTCCCAAAATATAAAAGTTTCTGGATCACTAGGAAATTAGTCTAAAACAATGTGCTGACACTAGACATGACCATAAAAGTAATATTCTGCACTCCTGGGGCAGTTTTGTTGACAAAATTGAGATAGCTCAAAAATGAGAAATTTCAACAGGCGGCCGGTCATTGAGTTTTCCCAAAATATAAAAGTTTCTGGATCACTAGGAAATTAGTCTAAAACAATGTGCTGACACTAGACATAACCATTAAAGTAATAATTTGCACTCCTGGAGCATTTTTGTTGACAAAATTGAGATAGCTCAAAATTGAGTAATTTCAACAGGCGGCCGGTCATGGAGTTTTCCCAAAATATAATAGTTTCTGGATCACTAGGAAATTAGTCTAAAACAATGTGCTGACACTAGACATGACCATAAAAGTAATAATTTGCACTCCTGGGGCAGTTTTGTTGACAAAATTGAGATAGCTCAAAAATGAGAAATTCCAACAGGCGGCCGGTCATGGAGTTTTCCCAAAATATAACAGTTTCTGGATCACTAGGAAATTAGTCTAAAACAATGTGCTGACACTAGACATGACCATTAAAGTAATATTCTGCACTCCTGGGGCAGTTTTGTTGACAAAATTTAGATAGCTCAAAAATGAGAAATTTCAACAGTCGGCCGGTCATTGAGTTTTCCCAAAATGTAACAGTTTCTGGATCACTAGGAAATTAGTCTAAAATAATGTGCTGACACTAGACATGACCATTAAAGTAATAATTTGCACTCCTGGAGCATTTTTGTTGACAAAATTGAGATAGCTCAAAATTGAGAAATTTCAACAGGCGGCCGGTCATGGAGTTTTCCCAAAATATAACAGTTTCTGGATCACTAGGAAATTAGTCTAAAACAATGTGCTGACACTAGACATGACCATAAAAGTAATAATTTGCACTCCTGGGGCAGTTTTGTTGACAAAATTGAGATAGCTCAAAAATGAGAAATTTCAACAGGCGGCCGGTCATGGAGTTTTCCCAAAATATAACAGTTTCTGGATCACTAGGAAATTAGTCTAAAACAATGTGCTGACACTAGACATGACCATAAAAGTAATAATTTGCACTCCTGGGGCAGTTTTGTTGACAAAATTGAGATAGCTCAAAAATGAGAAATTCCAACAGGCGGCCGGTCATTAAGTTTTCCCAAAATATAACAGTTTCTGAATCACTAGGAAATTAGTCTAAAACAATGTGCTGACACTAGACATGACCATTAAAGTAATAATTTGCACTCCTGGAGCATTTTTGTTGACAAAATTGAGATAGCTCAAAATTGAGTAATTTCAACAGGCGGCCGGTCATGGAGTTTTCCCAAAATATAACAGTTTCTGGATCACTAGGAAATTAGTCTAAAACAATGTGCTGACACTAGACATGACCATAAAAGTAATAATGTGCACTCCTGAAGCAGTTTTGTTGACAAAATTGAGATAGCTCAAAAATGAGAAATTTCAACAGGCGGCCGGTCATTGAGTTTTCCCAAAATATAAAAGTTTCTGGATCACTAGGAAATTAGTCTAAAACAATGTGCTGACACTAGACATAACCATTAAAGTAATAATTTGCACTCCTGGAGCATTTTTGTTGACAAAATTGAGATAGCTCAAAATTGAGTAATTTCAACAGGCGGCCGGTCATGGAGTTTTCCCAAAATATAATAGTTTCTGGATCACTAGGAAATTAGTCTAAAACAATGTGCTGACACTAGACATGACCATAAAAGTAATAATTTGCACTCCTGGGGCAGTTTTGTTGACAAAATTGAGATAGCTCAAAAATGAGAAATTCCAACAGGCGGCCGGTCATTGAGTTTTCCCAAAATATAACAGTTTCTGGATCACTAGGAAATTAGTCTAAAACAATGTGCTGACACTAGACATGACCATTAAAGTAATATTCTGCACTCCTGGGGCAGTTTTGTTGACAAAATTTAGATAGCTCAAAAATGAGAAATTTCAACAGGCGGCCGGTCATTGAGTTTTCCCAAAATGTAACAGTTTCTGGATCACTAGGAAATTAGTCTAAAATAATGTGCTGACACTAGACATGACCATTAAAGTAATAATTTGCACTCCTGGAGCATTTTTGTTGACAAAATTGAGATAGCTCAAAATTGAGAAATTTCAACAGGCGGCCGGTCATGGAGTTTTCCCAAAATATAACAGTTTCTGGATCACTAGGAAATTAGTCTAAAACAATGTGCTGACACTAGACATGACCATAAAAGTAATAATTTGCACTCCTGGGGCAGTTTTGTTGACAAAATTGAGATAGCTCAAAAATGAGAAATTCCAACAGGCGGCCGGTCATTAAGTTTTCCCAAAATATAACAGTTTCTGAATCACTAGGAAATTAGTCTAAAACAATGTGCTGACACTAGACATGACCATTAAAGTAATAATTTGCACTCCTGGAGCATTTTTGTTGACAAAATTGAGATAGCTCAAAATTGAGTAATTTCAACAGGCGGCCGGTCATGGAGTTTTCCCAAAATATAACAGTTTCTGGATCACTAGGAAATTAGTCTAAAACAATGTGCTGACACTAGACATGACCATAAAAGTAATAATGTGCACTCCTGAAGCAGTTTTGTTGACAAAATTGAGATAGCTCAAAAATGAGAAATTTCAACAGGCGGCCGGTCAGTAAGTTTTCCCAAAATATAACAGTTTCTGGATCACTAGGAAATTAGTCTAAAACAATGTGCTGACACTAGACATGACCATAAAAGTAATATTCTGCACTCCTGGGGCAGTTTTGTTGACAAAATTGAGATAGCTCAAAATTGAGTAATTTCAACAAGCGGCCGGTCAGTAAGTTTTCCCAAAATATAACAGTTTCTGGATCACTAGGAAATTAGTCTAAAACAATGTGTTGACACTAGACATGACCATAAAAGTAATAATGTGCACTCCTGAAGCAGTTTTGTTGACAAAATTGAGATAGCTCAAAAATGAGAAATTTCAACAGGCGGCCGGTCAGTAAGTTTTCCCAAAATATAACAGTTTCTGGATCACTAGGAAATTAGTCTAAAACAATGTGCTGACACTAGACATGACCATAAAAGTAATATTCTGCACTCCTGGGGCAGTTTTGTTGACAAAATTTAGATAGCTCAAAAATGAGAAATTTCAACAGGCGGCCGGTCATTGAGTTTTCCCAAAATGTAACAGTTTCTGGATCACTAGGAAATTAGTCTAAAATAATGTGCTGACACTAGACATGACCATTAAAGTAATAATTTGCACTCCTGGAGCATTTTTGTTGACAAAATTGAGATAGCTCAAAATTGAGAAATTTCAACAGGCGGCCGGTCATGGAGTTTTCCCAAAATATAACAGTTTCTGGATCACTAGGAAATTAGTCTAAAACAATGTGCTGACACTAGACATGACCATAAAAGTAATAATTTGCACTCCTGGGGCAGTTTTGTTGACAAAATTGAGATAGCTCAAAAATGAGAAATTCCAACAGGCGGCCGGTCATTAAGTTTTCCCAAAATATAACAGTTTCTGAATCACTAGGAAATTAGTCTAAAACAATGTGCTGACACTAGACATGACCATTAAAGTAATAATTTGCACTCCTGGAGCATTTTTGTTGACAAAATTGAGATAGCTCAAAATTGAGTAATTTCAACAGGCGGCCGGTCATGGAGTTTTCCCAAAATATAACAGTTTCTGGATCACTAGGAAATTAGTCTAAAACAATGTGCTGACACTAGACATGACCATAAAAGTAATAATGTGCACTCCTGAAGCAGTTTTGTTGACAAAATTGAGATAGCTCAAAAATGAGAAATTTCAACAGGCGGCCGGTCATTGAGTTTTCCCAAAATATAAAAGTTTCTGGATCACTAGGAAATTAGTCTAAAACAATGTGCTGACACTAGACATAACCATTAAAGTAATAATTTGCACTCCTGGAGCATTTTTGTTGACAAAATTGAGATAGCTCAAAATTGAGTAATTTCAACAGGCGGCCGGTCATGGAGTTTCCCCAAAATATAATAGTTTCTGGATCACTAGGAAATTAGTCTAAAACAATGTGCTGACACTAGACATGACCATAAAAGTAATAATTTGCACTCCTGGGGCAGTTTTGTTGACAAAATTGAGATAGCTCAAAAATGAGAAATTCCAACAGGCGGCCGGTCATTGAGTTTTCCCAAAATATAACAGTTTCTGGATCACTAGGAAATTAGTCTAAAACAATGTGCTGACACTAGACATGACCATTAAAGTAATATTCTGCACTCCTGGGGCAGTTTTGTTGACAAAATTTAGATAGCTCAAAAATGAGAAATTTCAACAGGCGGCCGGTCATTGAGTTTTCCCAAAATGTAACAGTTTCTGGATCACTAGGAAATTAGTCTAAAATAATGTGCTGACACTAGACATGACCATTAAAGTAATAATTTGCACTCCTGGAGCATTTTTGTTGACAAAATTGAGATAGCTCAAAATTGAGAAATTTCAACAGGCGGCCGGTCATGGAGTTTTCCCAAAATATAACAGTTTCTGGATCACTAGGAAATTAGTCTAAAACAATGTGCTGACACTAGACATGACCATAAAAGTAATAATTTGCACTCCTGGGGCAGTTTTGTTGACAAAATTGAGATAGCTCAAAAATGAGAAATTTCAACAGGCGGCCGGTCATTGAGTTTTCCCAAAATATAACAGTTTCTGGATCACTAGGAAATTAGTCTAAAACAATGTGCTGACACTAGACATGACCATAAAAGTAATAATTTGCACTCCTGGGGCAGTTTTGTTGACAAAATTGAGATAGCTCAAAAATGAGAAATTCCAACAGGCGGCCGGTCATTAAGTTTTCCCAAAATATAACAGTTTCTGAATCACTAGGAAATTAGTCTAAAACAATGTGCTGACACTAGACATGACCATTAAAGTAATAATTTGCACTCCTGGAGCATTTTTGTTGACAAAATTGAGATAGCTCAAAATTGAGTAATTTCAACAGGCGGCCGGTCATGGAATTTTCCCAAAATATAACAGTTTCTGGATCACTAGGAAATTAGTCTAAAACAATGTGCTGACACTAGACATGACCATAAAAGTAATAATGTGCACTCCTGAAGCAGTTTTCTTGACAAAATTGAGATAGCTCAAAAATGAGAAATTTCAACAGGCGGCCGGTCAGTAAGTTTTCCCAAAATATAACAGTTTCTGGATCACTAGGAAATTAGTCTAAAACAATGTGCTGACACTAGACATGACCATTAAAGTAATAATTTGCACTCCTGGAGCATTTTTGTTGACAAAATTGAGATAGCTCAAAAATGAGAAATTTCAACAGGCGGCCGGTCATTGAGTTTTCCCAAAATATAAAAGTTTCTGGATCACTAGGAAATTAGTCTAAAACAATGTGCTGACACTAGACATAACCATTAAAGTAATAATTTGCACTCCTGGAGCATTTTTGTTGACAAAATTGAGATAGCTCAAAATTGAGTAATTTCAACAGGCGGCCGGTCATGGAGTTTCCCCAAAATATAATAGTTTCTGGATCACTAGGAAATTAGTCTAAAACAATGTGCTGACACTAGACATGACCATAAAAGTAATAATTTGCACTCCTGGGGCAGTTTTGTTGACAAAATTGAGATAGCTCAAAAATGAGAAATTCCAACAGGCGGCCGGTCATTGAGTTTTCCCAAAATATAACAGTTTCTGGATCACTAGGAAATTAGTCTAAAACAATGTGCTGACACTAGACATGACCATTAAAGTAATATTCTGCACTCCTGGGGCAGTTTTGTTGACAAAATTTAGATAGCTCAAAAATGAGAAATTTCAACAGGCGGCCGGTCATTGAGTTTTCCCAAAATGTAACAGTTTCTGGATCACTAGGAAATTAATCTAAAATAATGTGCTGACACTAGACATGACCATTAAAGTAATAATTTGCACTTCTGGAGCATTTTTGTTGACAAAATTGAGATAGCTCAAAATTGAGAAATTTCAACAGGCGGCCGGTCATGGAGTTTTCCCAAAATATAACAGTTTCTGGATCACTAGGAAATTAGTCTAAAACAATGTGCTGACACTAGACATGACCATAAAAGTAATAATTTGCACTCCTGGGGCAGTTTTGTTGACAAAATTGAGATAGCTCAAAAATGAGAAATTTCAACAGGCGGCCGGTCATTGAGTTTTCCCAAAATATAACAGTTTCTGGATCACTAGGAAATTAGTCTAAAACAATGTGCTGACACTAGACATGACCATAAAAGTAATAATTTGCACTCCTGGGGCAGTTTTGTTGACAAAATTGAGATAGCTCAAAAATGAGAAATTCCAACAGGCGGCCGGTCATTAAGTTTTCCCAAAATATAACAGTTTCTGAATCACTAGGAAATTAGTCTAAAACAATGTGCTGACACTAGACATGACCATTAAAGTAATAATTTGCACTCCTGGAGCATTTTTGTTGACAAAATTGAGATAGCTCAAAATTGAGTAATTTCAACAGGCGGCCGGTCATGGAATTTTCCCAAAATATAACAGTTTCTGGATCACTAGGAAATTAGTCTAAAACAATGTGCTGACACTAGACATGACCATAAAAGTAATAATGTGCACTCCTGAAGCAGTTTTCTTGACAAAATTGAGATAGCTCAAAAATGAGAAATTTCAACAGGCGGCCGGTCAGTAAGTTTTCCCAAAATATAACAGTTTCTGGATCACTAGGAAATTAGTCTAAAACAATGTGCTGACACTAGACATGACCATAAAAGTAATATTCTGCACTCCTGGGGCAGTTTTGTTGACAAAATTGAGATAGCTCAAAATTGAGTAATTTCAACAAGCGGCCGGTCATGGAGTTTTCCCAAAATATAACAGTTTCTGGATCACTAGGAAATTAGTCTAAAACAATGTGTTGACACTAGACATGACCATAAAAGTAATAATGTGCACTCCTGAAGCAGTTTTGTTGACAAAATTGAGATAGCTCAAAAATGAGAAATTTCAACAGGCGGCCGGTCAGTAAGTTTTCCCAAAATATAACAGTTTCTGGATCACTAGGAAATTAGTCTAAAACAATGTGCTGACACTAGACATGACCATAAAAGTAATATTCTGCACTCCTGGGGCAGTTTTGTTGACAAAATTTAGATAGCTCAAAAATGAGAAATTTCAACAGGCGGCCGGTCATTGAGTTTTCCCAAAATGTAACAGTTTCTGGATCACTAGGAAATTAGTCTAAAATAATGTGCTGACACTAGACATGACCATTAAAGTAATAATTTGCACTCCTGGAGCATTTTTGTTGACAAAATTGAGATAGCTCAAAATTGAGAAATTTCAACAGGCGGCCGGTCATGGAGTTTTCCCAAAATATAACAGTTTCTGGATCACTAGGAAATTAGTCTAAAACAATGTGCTGACACTAGACATGACCAGAAAAGTAATAATTTGCACTCCTGGGGCAGTTTTGTTGACAAAATTGAGATAGCTCAAAAATGAGAAATTTCAACAGGCGGCCGGTCATTGAGTTTTCCCAAAATATAACAGTTTCTGGATCACTAGGAAATTAGTCTAAAACAATGTGCTGACACTAGACATGACCATAAAAGTAATAATTTGCACTCCTGGGGCAGTTTTGTTGACAAAATTGAGATAGCTCAAAAATGAGAAATTCCAACAGGCGGCCGGTCATGGAGTTTTCCCAAAATATAACAGTTTCTGGATCACTAGGAAATTAGTCTAAAACAATGTGCTGACACTAGACATGACCATTAAAGTAATAATTTGCACTCCTGGAGCATTTTTGTTGACAAAATGGAGATAGCTCAAAATTGAGTAATTTCAACAGGCGGCCGGTCATGGAGTTTTCCCAAAATATAATAGTTTCTGGATCACTAGGAAATTAGTCTACAACAATGTGCTGACACTAGACATGACCATAAAAGTAATAATTTGCACTCCTGGGGCAGTTTTGTTGACAAAATTGAGATAGCTCAAAAATGAGAAATTCCAACAGGCGGCCGGTCATTGAGTTTTCCCAAAATATAACAGTTTCTGGATCACTAGGAAATTAGTCTAAAACAATGTGCTGACACTAGACATGACCATAAAAGTAATAATGTGCACTCCTGAAGCAGTTTTGTTGACAAAATTGAGATAGCTCAAAAATGAGAAATTTCAACAGGCGGCCGGTCAGTAAGTTTTCCCAAAATATAACAGTTTCTGGATCACTAGGAAATTAGTCTAAAACAATGTGCTGACACTAGACATGACCATAAAAGTAATATTCTGCACTCCTGGGGCAGTTTTGTTGACAAAATTTAGATAGCTCAAAAATGAGAAATTTAAACAGGCGGCCGGTCATTGAGTTTTCCCAAAATGTAACAGTTTCTGGATCACTAGGAAATTAGTCTAAAATAATGTGCTGACACTAGACATGACCATTAAAGTAATCATTTGCACTCCTGGAGCATTTTTGTTGACAAAATTGAGATAGCTCAAAATTGAGAAATTTCAACAGGCGGCCGGTCATGGAGTTTTCCCAAAATATAACAGTTTCTGGATCACTAGGAAATTAGTCTAAAACAATGTGCTGACACTAGACATGACCAGAAAAGTAATAATTTGCACTCCTGGGGCAGTTTTGTTGACAAAATTGAGATAGCTCAAAAATGAGAAATTTCAACAGGCGGCCGGTCATTGAGTTTTCCCAAAATATAACAGTTTCTGGATCACTAGGAAATTAGTCTAAAACAATGTGCTGACACTAGACATGACCATAAAAGTAATAATTTGCACTCCTGGGGCAGTTTTGTTGACAAAATTGAGATAGCTCAAAAATGAGAAATTCCAACAGGCGGCCGGTCATTAAGTTTTCCCAAAATATAACAGTTTCTGAATCACTAGGAAATTAGTCTAAAACAATGTGCTGACACTAGACATGACCATTAAAGTAATAATTTGCACTCCTGGAGCATTTTTGTTGACAAAATTGAGATAGCTCAAAATTGAGTAATTTCAACAGGCGGCCGGTCATTGAGTTTTCCCAAAATATAACAGTTTCTGGATCACTAGGAAATTAGTCTAAAACAATGTGCTGACACTAGACATGACCATAAAAGTAATATTCTGCACTCCTGGGGCAGTTTTGTTGACAAAATTGAGATAGCTCAAAAATGAGAAATTTCAACAGGCGGCCGGTCATTGAGTTTTCCCAAAATATAAAAGTTTCTGGATCACTAGGAAATTAGTCTAAAACAATGTGCTGACACTAGACATAACCATTAAAGTAATAATTTGCACTCCTGGAGCATTTTTGTTGACAAAATTGAGATAGCTCAAAATTGAGTAATTTCAACAGGCGGCCGGTCATGGAGTTTTCCCAAAATATAATAGTTTCTGGATCACTAGGAAATTAGTCTAAAACAATGTGCTGACACTAGACATGACCATAAAAGTAATAATTTGCACTCCTGGGGCAGTTTTGTTGACAAAATTGAGATAGCTCAAAAATGAGAAATTCCAACAGGCGGCCGGTCATGGAGTTTTCCCAAAATATAACAGTTTCTGGATCACTAGGAAATTAGTCTAAAACAATGTGCTGACACTAGACATGACCATTAAAGTAATATTCTGCACTCCTGGGGCAGTTTTGTTGACAAAATTTAGATAGCTCAAAAATAAGAAATTTCAACAGTCGGCCGGTCATTGAGTTTTCCCAAAATGTAACAGTTTCTGGATCACTAGGAAATTAGTCTAAAATAATGTGCTGACACTAGACATGACCATTAAAGTAATAATTTGCACTCCTGGAGCATTTTTGTTGACAAAATTGAGATAGCTCAAAATTGAGAAATTTCAACAGGCGGCCGGTCATGGAGTTTTCCCAAAATATAACAGTTTCTGGATCACTAGGAAATTAGTCTAAAACAATGTGCTGACACTAGACATGACCATAAAAGTAATAATTTGCACTCCTGGGGCAGTTTTGTTGACAAAATTGAGATAGCTCAAAAATGAGAAATTTCAACAGGCGGCCGGTCATTGAGTTTTCCCAAAATATAACAGTTTCTGGATCACTAGGAAATTAGTCTAAAACAATGTGCTGACACTAGACATGACCATAAAAGTAATAATTTGCACTCCTGGGGCAGTTTTGTTGACAAAATTGAGATAGCTCAAAAATGAGAAATTCCAACAGGCGGCCGGTCATTAAGTTTTCCCAAAATATAACAGTTTCTGAATCACTAGGAAATTAGTCTAAAACAATGTGCTGACACTAGACATGACCATTAAAGTAATAATTTGCACTCCTGGAGCATTTTTGTTGACAAAATTGAGATAGCTCAAAATTGAGTAATTTCAACAGGCGGCCGGTCATGGAATTTTCCCAAAATATAACAGTTTCTGGATCACTAGGAAATTAGTCTAAAACAATGTGCTGACACTAGACATGACCATAAAAGTAATAATGTGCACTCCTGAAGCAGTTTTCTTGACAAAATTGAGATAGCTCAAAAATGAGAAATTTCAACAGGCGGCCGGTCAGTAAGTTTTCCCAAAATATAACAGTTTCTGGATCACTAGGAAATTAGTCTAAAACAATGTGCTGACACTAGACATGACCATAAAAGTAATATTCTGCACTCCTGGGGCAGTTTTGTTGACAAAATTGAGATAGCTCAAAATTGAGTAATTTCAACAAGCGGCCGGTCATGGAGTTTTCCCAAAATATAACAGTTTCTGGATCACTAGGAAATTAGTCTAAAACAATGTGTTGACACTAGACATGACCATAAAAGTAATAATGTGCACTCCTGAAGCAGTTTTGTTGACAAAATTGAGATAGCTCAAAAATGAGAAATTTCAACAGGCGGCCGGTCAGTAAGTTTTCCCAAAATATAACAGTTTCTGGATCACTAGGAAATTAGTCTAAAACAATGTGCTGACACTAGACATGACCATAAAAGTAATATTCTGCACTCCTGGGGCAGTTTTGTTGACAAAATTTAGATAGCTCAAAAATGAGAAATTTCAACAGGCGGCCGGTCATTGAGTTTTCCCAAAATGTAACAGTTTCTGGATCACTAGGAAATTAGTCTAAAATAATGTGCTGACACTAGACATGACCATTAAAGTAATAATTTGCACTCCTGGAGCATTTTTGTTGACAAAATTGAGATAGCTCAAAATTGAGAAATTTCAACAGGCGGCCGGTCATGGAGTTTTCCCAAAATATAACAGTTTCTGGATCACTAGGAAATTAGTCTAAAACAATGTGCTGACACTAGACATGACCAGAAAAGTAATAATTTGCACTCCTGGGGCAGTTTTGTTGACAAAATTGAGATAGCTCAAAAATGAGAAATTTCAACAGGCGGCCGGTCATTGAGTTTTCCCAAAATATAACAGTTTCTGGATCACTAGGAAATTAGTCTAAAACAATGTGCTGACACTAGACATGACCATAAAAGTAATAATTTGCACTCCTGGGGCAGTTTTGTTGACAAAATTGAGATAGCTCAAAAATGAGAAATTCCAACAGGCGGCCGGTCATGGAGTCTTCCCAAAATATAACAGTTTCTGGATCACTAGGAAATTAGTCTAAAACAATGTGCTGACACTAGACATGACCATTAAAGTAATAATTTGCACTCCTGGAGCATTTTTGTTGACAAAATGGAGATAGCTCAAAATTGAGTAATTTCAACAGGCGGCCGGTCATGGAGTTTTCCCAAAATATAATAGTTTCTGGATCACTAGGAAATTAGTCTACAACAATGTGCTGACACTAGACATGACCATAAAAGTAATAATTTGCACTCCTGGGGCATTTTTGTTGACAAAATTGAGATAGCTCAAAAATGAGAAATTCCAACAGGCGGCCGGTCATTGAGTTTTCCCAAAATATAACAGTTTCTGGATCACTAGGAAATTAGTCTAAAACAATGTGCTGACACTAGACATGACCATAAAAGTAATAATGTGCACTCCTGAAGCAGTTTTGTTGACAAAATTGAGATAGCTCAAAAATGAGAAATTTCAACAGGCGGCCGGTCAGTAAGTTTTCCCAAAATATAACAGTTTCTGGATCACTAGGAAATTAGTCTAAAACAATGTGCTGACACTAGACATGACCATAAAAGTAATATTCTGCACTCCTGGGGCAGTTTTGTTGACAAAATTTAGATAGCTCAAAAATGAGAAATTTAAACAGGCGGCCGGTCATTGAGTTTTCCCAAAATGTAACAGTTTCTGGATCACTAGGAAATTAGTCTAAAATAATGTGCTGACACTAGACATGACCATTAAAGTAATAATTTGCACTCCTGGAGCATTTTTGTTGACAAAATTGAGATAGCTCAAAATTGAGAAATTTCAACAGGCGGCCGGTCATGGAGTTTTCCCAAAATATAACAGTTTCTGGATCACTAGGAAATTAGTCTAAAACAATGTGCTGACACTAGACATGACCAGAAAAGTAATAATTTGCACTCCTGGGGCAGTTTTGTTGACAAAATTGAGATAGCTCAAAAATGAGAAATTTCAACAGGCGGCCGGTCATTGAGTTTTCCCAAAATATAACAGTTTCTGGATCACTAGGAAATTAGTCTAAAACAATGTGCTGACACTAGACATGACCATAAAAGTAATAATTTGCACTCCTGGGGCAGTTTTGTTGACAAAATTGAGATAGCTCAAAAATGAGAAATTCCAACAGGCGGCCGGTCATTAAGTTTTCCCAAAATATAACAGTTTCTGAATCACTAGGAAATTAGTCTAAAACAATGTGCTGACACTAGACATGACCATTAAAGTAATAATTTGCACTCCTGGAGCATTTTTGTTGACAAAATTGAGATAGCTCAAAATTGAGTAATTTCAACAGGCGGCCGGTCATTGAGTTTTCCCAAAATATAACAGTTTCTGGATCACTAGGAAATTAGTCTAAAACAATGTGCTGACACTAGACATGACCATACAAGTAATATTCTGCACTCCTGGGGCAGTTTTGTTGACAAAATTTAGATAGCTCAAAAATGAGAAATTTCAACAGGCGGCCGGTCATTGAGTTTTCCCAAAATGTAACAGTTTCTGGATCACTAGGAAATTAGTCTAAAATAATGTGCTGACACTAGACATGACCATTAAAGTAATAATTTGCACTCCTGGAGCATTTTTGTTGACAAAATTGAGATAGCTCAAAATTGAGAAATTTCAACAGGCGGCCGGTCATTGAGTTTTCCCAAAATATAAAAGTTTCTGGATCACTAGGAAATTAGTCTAAAACAATGTGCTGACACTAGACATAACCATTAAAGTAATAATTTGCACTCCTGGAGCATTTTTGTTGACAAAATTGAGATAGCTCAAAATTGAGTAATTTCAACAGGCGGCCGGTCATGGAGTTTTCCCAAAATATAATAGTTTCTGGATCACTAGGAAATTAGTCTAAAACAATGTGCTGACACTAGACATGACCATAAAAGTAATAATTTGCACTCCTGGGGCAGTTTTGTTGACAAAATTGAGATAGCTCAAAAATGAGAAATTCCAACAGGCGGCCGGTCATGGAGTTTTCCCAAAATATAACAGTTTCTGGATCACTAGGAAATTAGTCTAAAACAATGTGCTGACACTAGACATGACCATTAAAGTAATATTCTGCACTCCTGGGGCAGTTTTGTTGACAAAATTTAGATAGCTCAAAAATGAGAAATTTCAACAGTCGGCCGGTCATTGAGTTTTCCCAAAATGTAACAGTTTCTGGATCACTAGGAAATTAGTCTAAAATAATGTGCTGACACTAGACATGACCATTAAAGTAATAATTTGCACTCCTGGAGCATTTTTGTTGACAAAATTGAGATAGCTCAAAATTGAGAAATTTCAACAGGCGGCCGGTCATGGAGTTTTCCCAAAATATAACAGTTTCTGGATCACTAGGAAATTAGTCTAAAACAATGTGCTGACACTAGACATGACCATAAAAGTAATAATTTGCACTCCTGGGGCAGTTTTGTTGACAAAATTGAGATAGCTCAAAAATGAGAAATTTCAACAGGCGGCCGGTCATGGAGTTTTCCCAAAATATAACAGTTTCTGGATCACTAGGAAATTAGTCTAAAACAATGTGCTGACACTAGACATGACCATAAAAGTAATAATTTGCACTCCTGGGGCAGTTTTGTTGACAAAATTGAGATAGCTCAAAAATGAGAAATTCCAACAGGCGGCCGGTCATTAAGTTTTCCCAAAATATAACAGTTTCTGAATCACTAGGAAATTAGTCTAAAACAATGTGCTGACACTAGACATGACCATTAAAGTAATAATTTGCACTCCTGGAGCATTTTTGTTGACAAAATTGAGATAGCTCAAAATTGAGTAATTTCAACAGGCGGCCGGTCATGGAGTTTTCCCAAAATATAACAGTTTCTGGATCACTAGGAAATTAGTCTAAAACAATGTGCTGACACTAGACATGACCATAAAAGTAATAATGTGCACTCCTGAAGCAGTTTTGTTGACAAAATTGAGATAGCTCAAAAATGAGAAATTTCAACAGGCGGCCGGTCATTGAGTTTTCCCAAAATATAAAAGTTTCTGGATCACTAGGAAATTAGTCTAAAACAATGTGCTGACACTAGACATAACCATTAAAGTAATAATTTGCACTCCTGGAGCATTTTTGTTGACAAAATTGAGATAGCTCAAAATTGAGTAATTTCAACAGGCGGCCGGTCATGGAGTTTTCCCAAAATATAATAGTTTCTGGATCACTAGGAAATTAGTCTAAAACAATGTGCTGACACTAGACATGACCATAAAAGTAATAATTTGCACTCCTGGGGCAGTTTTGTTGACAAAATTGAGATAGCTCAAAAATGAGAAATTCCAACAGGCGGCCGGTCATTGAGTTTTCCCAAAATATAACAGTTTCTGGATCACTAGGAAATTAGTCTAAAACAATGTGCTGACACTAGACATGACCATTAAAGTAATATTCTGCACTCCTGGGGCAGTTTTGTTGACAAAATTTAGATAGCTCAAAAATGAGAAATTTCAACAGGCGGCCGGTCATTGAGTTTTCCCAAAATGTAACAGTTTCTGGATCACTAGGAAATTAGTCTAAAATAATGTGCTGACACTAGACATGACCATTAAAGTAATAATTTGCACTCCTGGAGCATTTTTGTTGACAAAATTGAGATAGCTCAAAATTGAGAAATTTCAACAGGCGGCCGGTCATGGAGTTTTCCCAAAATATAACAGTTTCTGGATCACTAGGAAATTAGTCTAAAACAATGTGCTGACACTAGACATGACCATAAAAGTAATAATTTGCACTCCTGGGGCAGTTTTGTTGACAAAATTGAGATAGCTCAAAAATGAGAAATTTCAACAGGCGGCCGGTCATTGAGTTTTCCCAAAATATAACAGTTTCTGGATCACTAGGAAATTAGTCTAAAACAATGTGCTGACACTAGACATGACCATAAAAGTAATAATTTGCACTCCTGGGGCAGTTTTGTTGACAAAATTGAGATAGCTCAAAAATGAGAAATTCCAACAGGCGGCCGGTCATTAAGTTTTCCCAAAATATAACAGTTTCTGAATCACTAGGAAATTAGTCTAAAACAATGTGCTGACACTAGACATGACCATTAAAGTAATAATTTGCACTCCTGGAGCATTTTTGTTGACAAAATTGAGATAGCTCAAAATTGAGTAATTTCAACAGGCGGCCGGTCATGGAGTTTTCCCAAAATATAACAGTTTCTGGATCACTAGGAAATTAGTCTAAAACAATGTGCTGACACTAGACATGACCATAAAAGTAATAATGTGCACTCCTGAAGCAGTTTTGTTGACAAAATTGAGATAGCTCAAAAATGAGAAATTTCAACAGGCGGCCGGTCAGTAAGTTTTCCCAAAATATAACAGTTTCTGGATCACTAGGAAATTAGTCTAAAACAATGTGCTGACACTAGACATGACCATAAAAGTAATATTCTGCACTCCTGGGGCAGTTTTGTTGACAAAATTGAGATAGCTCAAAATTGAGTAATTTCAACAAGCGGCCGGTCATGGAGTTTTCCCAAAATATAACAGTTTCTGGATCACTAGGAAATTAGTCTAAAACAATGTGTTGACACTAGACATGACCATAAAAGTAATAATGTGCACTCCTGAAGCAGTTTTGTTGACAAAATTGAGATAGCTCAAAAATGAGAAATTTCAACAGGCGGCCGGTCAGTAAGTTTTCCCAAAATATAACAGTTTCTGGATCACTAGGAAATTAGTCTAAAACAATGTGCTGACACTAGACATGACCATAAAAGTAATATTCTGCACTCCTGGGGCAGTTTTGTTGACAAAATTTAGATAGCTCAAAAATGAGAAATTTCAACAGGCGGCCGGTCATTGAGTTTTCCCAAAATGTAACAGTTTCTGGATCACTAGGAAATTAGTCTAAAATAATGTGCTGACACTAGACATGACCATTAAAGTAATAATTTGCACTCCTGGAGCATTTTTGTTGACAAAATTGAGATAGCTCAAAATTGAGAAATTTCAACAGGCGGCCGGTCATGGAGTTTTCCCAAAATATAACAGTTTCTGGATCACTAGGAAATTAGTCTAAAACAATGTGCTGACACTAGACATGACCATAAAAGTAATAATTTGCACTCCTGGGGCAGTTTTGTTGACAAAATTGAGATAGCTCAAAAATGAGAAATTCCAACAGGCGGCCGGTCATTAAGTTTTCCCAAAATATAACAGTTTCTGAATCACTAGGAAATTAGTCTAAAACAATGTGCTGACACTAGACATGACCATTAAAGTAATAATTTGCACTCCTGGAGCATTTTTGTTGACAAAATTGAGATAGCTCAAAATTGAGTAATTTCAACAGGCGGCCGGTCATGGAGTTTTCCCAAAATATAACAGTTTCTGGATCACTAGGAAATTAGTCTAAAACAATGTGCTGACACTAGACATGACCATAAAAGTAATAATGTGCACTCCTGAAGCAGTTTTGTTGACAAAATTGAGATAGCTCAAAAATGAGAAATTTCAACAGGCGGCCGGTCATTGAGTTTTCCCAAAATATAAAAGTTTCTGGATCACTAGGAAATTAGTCTAAAACAATGTGCTGACACTAGACATAACCATTAAAGTAATAATTTGCACTCCTGGAGCATTTTTGTTGACAAAATTGAGATAGCTCAAAATTGAGTAATTTCAACAGGCGGCCGGTCATGGAGTTTCCCCAAAATATAATAGTTTCTGGATCACTAGGAAATTAGTCTAAAACAATGTGCTGACACTAGACATGACCATAAAAGTAATAATTTGCACTCCTGGGGCAGTTTTGTTGACAAAATTGAGATAGCTCAAAAATGAGAAATTCCAACAGGCGGCCGGTCATTGAGTTTTCCCAAAATATAACAGTTTCTGGATCACTAGGAAATTAGTCTAAAACAATGTGCTGACACTAGACATGACCATTAAAGTAATATTCTGCACTCCTGGGGCAGTTTTGTTGACAAAATTTAGATAGCTCAAAAATGAGAAATTTCAACAGGCGGCCGGTCATTGAGTTTTCCCAAAATGTAACAGTTTCTGGATCACTAGGAAATTAGTCTAAAATAATGTGCTGACACTAGACATGACCATTAAAGTAATAATTTGCACTCCTGGAGCATTTTTGTTGACAAAATTGAGATAGCTCAAAATTGAGAAATTTCAACAGGCGGCCGGTCATGGAGTTTTCCCAAAATATAACAGTTTCTGGATCACTAGGAAATTAGTCTAAAACAATGTGCTGACACTAGACATGACCATAAAAGTAATAATTTGCACTCCTGGGGCAGTTTTGTTGACAAAATTGAGATAGCTCAAAAATGAGAAATTTCAACAGGCGGCCGGTCATTGAGTTTTCCCAAAATATAACAGTTTCTGGATCACTAGGAAATTAGTCTAAAACAATGTGCTGACACTAGACATGACCATAAAAGTAATAATTTGCACTCCTGGGGCAGTTTTGTTGACAAAATTGAGATAGCTCAAAAATGAGAAATTCCAACAGGCGGCCGGTCATTAAGTTTTCCCAAAATATAACAGTTTCTGAATCACTAGGAAATTAGTCTAAAACAATGTGCTGACACTAGACATGACCATTAAAGTAATAATTTGCACTCCTGGAGCATTTTTGTTGACAAAATTGAGATAGCTCAAAATTGAGTAATTTCAACAGGCGGCCGGTCATGGAATTTTCCCAAAATATAACAGTTTCTGGATCACTAGGAAATTAGTCTAAAACAATGTGCTGACACTAGACATGACCATAAAAGTAATAATGTGCACTCCTGAAGCAGTTTTGTTGACAAAATTGAGATAGCTCAAAAATGAGAAATTTCAACAGGCGGCCGGTCAGTAAGTTTTCCCAAAATATAACAGTTTCTGGATCACTAGGAAATTAGTCTAAAACAATGTGCTGACACTAGACATGACCATAAAAGTAATATTCTGCACTCCTGGGGCAGTTTTGTTGACAAAATTGAGATAGCTCAAAATTGAGTAATTTCAACAAGCGGCCGGTCATGGAGTTTTCCCAAAATATAACAGTTTCTGGATCACTAGGAAATTAGTCTAAAACAATGTGTTGACACTAGACATGACCATAAAAGTAATAATGTGCACTCCTGAAGCAGTTTTGTTGACAAAATTGAGATAGCTCAAAAATGAGAAATTTCAACAGGCGGCCGGTCAGTAAGTTTTCCCAAAATATAACAGTTTCTGGATCACTAGGAAATTAGTCTAAAACAATGTGCTGACACTAGACATGACCATAAAAGTAATATTCTGCACTCCTGGGGCAGTTTTGTTGACAAAATTTAGATAGCTCAAAAATGAGAAATTTCAACAGGCGGCCGGTCATTGAGTTTTCCCAAAATGTAACAGTTTCTGGATCACTAGGAAATTAGTCTAAAATAATGTGCTGACACTAGACATGACCATTAAAGTAATAATTTGCACTCCTGGAGCATTTTTGTTGACAAAATTGAGATAGCTCAAAATTGAGTAATTTCAACAGGCGGCCGGTCATGGAGTTTTCCCAAAATATAACAGTTTCTGGATCACTAGGAAATTAGTCTAAAACAATGTGCTGACACTAGACATGACCATAAAAGTAATAATGTGCACTCCTGAAGCAGTTTTGTTGACAAAATTGAGATAGCTCAAAAATGAGAAATTTCAACAGGCGGCCGGTCATTGAGTTTTCCCAAAATATAAAAGTTTCTGGATCACTAGGAAATTAGTCTAAAACAATGTGCTGACACTAGACATAACCATTAAAGTAATAATTTGCACTCCTGGAGCATTTTTGTTGACAAAATTGAGATAGCTCAAAATTGAGTAATTTCAACAGGCGGCCGGTCATGGAGTTTCCCCAAAATATAATAGTTTCTGGATCACTAGGAAATTAGTCTAAAACAATGTGCTGACACTAGACATGACCATAAAAGTAATAATTTGCACTCCTGGGGCAGTTTTGTTGACAAAATTGAGATAGCTCAAAAATGAGAAATTCCAACAGGCGGCCGGTCATTGAGTTTTCCCAAAATATAACAGTTTCTGGATCACTAGGAAATTAGTCTAAAACAATGTGCTGACACTAGACATGACCATTAAAGTAATATTCTGCACTCCTGGGGCAGTTTTGTTGACAAAATTTAGATAGCTCAAAAATGAGAAATTTCAACAGGCGGCCGGTCATTGAGTTTTCCCAAAATGTAACAGTTTCTGGATCACTAGGAAATTAGTCTAAAATAATGTGCTGACACTAGACATGACCATTAAAGTAATAATTTGCACTCCTGGAGCATTTTTGTTGACAAAATTGAGATAGCTCAAAATTGAGTAATTTCAACAGGCGGCCGGTCATGGAGTTTTCCCAAAATATAACAGTTTCTGGATCACTAGGAAATTAGTCTAAAACAATGTGCTGACACTAGACATGACCATAAAAGTAATAATGTGCACTCCTGAAGCAGTTTTGTTGACAAAATTGAGATAGCTCAAAAATGAGAAATTTCAACAGGCGGCCGGTCATTGAGTTTTCCCAAAATATAAAAGTTTCTGGATCACTAGGAAATTAGTCTAAAACAATGTGCTGACACTAGACATAACCATTAAAGTAATAATTTGCACTCCTGGAGCATTTTTGTTGACAAAATTGAGATAGCTCAAAATTGAGTAATTTCAACAGGCGGCCGGTCATGGAGTTTCCCCAAAATATAATAGTTTCTGGATCACTAGGAAATTAGTCTAAAACAATGTGCTGACACTAGACATGACCATAAAAGTAATAATTTGCACTCCTGGGGCAGTTTTGTTGACAAAATTGAGATAGCTCAAAAATGAGAAATTCCAACAGGCGGCCGGTCATTGAGTTTTCCCAAAATATAACAGTTTCTGGATCACTAGGAAATTAGTCTAAAACAATGTGCTGACACTAGACATGACCATTAAAGTAATATTCTGCACTCCTGGGGCAGTTTTGTTGACAAAATTTAGATAGCTCAAAAATGAGAAATTTCAACAGGCGGCCGGTCATTGAGTTTTCCCAAAATGTAACAGTTTCTGGATCACTAGGAAATTAGTCTAAAATAATGTGCTGACACTAGACATGACCATTAAAGTAATAATTTGCACTCCTGGAGCATTTTTGTTGACAAAATTGAGATAGCTCAAAATTGAGAAATTTCAACAGGCGGCCGGTCATGGAGTTTTCCCAAAATATAACAGTTTCTGGATCACTAGGAAATTAGTCTAAAACAATGTGCTGACACTAGACATGACCATAAAAGTAATAATTTGCACTCCTGGGGCAGTTTTGTTGACAAAATTGAGATAGCTCAAAAATGAGAAATTTCAACAGGCGGCCGGTCATTGAGTTTTCCCAAAATATAACAGTTTCTGGATCACTAGGAAATTAGTCTAAAACAATGTGCTGACACTAGACATGACCATAAAAGTAATAATTTGCACTCCTGGGGCAGTTTTGTTGACAAAATTGAGATAGCTCAAAAATGAGAAATTCCAACAGGCGGCCGGTCATTAAGTTTTCCCAAAATATAACAGTTTCTGAATCACTAGGAAATTAGTCTAAAACAATGTGCTGACACTAGACATGACCATTAAAGTAATAATTTGCACTCCTGGAGCATTTTTGTTGACAAAATTGAGATAGCTCAAAATTGAGTAATTTCAACAGGCGGCCGGTCATGGAATTTTCCCAAAATATAACAGTTTCTGGATCACTAGGAAATTAGTCTAAAACAATGTGCTGACACTAGACATGACCATAAAAGTAATAATGTGCACTCCTGAAGCAGTTTTGTTGACAAAATTGAGATAGCTCAAAAATGAGAAATTTCAACAGGCGGCCGGTCAGTAAGTTTTCCCAAAATATAACAGTTTCTGGATCACTAGGAAATTAGTCTAAAACAATGTGCTGACACTAGACATGACCATAAAAGTAATATTCTGCACTCCTGGGGCAGTTTTGTTGACAAAATTGAGATAGCTCAAAATTGAGTAATTTCAACAAGCGGCCGGTCATGGAGTTTTCCCAAAATATAACAGTTTCTGGATCACTAGGAAATTAGTCTAAAACAATGTGTTGACACTAGACATGACCATAAAAGTAATAATGTGCACTCCTGAAGCAGTTTTGTTGACAAAATTGAGATAGCTCAAAAATGAGAAATTTCAACAGGCGGCCGGTCAGTAAGTTTTCCCAAAATATAACAGTTTCTGGATCACTAGGAAATTAGTCTAAAACAATGTGCTGACACTAGACATGACCATAAAAGTAATATTCTGCACTCCTGGGGCAGTTTTGTTGACAAAATTTAGATAGCTCAAAAATGAGAAATTTCAACAGGCGGCCGGTCATTGAGTTTTCCCAAAATGTAACAGTTTCTGGATCACTAGGAAATTAGTCTAAAATAATGTGCTGACACTAGACATGACCATTAAAGTAATAATTTGCACTCCTGGAGCATTTTTGTTGACAAAATTGAGATAGCTCAAAATTGAGAAATTTCAACAGGCGGCCGGTCATGGAGTTTTCCCAAAATATAACAGTTTCTGGATCACTAGGAAATTAGTCTAAAACAATGTGCTGACACTAGACATGACCATAAAAGTAATAATTTGCACTCCTGGGGCAGTTTTGTTGACAAAATTGAGATAGCTCAAAAATGAGAAATTCCAACAGGCGGCCGGTCATTAAGTTTTCCCAAAATATAACAGTTTCTGAATCACTAGGAAATTAGTCTAAAACAATGTGCTGACACTAGACATGACCATTAAAGTAATAATTTGCACTCCTGGAGCATTTTTGTTGACAAAATTGAGATAGCTCAAAATTGAGTAATTTCAACAGGCAGCCGGTCATTGAGTTTTCCCAAAATATAACAGTTTCTGGATCACTAGGAAATTAGTCTAAAACAATGTGCTGACACTAGACATGACCATAAAAGTAATATTCTGCACTCCTGGGGCAGTTTTGTTGACAAAATTGAGATAGCTCAAAAATGAAAAATTTCAACAGGCGGCCGGTCATTGAGTTTTCCCAAAATATAAAGGTTCTGGATCACTAGGAAATTAGTCTAAAACAATGTGCTGACACTAGACATAACCATTAAAGTAATAATTTGCACTCCTGGAGCATTTTTGTTGACAAAATTGAGATAGCTCAAAATTGAGTAATTTCAACAGGCGGCCGGTCATGGAGTTTTCCCAAAATATAACAGTTTCTGGATCACTAGGAAATTAGTCTAAAACAATGTGCTGACACTAGACATGACCATTAAAGTAATAATTTGCACTCCTGGAGCATTTTTGTTGACAAAATTGAGATAGCTCAAAATTGAGTAATTTCAACAGGCGGCCGGTCATGGAGTTTTCCCAAAATATAACAGTTTCTGAATCACTAGGAAATTAGTCTAAAACAATGTGCTGACACTAGACATGACCATTAAAGTAATAATTTGCACTCCTGGAGCATTTTTGTTGACAAAATTGAGATAGCTCAAAATTGAGTAATTTCAACAGGCGGCCGGTCATTGAGTTTTCCCAAAATATAACAGTTTCTGGATCACTAGGAAATTAGTCTAAAACAATGTGCTGACACTAGACATGACCATAAAAGTAATATTCTGCACTCCTGGGGCAGTTTTGTTGACAAAATTGAGATAGCTCAAAAATGAGAAATTCCAACAGGCGGCCGGTCATTGAGTTTTCCCAAAATATAACAGTTTCTGGATCACTAGGAAATTAGTCTAAAACAATGTGCTGACACTAGACATGACCATTAAAGTAATAATTTGCACTCCTGGAGCATTTTTGTTGACAAAATTGAGATAGCTCAAAATTGAGTAATTTCAACAGGCGGCCGGTCATGGAGTTTTCCCAAAATATAACAGTTTCTGAATCACTAGGAAATTAGTCTAAAACAATGTGCTGACACTAGACATGACCATTAAAGTAATAATTTGCACTCCTGGAGCATTTTTGTTGACAAAATTGAGATAGCTCAAAATTGAGTAATTTCAACAGGCGGCCGGTCATTGAGTTTTCCCAAAATATAACAGTTTCTGGATCACTAGGAAATTAGTCTAAAACAATGTGCTGACACTAGACATGACCATAAAAGTAATATTCTGCACTCCTGGGGCAGTTTTGTTGACAAAATTGAGATAGCTCAAAAATGAGAAATTTCAACAGGCGGCCGGTCAGTAAGTTTTCCCAAAATATAACAGTTTCTGGATCACTAGGAAATTAGTCTAAAACAATGTGCTGACACTAGACATGACCATAAAAGTAATATTCTGCACTCCTGGGGCAGTTTTGTTGACAAAATTTAGATAGCTCAAAAATGAGAAATTTCAACAGGCGGCCGGTCATTGAGTTTTCCCAAAATGTAACAGTTTCTGGATCACTAGGAAATTAGTCTAAAATAATGTGCTGACACTAGACATGACCATTAAAGTAATAATTTGCACTCCTGGAGCATTTTTGTTGACAAAATTGAGATAGCTCAAAATTGAGAAATTTCAACAGGCGGCCGGTCATGGAGTTTTCCCAAAATATAACAGTTTCTGGATCACTAGGAAATTAGTCTAAAACAATGTGCTGACACTAGACATGACCATAAAAGTAATAATTTGCACTCCTGGGGCAGTTTTGTTGACAAAATTGAGATAGCTCAAAAATGAGAAATTCCAACAGGCGGCCGGTCATTAAGTTTTCCCAAAATATAACAGTTTCTGAATCACTAGGAAATTAGTCTAAAACAATGTGCTGACACTAGACATGACCATTAAAGTAATAATTTGCACTCCTGGAGCATTTTTGTTGACAAAATTGAGATAGCTCAAAATTGAGTAATTTCAACAGGCAGCCGGTCATTGAGTTTTCCCAAAATATAACAGTTTCTGGATCACTAGGAAATTAGTCTAAAACAATGTGCTGACACTAGACATGACCATAAAAGTAATATTCTGCACTCCTGGGGCAGTTTTGTTGACAAAATTGAGATAGCTCAAAAATGAAAAATTTCAACAGGCGGCCGGTCATTGAGTTTTCCCAAAATATAAAGGTTCTGGATCACTAGGAAATTAGTCTAAAACAATGTGCTGACACTAGACATAACCATTAAAGTAATAATTTGCACTCCTGGAGCATTTTTGTTGACAAAATTGAGATAGCTCAAAATTGAGTAATTTCAACAGGCGGCCGGTCATGGAGTTTTCCCAAAATATAACAGTTTCTGGATCACTAGGAAATTAGTCTAAAACAATGTGCTGACACTAGACATGACCATTAAAGTAATAATTTGCACTCCTGGAGCATTTTTGTTGACAAAATTGAGATAGCTCAAAATTGAGTAATTTCAACAGGCGGCCGGTCATGGAGTTTTCCCAAAATATAACAGTTTCTGAATCACTAGGAAATTAGTCTAAAACAATGTGCTGACACTAGACATGACCATTAAAGTAATAATTTGCACTCCTGGAGCATTTTTGTTGACAAAATTGAGATAGCTCAAAATTGAGTAATTTCAACAGGCGGCCGGTCATTGAGTTTTCCCAAAATATAACAGTTTCTGGATCACTAGGAAATTAGTCTAAAACAATGTGCTGACACTAGACATGACCATAAAAGTAATATTCTGCACTCCTGGGGCAGTTTTGTTGACAAAATTGAGATAGCTCAAAAATGAGAAATTCCAACAGGCGGCCGGTCATTGAGTTTTCCCAAAATATAACAGTTTCTGGATCACTAGGAAATTAGTCTAAAACAATGTGCTGACACTAGACATGACCATTAAAGTAATAATTTGCACTCCTGGAGCATTTTTGTTGACAAAATTGAGATAGCTCAAAATTGAGTAATTTCAACAGGCGGCCGGTCATTGAGTTTTCCCAAAATATAACAGTTTCTGGATCACTAGGAAATTAGTCTAAAACAATGTGCTGACACTAGACATGACCATAAAAGTAATATTCTGCACTCCTGGGGCAGTTTTGTTGACAAAATTGAGATAGCTCAAAAATGAGAAATTTCAACAGGCGGCCGGTCAGTAAGTTTTCCCAAAATATAACAGTTTCTGGATCACTAGGAAATTAGTCTAAAACAATGTGCTGACACTAGACATGACCATAAAAGTAATATTCTGCACTCCTGGGGCAGTTTTGTTGACAAAATTTAGATAGCTCAAAAATGAGAAATTTCAACAGGCGGCCGGTCATTGAGTTTTCCCAAAATGTAACAGTTTCTGGATCACTAGGAAATTAGTCTAAAATAATGTGCTGACACTAGACATGACCATTAAAGTAATAATTTGCACTCCTGGAGCATTTTTGTTGACAAAATTGAGATAGCTCAAAATTGAGAAATTTCAACAGGCGGCCGGTCATGGAGTTTTCCCAAAATATAACAGTTTCTGGATCACTAGGAAATTAGTCTAAAACAATGTGCTGACACTAGACATGACCATAAAAGTAATAATTTGCACTCCTGGGGCAGTTTTGTTGACAAAATTGAGATAGCTCAAAAATGAGAAATTCCAACAGGCGGCCGGTCATTAAGTTTTCCCAAAATATAACATTTTCTGAATCACTAGGAAATTAGTCTAAAACAATGTGCTGACACTAGACATGACCATTAAAGTAATAATTTGCACTCCTGGAGCATTTTTGTTGACAAAATTGAGATAGCTCAAAATTGAGTAATTTCAACAGGCAGCCGGTCATTGAGTTTTCCCAAAATATAACAGTTTCTGGATCACTAGGAAATTAGTCTAAAACAATGTGCTGACACTAGACATGACCATAAAAGTAATATTCTGCACTCCTGGGGCAGTTTTGTTGACAAAATTGAGATAGCTCAAAAATGAAAAATTTCAACAGGCGGCCGGTCATTGAGTTTTCCCAAAATATAAAGGTTCTGGATCACTAGGAAATTAGTCTAAAACAATGTGCTGACACTAGACATAACCATTAAAGTAATAATTTGCACTCCTGGAGCATTTTTGTTGACAAAATTGAGATAGCTCAAAATTGAGTAATTTCAACAGGCGGCCGGTCATGGAGTTTTCCCAAAATATAACAGTTTCTGGATCACTAGGAAATTAGTCTAAAACAATGTGCTGACACTAGACATGACCATTAAAGTAATAATTTGCACTCCTGGAGCATTTTTGTTGACAAAATTGAGATAGCTCAAAATTGAGTAATTTCAACAGGCGGCCGGTCATGGAGTTTTCCCAAAATATAACAGTTTCTGAATCACTAGGAAATTAGTCTAAAACAATGTGCTGACACTAGACATGACCATTAAAGTAATAATTTGCACTCCTGGAGCATTTTTGTTGACAAAATTGAGATAGCTCAAAATTGAGTAATTTCAACAGGCGGCCGGTCATTGAGTTTTCCCAAAATATAACAGTTTCTGGATCACTAGGAAATTAGTCTAAAACAATGTGCTGACACTAGACATGACCATAAAAGTAATATTCTGCACTCCTGGGGCAGTTTTGTTGACAAAATTGAGATAGCTCAAAAATGAGAAATTCCAACAGGCGGCCGGTCATTGAGTTTTCCCAAAATATAACAGTTTCTGGATCACTAGGAAATTAGTCTAAAACAATGTGCTGACACTAGACATGACCATTAAAGTAATAATTTGCACTCCTGGAGCATTTTTGTTGACAAAATTGAGATAGCTCAAAATTGAGTAATTTCAACAGGCGGCCGGTCAACAGTTTCTGAATCACTAGGAAATTAGTCTAAAACAATGTGCTGACACTAGACATGACCATTAAAGTAATAATTTGCACTCCTGGAGCATTTTTGTTGACAAAATTGAGATAGCTCAAAATTGAGTAATTTCAACAGGCGGCCGGTCATTGAGTTTTCCCAAAATATAACAGTTTCTGGATCACTAGGAAATTAGTCTAAAACAATGTGCTGACACTAGACATGACCATAAAAGTAATATTCTGCACTCCTGGGGCAGTTTTGTTGACAAAATTGAGATAGCTCAAAAATGAGAAATTTCAACAGGCGGCCGGTCATTGAGTTTTCCCAAAATATAAAAGTTTCTGGATCACTAGGAAATTAGTCTAAAACAATGTGCTGACACTAGACATAACCATTAAAGTAATAATTTGCACTCCTGGAGCATTTTTGTTGACAAAATGGAGATAGCTCAAAATTGAGTAATTTCAACAGGCGGCCGGTCATGGAGTTTTCCCAAAATATAATAGTTTCTGGATCACTAGGAAATTAGTCTAAAACAATGTGCTGACACTAGACATGACCATAAAAGTAATAATTTGCACTCCTGGGGCAGTTTTGTTGACAAAATTGAGATAGCTCAAAAATGAGAAATTCCAACAGGCGGCCGGTCATTGAGTTTTCCCAAAATATAACAGTTTCTGGATCACTAGGAAATTAGTCTAAAACAATGTGCTGACACTAGACATGACCATTAAAGTAATATTCTGCACTCCTGGGGCAGTTTTGTTGACAAAATTTAGATAGCTCAAAATTGGGAAATTTCAACAGGCGGCCGGTCATTGAGTTTTCCCAAAATGTAACAGTTTCTGGATCACTAGGAAATTAGTCTAAAATAATGTGCTGACACTAGACATGACCATTAAAGTAATAATTTGCACTCCTGGAGCATTTTTGTTGACAAAATTGAGATAGCTCAAAATTGAGAAATTTCAACAGGCGGCCGGTCATGGAGTTTTCCCAAAATATAACAGTTTCTGGATCACTAGGAAATTAGTCTAAAACAATGTGCTGACACTAGACATGACCATAAAAGTAATAATTTGCACTCCTGGGGCAGTTTTGTTGACAAAATTGAGATAGCTCAAAAATGAGAAATTCCAACAGGCGGCCGGTCATTAAGTTTTCCCAAAATATAACAGTTTCTGAATCACTAGGAAATTAGTCTAAAACAATGTGCTGACACTAGACATGACCATTAAAGTAATAATTTGCACTCCTGGAGCATTTTTGTTGACAAAATTGAGATAGCTCAAAATTGAGTAATTTCAACAAGCGGCCGGTCATGGAGTTTTCCCAAAATATAACAGTTTCTGAATCACTAGGAAATTAGTCTAAAACAATGTGCTGACACTAGACATGACCATTAAAGTAATAATTTGCACTCCTGGAGCATTTTTGTTGACAAAATTGAGATAGCTCAAAATTGAGTAATTTCAACAGGCGGCCGGTCATTGAGTTTTCCCAAAATATAACAGTTTCTGGATCACTAGGAAATTAGTCTAAAACAATGTGCTGACACTAGACATGACCATAAAAGTAATATTCTGCACTCCTGGGGCAGTTTTGTTGACAAAATTGAGATAGCTCAAAAATGAGAAATTCCAACAGGCGGCCGGTCATTGAGTTTTCCCAAAATATAACAGTTTCTGGATCACTAGGAAATTAGTCTAAAACAATGTGCTGACACTAGACATGACCATTAAAGTAATAATTTGCACTCCTGGAGCATTTTTGTTGACAAAATTGAGATAGCTCAAAATTGAGTAATTTCAACAGGCGGCCGGTCATGGAGTTTTCCCAAAATATAACAGTTTCTGAATCACTAGGAAATTAGTCTAAAACAATGTGCTGACACTAGACATGACCATTAAAGTAATAATTTGCACTCCTGGAGCATTTTTGTTGACAAAATTGAGATAGCTCAAAATTGAGTAATTTCAACAGGCGGCCGGTCATTGAGTTTTCCCAAAATATAACAGTTTCTGGATCACTAGGAAATTAGTCTAAAACAATGTGCTGACACTAGACATGACCATAAAAGTAATATTCTGCACTCCTGGGGCAGTTTTGTTGACAAAATTGAGATAGCTCAAAAATGAGAAATTTCAACAGGCGGCCGGTCATTGAGTTTTCCCAAAATATAAAAGTTTCTGGATCACTAGGAAATTAGTCTAAAACAATGTGCTGACACTAGACATAACCATTAAAGTAATAATTTGCACTCCTGGAGCATTTTTGTTGACAAAATTGAGATAGCTCAAAATTGAGTAATTTCAACAGGCGGCCGGTCATGGAGTTTTCCCAAAATATAACAGTTTCTGGATCACTAGGAAATTAGTCTAAAACAATGTGCTGACACTAGACATGACCATTAAAGTAATAATTTGCACTCCTGGAGCATTTTTGTTGACAAAATGGAGATAGCTCAAAATTGAGTAATTTCAACAGGCGGCCGGTCATGGAGTTTTCCCAAAATATAATAGTTTCTGGATCACTAGGAAATTAGTCTAAAACAATGTGCTGACACTAGACATGACCATAAAAGTAATAATTTGCACTCCTGGGGCAGTTTTGTTGACAAAATTGAGATAGCTCAAAAATGAGAAATTCCAACAGGCGGCCGGTCATTGAGTTTTCCCAAAATATAACAGTTTCTGGATCACTAGGAAATTAGTCTAAAACAATGTGCTGACACTAGACATGACCATTAAAGTAATATTCTGCACTCCTGGGGCAGTTTTGTTGACAAAATTTAGATAGCTCAAAATTGGGAAATTTCAACAGGCGGCCGGTCATTGAGTTTTCCCAAAATGTAACAGTTTCTGGATCACTAGGAAATTAGTCTAAAATAATGTGCTGACACTAGACATGACCATTAAAGTAATAATTTGCACTCCTGGAGCATTTTTGTTGACAAAATTGAGATAGCTCAAAATTGAGAAATTTCAACAGGCGGCCGGTCATGGAGTTTTCCCAAAATATAACAGTTTCTGGATCACTAGGAAATTAGTCTAAAACAATGTGCTGACACTAGACATGACCATAAAAGTAATAATTTGCACTCCTGGGGCAGTTTTGTTGACAAAATTGAGATAGCTCAAAAATGAGAAATTTCAATAGGCGGCCGGTCATTGAGTTTTCCCAAAATATAACAGTTTCTGGATCACTAGGAAATTAGTCTAAAACAATGTTCTGACACTAGACATGACCATAAAAGTAATAATTTGCACTCCTGGGGCAGTTTTGTTGACAAAATTGAGATAGCTCAAAAATGAGAAATTCCAACAGGCGGCCGGTCATTAAGTTTTCCCAAAATATAACAGTTTCTGAATCACTAGGAAATTAGTCTAAAACAATGTGCTGACACTAGACATGACCATTAAAGTAATAATTTGCACTCCTGGAGCATTTTTGTTGACAAAATTGAGATAGCTCAAAAATGAGAAATTTCAACAGGCGGCCGGTCAGTAAGTTTTCCCAAAATATAACAGTTTCTGGATCACTAGGAAATTAGTCTAAAACAATGTGCTGACACTAGACATGACCATAAAAGTAATAATTTGCACTCCTGGGGCAGTTTTGTTGACAAAATTGAGATAGCTCAAAAATGAGAAATTTCAACAGGCGGCCGGTCAGTAAGTTTTCCCAAAATATAACAGTTTCTGGATCACTAGGAAATTAGTCTAAAACAATGTGCTGACACTAGACATGACCATAAAAGTAATATTCTGCACTCCTGGGGCAGTTTTGTTGACAAAATTGAGATAGCTCAAAATTGAGTAATTTCAACAGGCGGCCGGTCATGGAGTTTTCCCAAAATATAACAGTTTCTGAATCACTAGGAAATTAGTCTAAAACAATGTGCTGACACTAGACATGACCATTAAAGTAATAATTTGCACTCCTGGAGCATTTTTGTTGACAAAATTGAGATAGCTCAAAATTGAGTAATTTCAACAGGCGGCCGGTCATTGAGTTTTCCCAAAATATAACAGTTTCTGGATCACTAGGAAATTAGTCTAAAACAATGTGCTGACACTAGACATGACCATAAAAGTAATATTCTGCACTCCTGGGGCAGTTTTGTTGACAAAATTGAGATAGCTCAAAAATGAGAAATTTCAACAGGCGGCCGGTCATTGAGTTTTCCCAAAATATAAAAGTTTCTGGATCACTAGGAAATTAGTCTAAAACAATGTGCTGACACTAGACATAACCATTAAAGTAATAATTTGCACTCCTGGAGCATTTTTGTTGACAAAATTGAGATAGCTCAAAATTGAGTAATTTCAACAGGCGGCCGGTCATGGAGTTTTCCCAAAATATAACAGTTTCTGGATCACTAGGAAATTAGTCTAAAACAATGTGCTGACACTAGACATGACCATTAAAGTAATAATTTGCACTCCTGGAGCATTTTTGTTGACAAAATGGAGATAGCTCAAAATTGAGTAATTTCAACAGGCGGCCGGTCATGGAGTTTTCCCAAAATATAATAGTTTCTGGATCACTAGGAAATTAGTCTAAAACAATGTGCTGACACTAGACATGACCATAAAAGTAATAATTTGCACTCCTGGGGCAGTTTTGTTGACAAAATTGAGATAGCTCAAAAATGAGAAATTCCAACAGGCGGCCGGTCATTGAGTTTTCCCAAAATATAACAGTTTCTGGATCACTAGGAAATTAGTCTAAAACAATGTGCTGACACTAGACATGACCATTAAAGTAATATTCTGCACTCCTGGGGCAGTTTTGTTGACAAAATTTAGATAGCTCAAAATTGGGAAATTTCAACAGGCGGCCGGTCATTGAGTTTTCCCAAAATGTAACAGTTTCTGGATCACTAGGAAATTAGTCTAAAATAATGTGCTGACACTAGACATGACCATTAAAGTAATAATTTGCACTCCTGGAGCATTTTTGTTGACAAAATTGAGATAGCTCAAAATTGAGAAATTTCAACAGGCGGCCGGTCATGGAGTTTTCCCAAAATATAACAGTTTCTGGATCACTAGGAAATTAGTCTAAAACAATGTGCTGACACTAGACATGACCATAAAAGTAATAATTTGCACTCCTGGGGCAGTTTTGTTGACAAAATTGAGATAGCTCAAAAATGAGAAATTTCAACAGGCGGCCGGTCATTGAGTTTTCCCAAAATATAACAGTTTCTGGATCACTAGGAAATTAGTCTAAAACAATGTGCTGACACTAGACATGACCATAAAAGTAATAATTTGCACTCCTGGGGCAGTTTTGTTGACAAAATTGAGATAGCTCAAAAATGAGAAATTCCAACAGGCGGCCGGTCATTAAGTTTTCCCAAAATATAACAGTTTCTGAATCACTAGGAAATTAGTCTAAAACAATGTGCTGACACTAGACATGACCATTAAAGTAATAATTTGCACTCCTGGAGCATTTTTGTTGACAAAATTGAGATAGCTCAAAATTGAGTAATTTCAACAGGCGGCCGGTCATGGAGTTTTCCCAAAATATAACAGTTTCTGGATCACTAGGAAATTAGTCTAAAACAATGTGCTGACACTAGACATGACCATAAAAGTAATAATGTGCACTCCTGAAGCAGTTTTGTTGACAAAATTGAGATAGCTCAAAAATGAGAAATTTCAACAGGCGGCCGGTCAGTAAGTTTTCCCAAAATATAACAGTTTCTGGATCACTAGGAAATTAGTCTAAAACAATGTGCTGACACTAGACATGACCATAAAAGTAATATTCTGCACTCCTGGGGCAGTTTTGTTGACAAAATTGAGATAGCTCAAAATTGAGTAATTTCAACAAGCGGCCGGTCATGGAGTTTTCCCAAAATATAACAGTTTCTGGATCACTAGGAAATTAGTCTAAAACAATGTGTTGACACTAGACATGACCATAAAAGTAATAATGTGCACTCCTGAAGCAGTTTTGTTGACAAAATTGAGATAGCTCAAAAATGAGAAATTTCAACAGGCGGCCGGTCAGTAAGTTTTCCCAAAATATAACAGTTTCTGGATCACTAGGAAATTAGTCTAAAACAATGTGCTGACACTAGACATGACCATAAAAGTAATATTCTGCACTCCTGGGGCAGTTTTGTTGACAAAATTTAGATAGCTCAAAAATGAGAAATTTCAACAGGCGGCCGGTCATTGAGTTTTCCCAAAATGTAACAGTTTCTGGATCACTAGGAAATTAGTCTAAAATAATGTGCTGACACTAGACATGACCATTAAAGTAATAATTTGCACTCCTGGAGCATTTTTTTTGACAAAATTGAGATAGCTCAAAATTGAGAAATTTCAACAGGCGGCCGGTCATGGAGTTTTCCCAAAATATAACAGTTTCTGGATCACTAGGAAATTAGTCTAAAACAATGTGCTGACACTAGACATGACCAGAAAAGTAATAATTTGCACTCCTGGGGCAGTTTTGTTGACAAAATTGAGATAGCTCAAAAATTAGAAATTTCAACAGGCGGCCGGTCATTGAGTTTTCCCAAAATATAACAGTTTCTGGATCACTAGGAAATTAGTCTAAAACAATGTGCTGACACTAGACATGACCATAAAAGTAATAATTTGCACTCCTGGGGCAGTTTTGTTGACAAAATTGAGATAGCTCAAAAATGAGAAATTCCAACAGGCGGCCGGTCATTAAGTTTTCCCAAAATATAACAGTTTCTGAATCACTAGGAAATTAGTCTAAAACAATGTGCTGACACTAGACATGACCATTAAAGTAATATTCTGCACTCCTGGGGCAGTTTTGTTGACAAAATTTAGATAGCTCAAAAATGAGAAATTTCAACAGGCGGCCGGTCATTGAGTTTTCCCAAAATGTAACAGTTTCTGGATCACTAGGAAATTAGTCTAAAATAATGTGCTGACACTAGACATGACCATTAAAGTAATAATTTGCACTCCTGGAGCATTTTTTTTGACAAAGTTGAGATAGCTCAAAATTGAGAAATTTCAACAGGCGGCCGGTCATGGAGTTTTCCCAAAATATAACAGTTTCTGGATCACTAGGAAATTAGTCTAAAACAATGTGCTGACACTAGACATGACCAGAAAAGTAATAATTTGCACTCCTGGGGCAGTTTTGTTGACAAAATTGAGATAGCTCAAAAATTAGAAATTTCAACAGGCGGCCGGTCATTGAGTTTTCCCAAAATATAACAGTTTCTGGATCACTAGGAAATTAGTCTAAAACAATGTGCTGACACTAGACATGACCATAAAAGTAATAATTTGCACTCCTGGGGCAGTTTTGTTGACAAAATTGAGATAGCTCAAAAATGAGAAATTCCAACAGGCGGCCGGTCATTAAGTTTTCCCAAAATATAACAGTTTCTGAATCACTAGGAAATTAGTCTAAAACAATGTGCTGACACTAGACATGACCATAAAAGTAATATTCTGCACTCCTGGGGCAGTTTTGTTGACAAAATTTAGATAGCTCAAAAATGAGAAATTTCAACAGGTGGCCGGTCATTGAGTTTTCCCAAAATGTAACAGTTTCTGGATCACTAGGAAATTAGTCTAAAATAATGTGCTGACACTAGACATGACCATTAAAGTAATAATTTGCACTCCTGGAGCATTTTTTTTGACAAAATTGAGATAGCTCAAAATTGAGAAATTTCAACAGGCGGCCGGTCATGGAGTTTTCCCAAAATATAACAGTTTCTGGATCACAAGGAAATTAGTCTAAAACAATGTGCTGACACTAGACATGACCAGAAAAGTAATAATTTGCACTCCTGGGGCAGTTTTGTTGACAAAATTGAGATAGCTCAAAAATGAGAAATTCCAACAGGCGGCCGGTCATTAAGTTTTCCCAAAATATAACAGTTTCTGAATCACTAGGAAATTAGTCTAAAACAATGTGCTGACACTAGACATGACCATTAAAGTAATAATTTGCACTCCTGGAGCATTTTTGTTGACAAAATTGAGATAGCTCAAAATTGAGTAATTTCAACAGGCAGCCGGTCATTGAGTTTTCCCAAAATATAACAGTTTCTGGATAACTAGGAAATTAGTCTAAAACAATGTGCTGACACTAGACATGACCATAAAAGTAATATTCTGCACTCCTGGGGCAGTTTTGTTGACAAAATTGAGATAGCTCAAAAATGAAAAATTTCAACAGGCGGCCGGTCATTGAGTTTTCCCAAAATATAAAAGTTTCTGGATCACTAGGAAATTAGTCTAAAACAATGTGCTGACACTAGACATAACCATTAAAGTAATAATTTGCACTCCTGGAGCATTTTTGTTGACAAAATTGAGATAGCTCAAAATTGAGTAATTTCAACAGGCGGCCGGTCATGGAGTTTTCCCAAAATATAACAGTTTCTGGATCACTAGGAAATTAGTCTAAAACAATGTGCTGACACTAGACATGACCATTAAAGTAATAATTTGCACTCCTGAAGCAGTTTTGTTGACAAAATTGAGATAGCTCAAAAATGAGAAATTTCAACAGGCGGCCGGTCAGTAAGTTTTCCCAAAATATAACAGTTTCTGGATCACTAGGAAATTAGTCTAAAACAATGTGCTGACACTAGACATGACCATAAAAGTAATATTCTGCACTCCTGGGGCAGTTTTGTTGACAAAATTGAGATAGCTCAAAATTGAGTAATTTCAACAAGCGGCCGGTCATGGAGTTTTCCCAAAATATAACAGTTTCTGGATCACTAGGAAATTAGTCTAAAACAATGTGTTGACACTAGACATGACCATAAAAGTAATAATGTGCACTCCTGAAGCAGTTTTGTTGACAAAATTGAGATAGCTCAAAAATGAGAAATTTCAACAGGCGGCCGGTCAGTAAGTTTTCCCAAAATATAACAGTTTCTGGATCACTAGGAAATTAGTCTAAAACAATGTGCTGACACTAGACATGACCATAAAAGTAATATTCTGCACTCCTGGGGCAGTTTTGTTGACAAAATTTAGATAGCTCAAAAATGAGAAATTTCAACAGGCGGCCGGTCATTGAGTTTTCCCAAAATGTAACAGTTTCTGGATCACTAGGAAATTAGTCTAAAATAATGTGCTGACACTAGACATGACCATTAAAGTAATAATTTGCACTCCTGGAGCATTTTTTTTGACAAAATTGAGATAGCTCAAAATTGAGAAATTTCAACAGGCGGCCGGTCATGGAGTTTTCCCAAAATATAACAGTTTCTGGATCACTAGGAAATTAGTCTAAAACAATGTGCTGACACTAGACATGACCAGAAAAGTAATAATTTGCACTCCTGGGGCAGTTTTGTTGACAAAATTGAGATAGCTCAAAAATTAGAAATTTCAACAGGCGGCCGGTCATTGAGTTTTCCCAAAATATAACAGTTTCTGGATCACTAGGAAATTAGTCTAAAACAATGTGCTGACACTAGACATGACCATAAAAGTAATAATTTGCACTCCTGGGGCAGTTTTGTTGACAAAATTGAGATAGCTCAAAAATGAGAAATTCCAACAGGCGGCCGGTCATTAAGTTTTCCCAAAATATAACAGTTTCTGAATCACTAGGAAATTAGTCTAAAACAATGTGCTGACACTAGACATGACCATTAAAGTAATATTCTGCACTCCTGGGGCAGTTTTGTTGACAAAATTTAGATAGCTCAAAAATGAGAAATTTCAACAGGCGGCCGGTCATTGAGTTTTCCCAAAATGTAACAGTTTCTGGATCACTAGGAAATTAGTCTAAAATAATGTGCTGACACTAGACATGACCATTAAAGTAATAATTTGCACTCCTGGAGCATTTTTTTTGACAAAGTTGAGATAGCTCAAAATTGAGAAATTTCAACAGGCGGCCGGTCATGGAGTTTTCCCAAAATATAACAGTTTCTGGATCACTAGGAAATTAGTCTAAAACAATGTGCTGACACTAGACATGACCAGAAAAGTAATAATTTGCACTCCTGGGGCAGTTTTGTTGACAAAATTGAGATAGCTCAAAAATTAGAAATTTCAACAGGCGGCCGGTCATTGAGTTTTCCCAAAATATAACAGTTTCTGGATCACTAGGAAATTAGTCTAAAACAATGTGCTGACACTAGACATGACCATAAAAGTAATAATTTGCACTCCTGGGGCAGTTTTGTTGACAAAATTGAGATAGCTCAAAAATGAGAAATTCCAACAGGCGGCCGGTCATTAAGTTTTCCCAAAATATAACAGTTTCTGAATCACTAGGAAATTAGTCTAAAACAATGTGCTGACACTAGACATGACCATAAAAGTAATATTCTGCACTCCTGGGGCAGTTTTGTTGACAAAATTTAGATAGCTCAAAAATGAGAAATTTCAACAGGTGGCCGGTCATTGAGTTTTCCCAAAATGTAACAGTTTCTGGATCACTAGGAAATTAGTCTAAAATAATGTGCTGACACTAGACATGACCATTAAAGTAATAATTTGCACTCCTGGAGCATTTTTTTTGACAAAATTGAGATAGCTCAAAATTGAGAAATTTCAACAGGCGGCCGGTCATGGAGTTTTCCCAAAATATAACAGTTTCTGGATCACTAGGAAATTAGTCTAAAACAATGTGCTGACACTAGACATGACCAGAAAAGTAATAATTTGCACTCCTGGGGCAGTTTTGTTGACAAAATTGAGATAGCTCAAAAATGAGAAATTCCAACAGGCGGCCGGTCATTAAGTTTTCCCAAAATATAACAGTTTCTGAATCACTAGGAAATTAGTCTAAAACAATGTGCTGACACTAGACATGACCATTAAAGTAATAATTTGCACTCCTGGAGCATTTTTGTTGACAAAATTGAGATAGCTCAAAATTGAGTAATTTCAACAGGCAGCCGGTCATTGAGTTTTCCCAAAATATAACAGTTTCTGGATAACTAGGAAATTAGTCTAAAACAATGTGCTGACACTAGACATGACCATAAAAGTAATATTCTGCACTCCTGGGGCAGTTTTGTTGACAAAATTGAGATAGCTCAAAAATGAAAAATTTCAACAGGCGGCCGGTCATTGAGTTTTCCCAAAATATAAAAGTTTCTGGATCACTAGGAAATTAGTCTAAAACAATGTGCTGACACTAGACATAACCATTAAAGTAATAATTTGCACTCCTGGAGCATTTTTGTTGACAAAATTGAGATAGCTCAAAATTGAGTAATTTCAACAGGCGGCCGGTCATGGAGTTTTCCCAAAATATAACAGTTTCTGGATCACTAGGAAATTAGTCTAAAACAATGTGCTGACACTAGAC